>OW386294.2:53571288-53928689 GCA_936432065.2 Rutpela maculata
ATTGAAGAAGGCATTTTTGATGATCTACAAATAAGGAAAATGTTAAGAGATAAGAAATTCATCACTACAATGTCAGATACGGAAAAGGGCAGAGCTTTAAAGAAGTTGTTGATAAATTTTTAAGAAACAATAATAATGAAGACTACAAAAAAATGTTATCCAACATAGCAGAAAAATTCAGAAACTTAGGTTGTCTAATGAATTTAAAACTGCGTTTCCTGCATTCTCATATAGACCAGTTTCTAGAAAATTTAGGTGATTATAGTGAAGAGTATAGCATGGTGAACGTTTTCACCAAGACATAAAGGAAATGGAACGTAGATATCAAGGTTGATGGGATGTTAATTTGATGGCAGACTACTGTTGGGTATTGAAAAGAGATGTACAAACGAAAGGAATAAAACGAAAACCATTACGCAGATCATTTGAAGACAAAAGAGTAGGGTACCACAGAAAAAAATAAATCAGGATAAATAAGAAGTCATGACCTGATCGGTTGAAACTGACATCGGTATCGTGTTTAGCGGCAAAAAATACACCGAATACATGGTCTACTTATTTAAAATTTTTAATTTTTATTTTAAACTCTATTCTGGCCTGTTTTAACCTGTTTTTCGTGGTTAACAAAAAATTCTCACCTGATGGAGCAAAACTGAAATCGGGATCGTGTTCGACGGTTAAAAATACATCGAATACATGGTCTACTTATTTATAATCTTTTATTCATACTTTATACCCTATTCCAGCCCGTTTTCACCTGTTTTTCATGGTTAACAAAAAATCCTGGCCAAATTTTATAAAACAGACATCGGGGATCGTCTTCAGCGGTCAAAAATACATGTGAAACCTCAGAAAATTGACTTTTGTTTTTGTGTGCCCGTACACGGTGTGCTACAACCAAATTTAAATCGATGTTGATCATGTCATATTTAACGGACAGATCTCTTCAGGTAAAAATCAACCAAACGATTTCAAATGAACATGACGTTAGTCTTGGAGTGCCACAGGGCTCGGTGCTGGGCCCTTTGATTTTTTTGATTTTTGTAAACGACTTACCGTCATTCACATCAAAAGGTAACATCACCATGTTTGCCGATGATAACTCCTTTGGCATATCTGCACCGAGCCTTGTGGAGCTCCTTGATGATGCTATGGCTGTTATGATAGAATTTGGTGACTATTGCTGCAGAAATAATCTCATATTAAACCTTGAGAAAACTGTGTGCATGTATTTCTCACAAAGAAAATCATTACCTTCCAACACTCAGTTAAATTTTAACAACATGACCCTGCCATTTAGCTCGAATACAAGATTTTTAGGTATTTCAATAGACACAAAACTAAGCTGGGATATTCAAATCGAAGAAGTATGTAAAAAACTTAACAAAGCGTATTACTGCATACGCCAGCTCAAGAACTCCCTAGATACCGAGGCTTTATTGCAACTGTACTATTCAATGGCTTATTGCCATATATCCTACAATATTATAATGTGGGGACGTGCGAATAATTTGCAGCGAGTTTTTGTCTGCCAAAAGCGCATAATTAGATTAATTTTTAATCTTGATTTCACCACATCGTGTAAAAACTCTTTTAAAAGTCACAGAATATTAACGGTACCGTCCATATATCTTTTTTCTTTGCTAAAGTACATTAAAAGTAACATTAACCAATTTAAAACTACTGCTAGCTACCATAATTATAATACTCGTCATGACGACTTGTTAGCTCTTCCTCATCATAATACGTCTCATTTTGAAAAATCACCTTATTACTCTGGTATTAGTTTTTACAACAAATTACCTAGTGAGATTAAAGATGTCAACAATTTTAATAAATACAAATCTAGTCTCAAACAATTTTTACTTGAGAAATGTTTATATTCATACAAAGAATTTTAATCTGTATTTGTCATATGTTTTGTTTATTGTGTTTTATATTTACTACTTATTGTCTCACCTTGTAAACTAAATTTTGTATTTTTTTTATCTTATTGACGTTCACATCTGTATTGTAACAGCCCAAGTGATTATATATATAAATAAATAAATAAATAAATAAATAGATGCCACTCGGCACACATTCTTGGATGTATATATATCCAATTTCCACAATATTTAAAATCATTCATCACAGAATTTTTTTTTTACAAGTATTTTACTTTTTTTTTTTTTTTAATGAAACAGTTCAAGCTAAGCCGAGACGGTCACAGCTCTCTGGACAAATTAGTTGAATTAATAGTGTTTAAAGGCAGAGGAACAATCTATAACTAGTTAAGGGATGTATAGCGTTATCGCTATAAATAAAATTAAAATCGAAGTTAATATACGTATATTTGTTTTTAATACATGTTCATATTTTATGTGATTTTGGTATTTTTTAAGTGTATTGATATTATATTTTTATATCGAATGTTTTTTATTTTTCTTAGCGACTCCATGGAAACTTCTCCATTATGGATCGAGTTTTCCTTTTTGTTTCTTAGCGACTCCATGGAAACTTCTCGCTTTTGGAAGTGAGTGAGTCGCTATATACACCCCCTCGTTAAAAAAGAAAATAGTCAATCAATCAACGTGTCGATTGCAAAACGTACTTTTTTAATCGGGGTAGGCAAAGTGTCACATCTGTCAACTAATACAAAAGCCGGTTTAACCCTATCAATATTGACAGTTATGACTTTGGCTCCTTTCTTAAAGGTAAATAACTTATCTGAACGAGATAAAACTTTAAACGGTCCTTCATATAAAGGAGTAAATGAACGTTTTAAACGTTCAATGCGAACGAAAATAAAATCGCAAGAGGCAAGATCTGAACTAACAAAAGTTTTGTAATTGTCATGCGAAGTTGGAGGAACAAATTTTAAATTATTAAAATAAATGCGTAATTTGTCAATGAAATAAGGAATATCTGGGGAATTATACGATTCAACGAAAAATTCACCAGGTAAACGAAGGGTTTGACCATATATGAGTTCAGCAGGTGAACATTGCAGATCTTCCTTGGGAGTTGTCCTAAATGCTAATAAAATTATGGGTAATTCATCTGTCCAATGTGATGTATTGGCTCTAGCTAACAAGGAAGTTTTAAGTGAGCGATGAAATCTTTCAATTAAAGAGTTGCCTTCTGGGTGATATGGAGTTGTACGTATTCTATGAAAACCTAAAAACTTTGCAAATTCATTAAATAATTTTGACTCGAATTGTACTCCTTGATCAGTCGTTACTGACAAGGGAACACCGAATCGACAAACAAAGTTTTGAAATAAAGTATGCGCAACTGTTTCTGCTGTGATGTCGCGAAGAGGGTACGCTTCCGGCCACCTAGTGAATCGTTCAATCACCGTAAGAATGTAAGAGTTACCTTTGGATGGAGGTAATGGTCCTACCAAATCTATGTGGATGTGGTCGAATCTGATTTTCGGAATGGTGAAGTTTCCGAGAGCACTTCGCGTATGTCGACTGACTTTGACAGCTTGACAGTTAATGCACGATTTTGACCATAAATTGCAATCTGTGTTCATTTTCGGCCAAAAATAGTTATTTGAAATCAACAGTCTAGTGGCTTTAATACCAGGATGAGATAAGTTGTGAAAAATATCGAATATCGTTCGTCTGTAAACAAGTGGGACAAAAGGTCTGACTTTTGCACGAGAAACATCACACCAAATAAAATCATTTGAATCTGGAATTTGTATCTTTTTTAAAATGAAATTGGTTTTAGTTAGTGATGATTTATCTGACAATAAATAGTTGAGATTTGAATCTTTCTCCTGAGCTTCACTAAGCAACTTTAGGTCAAAGTTAACATTAAGGAAGGGAGAATTTTTAAGTTGAAGTGGTAAAATATCTTGTTTTAAGGAAGAAGTGTCGTAAATACGTGACAAGCTGTCAGCTATTACATTATGTTTTTCTTTAACATGTTGTATTTTACAAGAAAATTGAGCTATGTATTCTAAATGACGTATTTGACGAGGAGATCTTTCTGCTTTTGTGAATAAAGCGTTGATTAAAGGTTTGTGATCTGTAAAACAATTAAACTTTCGACCTTCAAGTATAAACTTAAAATGTTTAATTGCAGTATATAATGCTAAAAGTTCTTTGTCAAAAACCGAATAATTGGTTTGTGCTGTGGTTAATTTACGGGAAAAGAATGCTAAAGGAGCAAGAAATCCCTTATTATCTTTTTGCTCTAAAACTGCACCCATGGCAAGGTTAGAACAATCTACTGAGAGAGATAAGATAGTATCGTCATTATTGCAAGAATGAGCTAAAACTACTGCATTACTTATTGCGTCTTTGGCTTTCGAAAATCCGTCTAAACATTGATCAGGCTAACTATTTATCTTTGGAATTTTATCATGAGAAACTGTTACAAAGAGAATATAGGGGAAGTAATATTTCAGCAAAATGAGGTATGAAATGATGATAAAAATTCACCATACCTATGAAACGTTGTAGTTGTTTGAGAGTTGTCGGTAAAGGGAAATTATTAATGACTTCGACTCTCTCAGTTGATGGTAAAATACCTGATGAAGAGATGTGATGACCTAAAAAGGTTAAATTGTCAACTCCTAAGATACATTTAGATGGTTTAATGTTAATTCCGTATGTGTCTAATCTCTTGAAAACCTTTTCCAAATGTTCCAAATGTTGTACATCTGATTGACTTGCGATTAATATATCATCCAAATAGACGAAAACGAAAGGTAAATTGACAAGTACTTCATTCATAAAACGTTGGAAAGTTTGACCGGCATTGCGTAGACCAAAAGGCATGCGGGAAAATTCAAACAGTCCGAATGGAGTTGTTATAGCTGTCTTATAAACGTCATTTTCAGCGACAGGTATCTGATGGTACGCTCGCACTAAATCAACCTTGGAGAAAATAGTGCAGCCGTGCAACTGAGAGCTAAAGTCGTGGATATGAGGTAATGGATATCTGTCTGGAATGGTAATCGTATTTAGTTGTCGATAATCTCCACAAGGTCTCCAGTCATTCTTCTCTTTTTTCGCCACTAGATGGAGTGGAGAGGAAACTTAAGAAGATGATGGTTTGCAGATACCTAATTCTACCATGTTATTAAATTCTGTTTGAGCTATTTTAAATTTAAGATTGTCTAATCTACGAGGTCGTGAAAAAGGTAAATGACCTTCAGTAACTATATGATGTACAATAGAATGTTTAATAGGTAAATTGTAATCTGGTGAACTAATTAGATTAGGAAATTGTAAAAGTAATTTGTTATATTTATCTGTCAAAGAAATAATTTAAGTGAATCTAATCTATAATTGTCTAAAGGACTATTTTTAATAAAACAATTAACTGATAAATTAGTCTTGTTATCAATTATTCGAGCTCCTTTAAGATCAACAACTAAACCAAAATGAGACAAGAAATCTGCTCCGACTATCGGTATGTCAACATCTGCTATATTGAAAACGAAAGGAAATAATCTACGTAAGTTTAGATTGACTTTTAACAATTTCTTACCGTATGTAAAAATGGTTGAACCGTTAGCCGCGGTTAATATCGTATCAAAATTCTTTTTTAAATCTGTGAAAGCATTGCGTGGCACTACAGATAAATCGGCACCAGTGTCGATTAGGAAGTTCAGATTGTTAGATCTATCGTAAATAAAAAGTCGACGACGTTTGCTGTTAGAAATGTCAAAATCAGACGTCATAAAATTATCAAACTTCAGTCATCTTTGAGAATTATCAGATTTTTTACAATTCTTACTGAATTTGCACCATTCACCTCCACAACGATAGGCATTGGCACCATAAAGTTGATGGTAGTAACAAATAGTATTGTCTGTACGATCAAATTTATTGGAAACATTATTACGGCTGGGTGAACGATTGCGATTAGTGGTACGAGTTTGTGAATTGCTTCTACTTTTGCAATTGTTGCAGCATGAAGTAGAAGGTTGAGGCTCGAAGGATTGATTGGAAAGTCTGGATTCTAAAGAGTTTAATCGAGAATTAAAAATTTCTTGTTTTTGTAATACTTGATTAACTGAATCATGGAAAGTGATTGAAAAATTTTTGATAGTGGTAGTTAAATCTGATAACGGGGTTGACTCAGAGTCAAGAGGATTTTGTGTCTGTTTTCCCTGAAGCTGTAATGGCAATATATACTGGTTGAGGCAAACTAGGGATTGCAATTTACCGGAAGTTTTAATAACCGGTAAATCGGTAAATAAAAATGGAAATAACCGGTTAACCGGTATTTACCGGTTATTTTTAAAATGAATGATTAGGGTGGCGAAAATGGCAATTGTCTTTTTACAAAATTATCTAAATTTAACAAAAAACATTTTTATATACGTATATTTAATATAATGAACAGACAAAAGGTTGTTTATCAAAAGAAAAAAATATAATGAAATAAATTTAAATAAATAATTATTCTGTAAATAACAAAAATATCAACTTAAATAACAAAATTACAAACATAAACTCAGATAGTGCATTTACTGAATACCTAATCTAAAAATACAATATTTTATAAAAATAGCCTGTTAAAAGTGTTATTAGTTTTGCTTCCACATCCAGTGGAAGTATAGTAACGACAAACAAATTTTAAAAAATTTTTACTGTTCAAATAGGCTTAGAATGTCATGAAACGTCGAGATTTTAAGTTTGAGCGAAAAAAAATGTTCTGTCTGTCGGCCTGTCTGTCTAACTTTTTTGTGCGCACGTTTACTCTGTAACCGATTGAGATATTGACTTGAAATTTGGTACACATATATACTTCAACGAGATCTAGAACTAGATTATATTTTCATCTTGTTCCGTCGAAGGGTTGGGGGGTAAATTTGGGGTAAATAGGTAAATCAAGCAGGTAAGAGTCCATAAAATTGGTATTTAGTATATACAAGAGAAGCTAAGGTCTCAAAAAAAATGGCATTAACCACCCCCATTACCACCCCCATCCCATTATTAAAGGGGATGAAAAAAAATGTGATTTAGTGTGTGTACAAGAACCAGAAACTTCAAAATATTTTTTTACTTCAGCCACCCCCACTACGACCACCTATCACTACCCCCACCCCGCTACCGATGTGGGGTATCGTTTTATTGGTTTTTGGGGTAGAGGATTTCAAATATTATATTATTAAAGTTCCATAAACAATTATTTCCACATACAAAATTGTTTCGTTGTGAGTGACTTGGATAGAAAATCTGGATGTGGAAGTAGTGATTTCTTGGGCAGCGGTTTTTCTATATCTGTTAGTCGTCTGATATTTGTGCATAGAATACCACCAGCTGAAGATGCCCTTCCTCAATCGATATTGGTGGGTCGATAAGTTAATAAGAATTGGTATTAACATACTTCTAAATGTATTCCACGCATATTTGCGGCAGTGAAATATTCAATTTCCTGTCGCAAGATATTGATTTCTTAAAGCTTGGTGTTTGAATTTTACTTTTTATAATATTATTTATTTATTGTTAAAAGTGCTCAGTGTTGGGACAGTCACTCTGTATTTAGCGAATACTAGTCACTGACATAAATAGAAATGTTGAATATGTGATATATCGTAAGTTCAGAATTTACCGAATTAACCGGTAAAAAATTAAAATAACTGGTAATTATCGTCATGTGTTTTTTGTCCTGATAACCGGTTAACCGATTAACCGGTTAACCGGTATTGCAATCCCTAAGGCAAACGTCTTTTCCATAGCTTTATCAATAAATCTTGACTAACCATGCTGAATCCTCCAACCATATTCAGCATGGATCTATAGAAATCTGAAGGTTTCAGATCACACATTTGGGAACCTGATAACAGATCATTCAGACGTTTTTCCTCACTCGATGATAAACGTGAAATTAAAACTTTCTTTAAATTTATATAGAGATCCGTTTCCGGGGGATTAGATATTATATCATATATATTATCTATCACATCTAATGGCAAATTAGCTATAACCTGATCATACTTTTTCTTGTCATTGACAATTTTTGCAACAGAAAACTGTGATTCGATCTGGGTAAACCAAATTTCTGGTTTTGATTTCCAGAAAGGGGGTAATTTGACAGACGTGACATAATGGGTTTGAGGAAAATCCTCGTCTGAAGGTTGTCTTGGCATAACTAATCGATTGTGATTGATTGATTGATTGACTACTCTCTCAGATGACAGTACTTGTAATGTACAACTTCAGTTGATTGAATTAGGAAATTACCATAAATTATAGGAACATCTATTCAAATTTGGAACCTCTATTCAAAATTCATCGGGAAAATTCTTCTCTTCATAAAATGGTCAATTTATAACGGTAGTTGATATATTGAATCTCTTCTTGTATATATTTATCACGTTGGACATAAAATTTTCACTTCTGGCATATATTTATGACGTTGGACATAAAATTTTCACTTCTGGCATATATTTATCACGTTGGACATAAAATGATCACGTCGGGGTCACCAAATTTATAGCGTTATCGCTATAAATAAAATTAAAATCGAAGTTAATATACGTATATTTGTTTTTAATACATGTTCATATTTTATGTGATTTTGGTATTTTTTAAGTGTATTGATATTATATTCTTATATCGAATGTTTTTTATTTTTCTTAGCGACTCCATGGAAACTTCTCCATTATGGATCGAGTTTTCCTTTTTGTTTCTTAGCGACTCCATGGAAACTTCTCGCTTTTGGAAGTGAGTGAGTCGCTATAGTCGCTATAGGATGCTTAACAATCAACTAATAGCACCTACTAAAAATTCATTTTGTACTGGATTATCTGGGGCACTAAAATTGCTAATTAAACGATAGCCAGAAGTAATAAAATCATTTAAATAATTTGGATTGCCGTTATAGGCAGGTATGATATCGATAAACATTTTTAACAATTGATAGGTAGTTTGCATTTGCCATGTTTATTAATTAGAATCGAACGTGTCTGTGAATATTAATTAGTCACGTATAAATTTAATTACGTTAAAGTAATTCTAACAGTAAATATATTCTTAATCTAATGACCTAAAATTAGTGAGTTCTTTCTTACTACTGTCTTCGATAGACAAAGGTTGAGTTCGTATTAATCTTATACAGAGATCAAAGGGATAAATCAAGTTTCCAGAACCAATCCTTAAACAGAGGGTGGAAAAGGAATAAAAGACTTACAGGAATGTTGATTGTTCAGAGTTTTGTGATGTGAGGTTCTTCTTATGCCCAATGGTTGAAACCAATATCGTTCTGTCTGTCTGAGTTCTTCCGTTGTTCAATACAGGGATGAAAACAACCAGATCTTTGGAGCCGGATTAGCCTAATTACCTTTCCGTCCAATGAAACACCGCTGAAGACTGCTTCTGTAGCTTCTGCTCCAAGGGGTAGTTACGATAGCACAAGGACTGCCGACTGCGCCAGTTAAGGGATGCTTAACAATCAAAAATGATGTTTTGACTTATTTGATTTATTCACAAACTTGGTTACAACTATTCGTAGCTAACCTGACTTAACTCAACGAAGTAAGATTTAGAACTGACTTGGATAAGGAATCATGCAGTATTTATATGATTGCTTATCTATTGTTTATATTATTTGTGGGTCGGATCAGGTCGCTTAACATTATATATTATGCATGAGAATGTCATAATGAGATAAAAAGAATAATGGAGTAGGTCGTTGGGGCTATGCCTAACTAACTACATACAAAATGTCTGAAGTATCATCTGAGGAAGATTGTGATATGGAATGGTTGATGACTGAATACAGGAAGAGGAAAAAAAGAACAGGTGACAAGATGAATGCAATGGAAATTAGTGAAATAATAGGAATAAGTTCACAGTCAGAACAAGAGAAACAAAAAAGACCACCAACAAAAAAACAAATGATAACACCTCAAGAACAGACAAAAATACCACAAAAAACTCCACAAAGAAGTATTCACTTAGGATGAAAGAAATTGTAAACAAAAATTATTCATCATTGTTTTATATCAACACTGGAGACTCTAAATAGATTGGACATGGTAAAAATTTGGAAAGGTGAGAGTGCTAATCCAGATGATTAATATTAAAAACATCTAAAGGCTATTTATTAAAATCAAACATGGACAAATACAGGCTGTTAGCAAAGCTAGCAAAGTTAGCAGAAAATAAAAAATTCATTAGCTATAAGGAAACTTCCAACAAAACCACGCAAACAAAAGCAATTCCTGAATCTACATATTCGGTAGTAGTTAGCTCTGTTGAACAATATATCAACGAAGATGCAATAAGCGAGTTTCTAAAATCACAAAACAAAAGAATTGTATCACGTGCTACCGATAAACCAACTATGCTAATACGCATAATAACTGGATGCCACACCTCTTTTTGAATACCTATTCAATAACGGATTATTCTACAAATACCGCCACTATCCAGTTTACCCAAGTACCCCGCCGCAACCTGTACCGCTACGTACCTTGCAGAAGATGTGGTCAACATAATCATATCTCATAAAACTGCGACGCACCATTAAAATGTGAAATATGCAATGAAAATCATCACACTTCAAAGTGCGAAACAAACCTGCCACCAAAATGTCAAGCTTGTGGAGGCGAAGACCACAAAGCATGGTATAACAAATGTCCAAAAAGACCCACAAAACCAATCGACGGAATACCGAATGCATCCATAAAACCTCTAAACAAAAAAAGTTACGAAATAAGTGAAGAAAAAACGAAGAACAACAAAATTCATGCTAACATTACTATACACGATCTTATTCTTTATACGTACTTAACAAAAATTAATAAACCCAAGTACACCAACAGAGAGGAGGTCTTACAAAAGCTTAGAAAGAGGTACATTCAACTCTACAACATAAATACAACAGCGGTTTTTTCTGGCAATCACATGTACATACTTATGTTCGATTAGGATAACCCCACAAGTACATCACCAACAGAACCTCTACATGGAGAAGAAAGAGAAAACACTCATGGCACTGCTCAATATAATTTATGACACCATAAATAGTTTCAACAACAGGAAACACCTCATTTACAATTATGTAGAAAGCAACAACATAAATTGTATAATTGTTAGTGGAAATGAAGATTTAAAAAAACTCCAGCATCTCCTACAGAAACTGGACTACTATTCAGCAGCATGGAAATTTAATAACGAATCATACAAGGGGAGGCAGCCTAATTCAAAGTCATCCAAGTTTGCAAATGGGAAAAGCCAATGCTCCAAAAATGAATAATTTGCTAAATGAGTGTATACACTTTACAATTCCCTTCTCAGAAGATCACTTACATATATTTTTAGTATATATACACACACCCCAATTCCAAAATTGAAGAAATTTTCGTTAAAGCATCTCTACAAATAATCAATTATCATAGGTGATTTTAACATTAATCGAAGTAAACAAAAACGTTTAAAAAATTTTTAGACAACAGTGATTTTGTAAAAATAGATACACCACCAACTTTTCTAATGCCAAACAACCAAGATACAACTCCAGATGTTATTCGACGTACAAAAAATATAAAGAAAAACTTCAAGAAAATTGAACTAACCCCAGACTTTGGTTCGGACCACTTGGCAATGAAAATCATCTTCGATACAAATGAATTCCCATCGGCTTGGCAACCCAAAGAAATCTATGATATCAAGAAATGTAACATAGATAAATTAAATGAGGTGATGTGCTCTTTTATAGAAGTTAAGGAAGACAAGGTTGAAAATATAGAAGATATAAAACAGTTTAATAAGAAAATAACAGACTTCACTACGCATTATAACTAAAATTCGGCATCCAGTCAACAACCTCCACAATCCGCCGAATAATTTACTATATGAAAACACTAGGATAACCCCAATCTTGAGCAGACTTCAAATATTAACAACCAAATTTGCAAATCGGCCACATAATATGCAACTGTTACAACCTCTCTGCCATACAAGTAACCACAACAGAAGATCAAAATTCAAACACCCAGAGATGTCCCTAATTGAAAAAATATTTTCATTAATTCAAAAATAATTAATATAAACATTTTTTAGATGTATACTTACATAAAAATTTGTTTGCTTTTTTTCCATAAAATGTATTCATTTTTAAATATTCCACAAAAAATAATGTATCAACAGTAACAATGTAGGAAAAATAGGCTGAAAGACTCCGGTCGATAGTCGTTTGAATATGTATTTTTTATGTATTCAATAAAGAACTTTTATTATGTATTCATTTTTAAATATTTCACAAAAAATAATGTATCAACAGTAACAATGTAGGAAAAATAGGCTGAAGGACTCCGGTCGAAAGTCGTTTGAATATGTATTTTTTATGTATTCAATAAAGAACTTTTATTATTATTATATTTGTTTAATGAAACAGCCACACAAAAAAAAGCGGTCTGGCCTACGAACCAAACCAGTGTATCCTTATGTATCTGGACCCGCTGAAACCGAATCCAAAGTCAGAATTGTCAGATTGGCTTGTTTTTCACCCTTAACTCCAAAAAAATACCCCCCCCCCCCCCCAAAATGGTCTCTCCGCGGACCCTACCAGTGTATCCTTATGTATTTTGGACCCTCTGAAACAGAATCTGAAGTCAGAATTGTCAGATTCGCTCGTTTTTCAGCTGTCTCCAAAAAACATCCCCAAAACAAAAAAAGTGGTCTGGCCTGCGGACCAGACCAGTGTATCCTTATGTATTTGGACCCGCTGAAACTGAATCCGAAGTCAGAATTGTCAGGTTGGCTCGTTTTTCAGTTTTTCAGACCAGTGTATCCTTACCGAATACATATAAGGATACACTGGTATCGTCCGCCGGACAGACCATTTTAGAGGGGGGGGCGTTTTTTGGCGGGGTTAGGGCCGAAAAACCAGTCAATCTGACAATTCTGACTTTGGATTCGGTTTGAGCGGGCCCAAATACATAAGATACACTGGTCTGGTCCGTAGGCCAGACCGCTTTCTTTTTATTTTAGGGGTGTTTTTTGGGGTTGGGGGTGACAACCTGGTGAATCTGACAATTCTGAATTCGGATTCTGTTTCAGATTTTTTGTTAACCACTAGTCATTAAACAAAGAAAGTAAAATACTTGTAAAAAAAAATGTCTGCGATGAATGATTTTAAATATCGTGGAAATTGGTTCTATATACATCCAGGAATGTGTAAAAAAAATAAAAAATTTCGAGTGGCATCAACTTTTATTTAAATTTGGTTGTAGCACACCGTGTGTGTTATTAATTGTTACAATTTCTTAACAAAAATTTGTTTTTCTTTGTAATTATCAAATACAAAATAGGTAACAAAAAAACTGAACTGGTTGAATTGAGAATCTCCTCATTTTGTAAATTTTTTGTTATCGGTTAAAAAGAATTATTTCTTTTATTTGTCTTTTACGACCATTAATTTATCGATACGTTTTTGAACAAGTAATAAGGCTCATCACTGACGGCCGTCTGTAATAATTCATTACTCAATGGGCTAGAGGACCAATCATAAGAGCCATATTCATTATACTTAACAGTTTCTGTGGAACAATCACCAAAGACGATTTAAAATTTCCGTATGCCATAACTCAATTCAAATTGTCATGCACCTGTAGATTTCTTTAAATTTTAAAATTACTATCAGGTTTTTCTTGCTAATTTTCACAAGTTTGTTGTGAAAAAAAAAAATTATTTCAAGCGATGATAAAATCACCGGTTCGAAAAATTATTACTAGTTTTATAATAATAAGTAGGTTCATTCTGTGAGCATGTGGGCTCTATTTTTCGATTTTGCTGATGTTATCCACGATGTGCATCAAATGCAATTCTCCCTCTTTAAATAATGACATCGTATGCCCCTTCAACTCATGTATCAAAATTAAAGAAAATCTAAACGTTTAAAGACTTCTATTTCGCTTTCTTTGTGGATTACGAAAACGGGCGCCTCGGCACGGTTTTTGTCGAATAACTCGAATAGTATCACTCCTAGCTCAAAAATAAAAATCTATGAGGAGAAAAATGCATAATCAGAGTAAAACCAGATACTTCACATACAAAGATAAGGGAATAAACAAGAAAACTGCGGCACACATATATAAATCCATATGCAGACCAATTCTTGAATATGCACACCCATTATATAAATTGTAGAAAACCAGCAATAAATAACCTTAAAGTAGCAGAAACATCCACCATACCCTCAATAACCAAAATCCGTCATCCAAGAAATGTCCTACAAAACCCTCCAAACAATCTTCTCTACGAAGCAACAAATACCCAACCCATAGTCCAATGTCTTGTGCACCTCTCCACTAAATTTGCAAAAAATGAACACACTCTGACTACAATGCAACCATTTTGTAAGACACGAGAACAACAACGCTCGAAGCACAAGTACCCCGAAAAAAACCATATTGGAACTTCTTAAAGAACTTAATGAAGAATAATTGCAAAGAAGAGTTTCGCTTTTTTTTTTTTGTAAATCAAGATATTTATACTTTCCTATTATAACTTCCTATAAAATTATATGTAAAATATGTTTAAAGAGGCAACTGGCAGAAGGACCTCGGTCGATATCCATTTGGTTTTACCAATAAAGTACTTTATTATTATTATTATAACTATTATAAAAAGTATCTTCGAGACAATGGCACTTGCGCCAAAAATGTTAAGAAACCAACTTAAAGAAAGTCGTTTTGAAATTTTTTCTCCTGCTTAAAAAATCAAGTTATGACCGATATAATAATGTGCGTCTCCTCATTTTTTCATAAAAATCTCAGCATTTTATTACCGTGATTATGGCTGGTAATTAAAAAACTTTTCAAGTACTGTTTTCCGTTAATATAATGATGACGCTCAATAAATTTTGGTCGTTTCTAGCACTCGCTTTAGAAAAAAAATCACTAAACTCAAAGCATTTTCAAGAAAACGTAGGTATATATTTTTTCCTTTTTTTGTGAAATCTCAATAACTATTATAGCTTATAGACTCCGAGAATCCGAGTGCACAACTATGAAAATGAGATGCATTACATGCATTGCATTTAATAAGATAAAAGTTCTATATAACCGATGTTCTAAAGTTATTAACAAAAAACTTACAGGAGTTCTCAAAATTTACATAGACCAAAAAAATGAAGAAAAAAATTCATGTGGCTCCAAAAGGGCTGGTTTTTATAAAATTTTCTATTTAGGCAAAATAATTCCTAATGTATTTCTTAATCATATGAATCTTGTTTTAAATCGAAAAATAATTTAGCACTGCAGCGCAGCGCCATCTCTGTGCACTGTGATAGAAACATTCTACCTACAGTTATTTACTGTCTTTTTTGGTATCGTTCTTATGCCATTTACAAATTTCATATATCTTTATTATTTTTCGAGATAATGGCCCGAGGACTTTTAACTGACTCACCCTATAAATCGCTTTTGAAAACTTAATCATTTTGTGTCTAATTTCTTATATGTAGTTTTGCAAGATGTAATATTTGGAGAAGGCAACCTTTTTTTCTTTCATTTTAGATGTTTTGATGATTTTTTTCAAATAAAATAATATAAAATTTTGCAGAAACTATTTTCTTAACCAACAGTAAAAATTGAATTGGTATCCTAAAATATTTCATCTTTTTTATAGAGGATAGCTAATGTAGATGCACTAAACTAAAATTTACTAAATTTAGCTACTTGATTTAGTTGTGACTGCTTTATCTACTGTAATTCCGAAATTAGCTGTGGTAGACACCTATATTAACTATTTAGCCTGTATGTGTCCCATTTTCTAAATTACGTAAGTAAATGAATAAATAAACAGCGTCAACGGTTTATTCAAAAAAAAAAAGTTAGAAAATTGTGCAGTGATCTGAATAGTTAAAATATAGTCTATAAGGAGGCATGCTATGCAGCTCTCGAACATATAAAACAGAGTTGATTCATATGCAAAAATACCTCACAAAACATATTTTTGAAGTCCCGATTTGATCTGGAATTGTGAAATTGCAAATAATTGCACTTTTTTTTTTATGAAAAATAATAATTTCACATTTTTCCTATCCCTCTGAATCTGTCATCTTTTGTTGAAATCTTGATATTTTAGTATTACAATATTCAGATCTTTTGCATTCCAATGGTGTATGCAAAAATATTTGTTATGATGTTAATGAAAAATAAATAGATTTTAATGAGAGTTGCCATTTTTGTGTAATTTACAGTGAAAAGGTGTGGATCAAGGCAACTTTTTTTGTTTAACTTTTTTATTCAAAATAGCTGCATACTATAAACGAGTAAGATGTAGCTAATGAAATAAGATTTTTTTTTTATTTGGAGCGTTTTTTTATAAAATGCATAGTAGGGAGAAACATGCCTTGTAACACGAACATTGCTCTGGCGCCCAATCCCTGATCAAATGTTTTCAATTTATTGCAGTCTATGTAGTCTAAGCAGTGTAACTGGTCTGTATTTACAGCTACTTACTGTCTGAACTTTGGTTATTTCAAAGTATAGGCAAAATTTAGTCTTACTTTTATTTGGCATTTTTCACCGCACGCAGATCGTTTCGCGCCAGAGCTGTAAGACAAAAAAAAGTAGCGACTTACCGATCAGATTCTTCGGTTATAGTGATGCCGAATGCATTTTTGGATATGCAAGTACTGTATTCAGAAAAATCCCGCGACCCATTTACGCGCAGGCAATGTTCAAAGACTAGTGCAAAACAAGTTGGCGAGCCATCGCACCAAACCGGATTTAAAATGTTCTCAAAAATTGGACTTCCCGACTTCAAAAATTGCTAAATATAGGTTAAGATGCAAAAAAATTTCTGAGTAGCTGTTTATAGATTCATATGATGTCCAAAAAACAGAAAATATTTTGGTAAGAATTTTTCGCCTCCGGATAGTCTGAAAAGGGTTACCATTTTTCTTTAAATTTTTGTGTATAAAAAAAATTTTCATGACACTAAATTTTGTTAGATTCAAACATTTTTTCAAATAATTAACAATTTTGTACATTTTAGGCACTACAACCATATCGTCGTAAATAGAATTTCATTAGAGTCAGTATTTGATAAAGAAAGCATTAAATTAAGGGCCACACAAGTCCTTATTATACCTACGGTGAGCATTAGATCACTGTAGCTAGTAGTAGTATGCTAAATAAAACAAAGTGTGATAAATATATTATAATTTTAATTAAAACTACGCATATCGTTATTTAAGATATAGTAAAGTCTAGTATGAATTTTACATACAACAGACAAACAACAAGTTGACAAATAAATGTATTATTCATAATAACTGTACTACACATTTTGCTTAAAATTGAATACATTATTAACTTACAATTATTATTTGTTTTAATTGGAAGACTCAGTTTTAGTATAGCGTAGTTAATTATATGAAATAATTATGTATAGTAATTAGTATAGCGCAGTTTGTTCTAAACCAAAATGTATTAGATCCTAAACTAACCTTACTAATTTTTCAATCATGTTCGCACCAGTCTAATGTTTTATCCCTAAGAAAATACAAAATTACTCAAGTGCTTCATAAAAAAATAATGTCTTAAATTATCAGGTTTAATGTGTTATATTATTTTATAGAATTCATGATATATCAGATAGTAAGAAATCCAAATAAACTAGATATGTATATGTTCTAATAATCTATTTATAATTATTTCATTTCAAAACAAAAAACATATAAAAGCTTTGAAAAAACGGTTTACCGTAAAAATGTGCTCGTTTGCATTTCGCGCCGTCTTCCCTTTCGAAATCTTCCTCACTTGAGCTTATGATACTTCATAGTTCAAAATAAAAGACTAGGTATCCCTTATCAGACTCTTGGAAGTATCATTTTTTGGATAAGGGAAGACCACGCGTGGATACAACCGATAAATAATTGCCTTATTCCTAGTTTACTAATACCATTTATCAGTCGTTCTTAAAATAAGTTACAGTTTAATGATAAAAATGTTAAATTAACATTATGACATGTATTTTGTTATTATTTACAACAGCAGATTATTAAGACTACTCTAAATAACCTGTATGTCAATATTCACAGTTTTATCATATATATGTATTGTCATATAATTACAATTTTGCACAAATTGTAAATCGATGAGACAGAGAGAGAGAGAGTATATGAGTGTTACATTTAGTCAAATGCACAGTGGAAAAAATTAAATAAACCATTGAAACAAAAATGCATATATAGGTAGGTATATAATATTCTAAATTTAATGTGTCCAGGTAGACATCTCTGTTATACGATTAAAGTGAATTTTAAAAAGTGCGTTTACTACAAATATATTTTTTATAAAAAAAATATAGATTTTATCATTAGACATTCTGAAAGCGCTGCAATTCTTGTTAGAGATGGTAACACACATACGCATTAAAATTTGCAAGGCAAATTATTTGAATTAACTGACTGTTAAGGGAGATAGTATAGTTATTAATTACTGATAGTTTCATTGCTATCCACGAGGATGTGAATATACTGAGACTGCCGAGAGTTTTCACTTGTGCAGTAATAAATGCAAAGTAGTGGTTGTAATAAACAGGAATATATGCCCTTAGCTAAATCCACGAAAATTTGCCAGTATAGAAGTAAGATTACGAAAATTATTCCTTCTTTGTACACAAGAATTGAAGCAGTCATTTCTTTGTAATCTTACTTCTGTAGTTGCGTCAAATTGTATATATCGGAATTAATAAACAGTGTTTTCAGTTGGAATAGCAATGAAAAAATTGAAATAAAATCATATAAGTAAAAATAATTTGTACTGCAGAATTCGATTTTTACTGTAATTATCCAAATGTACTTCTCCTGTCGCAACAAAAAAATATGAAATCGTTCGAAGTCCAATCTAATCCAATCGTTTTACTTGCTAAAAAATAAATATTACTAGAGTAATAATGCACAGATTTTAATGAAACGTGATAAAAAAATGCTTCTAATGAACTTGCATACCAGAAAAGTCTGCAGTGTAAATTTCACCATCGGGGCAATTTTAACATTATTACAGATAGATGCATACTTCTATGATATATAATCTGCAGAAAAGAATTTAGCAATTTTTAGTGAAAGAATTATCTGCATCGCTTTATTGTTGTAACAAATATGATTATTTTCGTAAAGCGCTCCGTTGTTTCCACTACCGTTTTGAGGTTATAAGTGCAGTGAAATTTAGGAGCTTCCTCCGTGAAGCTAGATTCCTGGCTGTTTGTTCAAGTTTTATCATTTTTCCATTTAGATAAAAAATTTTAAGGACCACTGTAAAACGTGTATAAAACCTATATTAAAAAAAGTCACCCTACTACTTGATACACTTAAAGAATCATAGATCTAATTTCAGACTTTGTTTTGGTTCCTTGCGTTAAAAATAATTTTTTTACTGAAAAATTTTCATGATGGTGAAGTTCAATTAGAAGCATTTTTTGTCAAATTTATTTAAATTCTATGCATTATTACTTCAGTCATGAAAGGTCGCATTTGGCAGTTTTATTTTTTTGTAAATACTGCACAATTTGCGTATTTATTTGTTACAATACAAGTGGTACGTTTAAAAAGCGAATAAAAAATAATTTAAGAGAAACTGAAATTGCTTGCCATTTTGCCAAATGGGACCCAACATTAGCTCCCTCGATATGCTTATTTAATTTTCCACTATGCAACCAAACACTTCATTATATGGATTACCAAACCCTGTTATGTCTCTATTTGATATGCCGAAACATTCGTGTCTGTAAGAATTGGATAGGTACCTACCTATGGTTCTAATTCCATATTTATTGCAGTGACCATGGTTTGTTAATCCTATAGTACTGATATGTGTTATTAATACAGAGAGATCACGTATTATGCTCAGCTTTGTTTTTGAATAGACATGTACGTGGGTCCTTCTGCATTTTAAAAAATTTCAATAAACTTTCACACAAGAGGCAATGATACATATACGTAAAAAATAAGCTTTAAATTAATTTAGTCAACAAGCACATAGACGTATAAATTTCAATTTTCCTAAAAAATATATACACATTCACAAAAAGGTGGTTGTAACTGAAGTTTTATTGTCTTTAGTTATATATAAATGTTTAATTTTAAAAAATTAGGTGCTTTTTCAAAAATACATCTTTTTGAAAAATCATCATTTTTCTACAACATTAGATATGTACAAATACACCAAAAATTACTTCTATGTTTATAAATTATATAAAAAAATGTAACTATTTTTTATTCGACTTTGTCATTATAAAAACAGTACCCTACTTTACTATTTGCAAATAAATTCATATACATTTATAATTTTTCTAACTGTAAAATGATAAAAAAGATAGTGCCAACCATTTTATAGTTGAAATTTATTATTAAAGACCTAATTCAATATGTATTTAATCACGATAGAGAAGCAAGGAGGCAATTTCCTATGCCTAGTAATAGCACCACAATGCTTACTGGCATTTTCGAGGCATTTCCACAAATATGAATCTCTGTCTCCTGAAAATGAAATAATTCATAAATTTTAAATATCCATCACGATTGGTCAACATACTTTTGACCAATCAATTAACAGCGTCGCAGCTGGAAAGTTGGATGCCCAGGGCAAGCATCTGATATTGGGCCCCCAAATGAGATTATCAAAATTACTTAAATATTAATACCAGGAGTAGGTATAATTAAACATATTTTAATACAGACACTAGTACAAATCATAAATTGCACAGGCACACAAAATAAAAAAGTGGTCTTTTTCTGGTACTCCATTAGGTAACCCATATGTATTTCGACGTACTGAACATGGATCAGGTGACCGTTTAGCTCCATTGCTAAAGACTTAGGTTATTTTCGCGATTTACTAAAAATTGGTGGATAACGGAGCTAAACGGATACCTGATTCGTATTGAGCATGTCGAAATACATAGAGATTGCCCAATGAAGTCTCAGAAATAGACGTTTTTTTTGTGTGTGTGTCTGTGTATGAATATCACCGGATCCTCCGCCATTTTCTAGAAAATCGCGTATGCAAATGTATTATATAGACACAAAAAAAAGTGAAAAATGATCTGTTTCTAGGACTCCATTGGGTAACCCCTATGTATTTCGACATGCCGAATACGAATCAGGTATCCGTTTAGCTCCATTACCAACCAATTTTTGGTAAATCGCGAAAATAACCTAAATTATGAGGTTTTTTTTTTTGTTAAACCTCAAACTTGAACTGACGAATAAATTTTATTCTATTCTATTCCATTCTATTCTATATTTTTTGCCATCGCTAGTCACAACACGGGTGCCTGATGTATGAAATCGTAGAATTCATCCTGACCCGACGATCTATGCACGAGATCAATGGACGACGGCGACTAGGTACTAACTTCCACATACACTGAACACTTAAGAACGTCAATCCAGTCGAATAAGTAATGACAAATTTTTTACTTATTGTCTAAACATTGGTTGTCGCATTTTCTTATTTTTTACGTGTTTCTTATTGAAATTTGTAAAAAAGTTACTCCGGTCTGCTATTGTTTAAATCAGTTGAGAGATGTAACAAACCAACAAGTTTTGCTAACATATTACTATGCTCACTTCAATTCAATAATTTCCTATGCAATTATTGCCTGGGGTTCATCACCAGAAGCTGTACGAGTGTTTAAACTACAGAAAAAAGCTGTGCGTTCTATAGTAGGTATAAATAAGAGAACTAGCTGTAGGAACATTTTCAAACAATTGGGAATTCTATCACTCCCTATCATATTTCTAATGAATTTATTACTCTATGCAAAGTCCGAATTAAGTAATCTGAACACCCTTAACTATAATCATAATTACAACACCAGAAACTCAACTACCCTAGTAATGCCTACCCATCATTTAACATTATATGAAAAGAGCCCCAAGTACATGGCTATAAAGGCGTTTAATAAATTGCCAAACATTTACAAAGGAGGTGAGGTGTAATCGCGGCTAAACCGACCACCGGCGTTTTCCGTACACACAGTCAATATTTCACTGCATATCATTAGTATAAACAGATTTAAAAATTATAAAGTGCACAGATAGTGTAGTTAATAACATAGTGACCCATCTTACTTCATGTAAGTACGTAACAAGGCCCCGTTTAATTAATAACTTGACAAAAACAAATTGTAAACAGTAATATTAGTGTTATCAACATACACACAGAACCATATCATTCACATCGTGTAGTAGGCGTGTTCACTCAGCCGCAACATTCGCGGCTGAACAGGACCGTACTGGGCAATGATGAGCAACGACATGGAGATCTCTGACTACAGGGATTCCCAAAACGTAACTACACAGCTAACGAATGAACAAAATGATATTTCACAGCATCAAAGTAAAACAAGTAAATCGTATTCTAACGCTCTAAGTCAGAATCAAGTTCCAAAATTTCCCACTAAACAGCAAGCAATATTATTTAGTTCAATTGAAGGTACCAAACTGCAGGAATATCTACTGGCTTTGGGAACTATAATCAACCCTAAAAACATCATTTTTTCATCCAGAATATTCAACAACAGAATATGCATTTACCTGTCTAGTAAAGAAACTGTTGACAAATTCATGAATGATCATGGCAATATTAAAGTTAACGGAGAAATTATTCGTGCTCGAAGATTAGTTACTCCTGCTGAACGATTAATCATGTCGAACGTATGTCCAACAATTCCTCATGAAATCTTGGAACAACAACTAAAACAACTGGGTTTAAATTTAATATCTCCAACTACATTCTTAAAAATAGGAGCAGCAAATCCAGAATATAGTCATGTCCTGAGTTTCCGTCGTCAGATATATATATATATCCCCCCCCGAAAATATCATCATCCCTGAATCAATCGTCATATCCTACGATAACACTTCCTATCGTATATTCCTTTCCCAAGATGGGCTCTCATGCTTCAAATGCAAACAACCAGGTCACATTGCATCACAGTGTCACACAGAAAATGGAGATGTCGCAGAAAATAACATTTCTTCCACCGCTACAAAACCTAACATACCTGAAGTGGTATCCCCTCCTACAGAATTCTCATCGCAGCCAGACCACATATCACAACATTATACAAAAACTACAGACAAGGAGAATAACACTCCTATAATCTCTACAAAGCGTCACATATCTGAAGTAGTAACTCCTCCTATAGAAATCTCAGAACAAACCTTAAATGAACAAGATATATTTGTTACACCCGCACCAAGAAAAACAAAAAGCCAAAGTCAAATACAACTGAAAAACTTCCCACGGCTAAGGATTTGATGGCCCCCGCAAAAGAGTTCATTGAATCGGAATCTCATCGTTTTGTTTTACACTATGACCAAATCACCGACTTTTTTGAAAATGCATATGGCTCCCCAGATCCCCTCAGCATCGCAAACAACTACACCAACGACATACCTGCCCTGATTGATATGTTGACAAAGATATATCCACACCTCACGCAAAGAAACATTAAAACTAGATGTACAAAAATCAGGAAAAAAATTATGAAACAACTGAACCAAGATCCATCCGATTATGAAAGTGACTCATCTCTCGAGACATTTTAACAACAACATCCCTACCATTTTTAAAAATTTTCTCTGTCACATTCATTTCTCTACTACAATGGAATATAAATGGGTATCATACCCATTTAGAAATGCTTAAAATTATTATTTCAGAACAAAATCCATCAATAATATGCCTCCAGGAAACCCACTTTAAGGATCATAACGCACACCAACTAAAAAACTTCCATAGTTTTTTTAAGAATAGGCAAAGGCAAGATAGGGCAAGCGGTGGCGTAGCTATCTACGTAAAAAACAATATAGAAGTGCATAACTTCCCAATCACAACTAATCTAGAAGCCATAGCAATATATATACCATACCCTAAGAAAATTTACATATGTAATATTTATATCCCACCAAACCAAGAAATCAGCCAAAATGATATGAACAATATACTGGAACAGATTCCACAGCCACGAATAATTCTAGGAGACTTTAATGGACACAACATGATATGGGGATCTGACACAACAAATGCACGGGGTGGTATGATAGAAAATACTTTAAACAAATTTAACTTGATTCTTTTAAACAACGAAGAAAAAACCAGGTTTGATGCATTTTCAGGTAATTCATCAGTACTTGACTTAACTATGTGTGAACCGTCGTTAGCACCTACACTATCATGAGTCATCAAGTCCTACCTTATTTATACGGAAGCGACCACCACCCTATCAAAATAACAAACAACAACAACATTAACTCTAAACCTTTCCCAAAATGGAAACTAAACAACGCCAACTGGCCCTTATTCGCTAGTTTAGTGGAAGACAACATAACACACCTTCACACACACGAGGATATTAAGAAAACGCTAGATGAATTTACAAACATCATACTAAGAGCAGCAGAATTGTCAGTGGGTAAAACGAAACAAATAAAAAACCATACTCCAGTACCTTGGTGGAATAAAGAATGTGAAGAAGCTATAAAACAGAGCAAAAAGCTTTCAACTTATACAAAAGACATAAAACGACTGAAAATCTCTTAGCATTCAAAAATCTTAGGGCAAGAACACGATACATTATGAAAAAATCAAAAAAGGAATCGTGGGTTAAATATGTATCAAGTATAAACAGCTCAACACCCCTGTCCGCAGTCTGGAATAAAATCAAAAGGATAACAGGATCAAACACCTACAACGGAATTAACAACCTCACACAGGAAGGAAGAGTACTTACAACCAACCAAGAAATAACAGAGCTTTTAGCAGACACATACCACAAACATTCTAGTAACGCAAACTATGACCATAACTTTTTAGCTTACAAAATCTCCGAAGAAAGACATGAAACCAACCATACTCCTCCAAATGATGAACCAATAAACTTACCCATCACCAGAACTGAACTTGATGATGCTCTGAGTGATTGTAAAAATATCAGCCCAGGTCCAGATGACATACCATTTATATTTCTTCAAAAGCTACCAGAATCTGCCAAACAGTATCTGTTACGTATACTAAATATTATATATGTAGAAGGAAAATTTCCTCAAATATGGTCCAAAGCTATAGTAATACCTATACTGAAACCTAACAACACGAAATCCAGCCCTGAATCATACAGACCAATCTCATTAACATGTACTATGTGTAAATTACTCGAAAAAATTATCAACAAGAGACTAATGTGGTATCTGGAACAGAATAAATTGTTAATCGGAGAGCAAAGTGGTTTTCGAAAACATAGATCAACTACAGACAACATAATAGACTTGGAGACTGAAATACATGAAGCCTTTGCAAATAAACAAAAATGCATAGCGATATTTTTCGATATAAAAAAGGCATATAACACTGCCTGGAGATTTGGCATCATTCAAAAACTACAGTCTTGGGGTATACAAGGTAACATTATAACATTTATCCACAATTTTCTTAACAACAGAACGTTTCACGTTCGAACAAACGGTACAATGTCCCAAGAAAGACAACAACAAAATGGAATCCCGCAAGGATCTATTCTTAGCGTAACCCTTTTCCTTGTAGCAATCAATGACGTAGTCAAGAACATAGAGCTGCCTGTCAAAGCGAGATTATACGCCGATGACCTTGTACTGTTTTTGAAGGGAAAGAGCCTGACTACAATACAACAAATATTACAAAAAGACCTCAATAACATACAACATTGGTCAAACACCACTGGTTTTCAATTTTCTACGACCAAAACTAAATGCATGATCTTCTCCAAATAGACAGAGCCAAGCACAATAACACTATCCCTTAATAATGAAGATTTAAAATTTGTAAGCAACACAAAATTTCTTGGCATCATATTCGACCAGCAGCTCACTTGGGAACTTCACATAAAAAGCTTGAAACTATCATGTCAAAAGGGAATAAATCTTTTAAAGGTCCTATCTAATTACACTTGGGGAGCAGACAGCACCACCTTACTCCACATATACCGCGCCCTCATAAGGTCTAAAATTGACTATGGCGCCATAGCCTACTGCACTGCAAAAAACTCTATACTTAAATCATTAAACACCATCCACGACGCAGGCATAAGAATCGCCCTTGGAGCATACTGTACAAGCCCAACTGAATCCCTGTATTGTGAATCTGGAGAACCCTCCCTTACGATGAGAAGACAGTACCTCAGTCTATCATATGCAGCAACTGTGTCAGCCAACAGTGAAAACCCCACACACAAAAACACGTTCGCAAACCGCTTTCTTTCTATCAAAACAGGAAAAGAACAGAGCCCCCGTTCTATGAACGAATAAACAGATACCTGGCTAACTTGAATGTAACTATCCCCAATACATATCCATTGAATATCAAAACCCACCCTCCATGGACAATTCCCTTACCCACATATGACACTCAGCTAACAAGATATAATAAACAGGACACCAATCACGACGTTATCAGAAAACGTTTCTTTGAAATAATCGACAAGTACCCAGGATACAGCAAAATTTACACAGATGCTTCCAAAACGAAAGAAGGAGTCATTTATAACCACCAACACAACACATCAATTTAAGTTGCCAGCAAACAGTAGCACATTCACAGGCGAAATGTATGCCCTACTACAAGCTTTGAAATATATTAACAACCATAACGATCACAGAATTCTATTAATAACGGACTCTCTGAGTGCTATTCAAGGAATTAATCAACTGTATCCCAATAACCCCATATTAAACTTAATTAAAGAAGAACTCCACCTCGTACAAGAGAACAATAAATCAGTTATATTTATGTGGGTACCTTCTCACATTGGGATACTAGGTAACGAGCAAGCCGACAAGTCTGTACAAGACGCTATTTCAAGTTTAAATTCCATAATGGTTACCACATCTTTACATTCAGATGTAAAGTGGCACGTAAAGGAACTTGTACAAAAACACTGGCAAAATGAATGGCAACAGAGAAGAATTAAGCTAAATGAAATCAAAGTTTCAGTTAAACCATGGTCCCTAGTTCCGAACGGAAGAAGAAACCAAGTACTCCTGACCCGCCTACGAATAGGTCACACCAGACTCACCCATGAATATCTTCTTAAGAAAAGTGAGGAACCTAAGTGCGAAATGTGTCAGACAAAACTAACAGTGAGACATATATTAGTAGAGTGCCCCCAATATCACTTACAAAGGTCTAACAGACAAATCCCGGCAGATCTAAGCACAATTTTAGATAATAGATGTGAAGTAAAGAACTTAGCATCATTTCTGTCAGATATCAATGTTATTTCAAAAATTTAGTATCTTTACATCATGGTTTATTGTAACTGGATACGTCATTGTATATTTTTTTTTTTACTGTACCTCGCTAATAACCCAAGAGGTTGATGCGATATTCGTAAAATAAAAAAAAAAAAAAAATTTACAAAGGACTTAGTGATAAGGAATTTAAAAATAATATCAAGTCCAGACTGAGGGAAAAATCTTATTATTCTTTGAACGAATATTTTACTGATGACTTTTAACTTAATTTATTATTTAATATTTAAATAGTTACATTTTAATGTTTTTAGACTTATCCTGTATCATGTAAAATGATCTATTGGACAAATAAATATTATTATTATTTTGGTTTATAAAAGCCAGTCACCCTTTATACTCTGTGGCTCCAACACTCACAGAGGGGAGCTGGTAGTACCGGCAGCCACTCCCCACGTCCGTGGGGTGAGTGACTACTGGGTCCGAGAATCGTGTGCCCTGAGTAGACGTAATGAGCCGAGGATAATGGCCTTCTGCATCCTGCCGGCTAAGATCTCTGCCGAATTTCGGCATGCCGTTATGATCTTTAGTTCTGAAAGCAGTGTGTGTCTCGTTCCACCGAGGGCTCCTATGATCAGTACCACTAGCATAACAGTATGGCCAGGGTAAAGCCTGAGGAGCTCGAAGAGCAAATCTCGATATTTCGTCCGTTTTTCCTCCTCCTTCAAGACAATGTTATTCTCCGCGGGAGCCGAGAATTCCACGACGAACATTGTCTTGAGTTGGTGGTCGAGGAGGACCATGTCAGGCTTATTAGCTTGTATTTGCCTGACGGTGGGAAACGAGTAGTTCCAATAAATTAGACACTTCTCATTCCCCACAACGGACTCAATATCCCCCGGAGCGTAAGGCAGCACTGGTGTCTCGTCTATCCCATTCGAGTGCCTTAAGTGATAATAAAGCACTCGTAATGCTGCGTCGTGCCTCTGGATATAGGCCGAGACTGCATATACTGGACAAGTCGACAGCAAATGCATTAATGTCTACGGCGCCCTGTGGCAGGTCCTGCAGCTGACATCAGGGACCTCTATACCCATGACACGACTTCGATAGACGAGTGTGTTGAATACACCATCCTGGCACGCCATTATGAATCCCTCAGTCTCAGACTTTAGCCCGGCTGACCTTAATAAAGCAAAGGTCAGCCTTTCGGATAAGCCGCGGTCTTCTATATTTTTATAGAAGACTCCGTGCAATGGCTTATCCGAGTGTAGCTGCAGAAATAGATCAATTTCAGCAGCTTTGACTTGGGCTTTTTGCCGAGCAGGTTCCAACTCGGTGACAGAGTCGTGATTAACCCGCTCAGCGTCGAAAACCAGACCGAGTTCATCGGCAGCTCTGCGTGCTGCCTTAAACAAAAAGGCTCCTACTCCTGCACTTTCATGGTCTCGGACCATGCAGAGGAGGGGATCCGAACTCCTTATGACCTTACAGGCTCCATCCAGAACCATCCTGTTATGGAGGCTCTCCAAACTCAAGAGTCCACGACCTCCCCGATGTCGTGGGAGGTATAACCGTGGAACGGACGATTTAGGGTGCAAACTCCTATAGAGATGCATCTTTTTTCGGGTTCCTACATCGAGTTGTCGCAGCTCCTCTTGATTCCATTAAATTACTCCAAAGGAGTAGAGAAGGATCAGAATGGCAAGCATATTGGTAGCAGACACCTTGTTCTTCCCCGACAGTTCTGAAGACCAGATCTGTCGGAGTCGGTGCTGATACTTGCCGCGGAGAGCGTTTTTTACTACACTCACTTCTTGGGTGGAGCGTTGCTTGACACCCAAGTAAGTGTACGACTCTCCGGCATCTTGATGATATAAGATGCTTCCGTCCACAAGCTGCGCATCCTCTCCGTAGTCACCGCATCGCATCGTCCTCTCTTGAGGTGGACTAGTGCACACTTGTCTAACCCAAATTCCATGTCGACGGCCTGCGTGTACTCCTGTACCACCCTGAGGGACTGGCGTAAATCCCTCTCTCCGGAGGCATAAAGTTTGAGATCATCCATGTAAAACAGGTACCGGGGGTACCACAGTTGTATCCACAGATATTTCGAAGCGAAACGGATAATGGTAGTAGTGAGATGCAAAACAGAAGGGGGCTTAGGGAATCTCCCTGAAATACTCCCCTTCTGAACAATACCGGCTCTGTCTGGACTCTGCTATTACCCGATGTTATGGTAAAGCGAGTCCTCCAGAGCGGCATGAGTTCTTCGATACATCTCACTACGAGACCGGGCACCGCAAGACATCTGAACAAGTGGACAATAAGCTCATGGGATGTCATATCAAATGCCTTGCGGTAGTCGATCCAGGCCATAGAGAGGTTACGCTTATACTGCACGGAGTCCTGCGTGATACATCTGTCGATCAGCAGGTTCTCCTTGCAGCCAGCGACACCTCTCTTTGACCCTCGTTGCTCATATATCCGTTCGTAAACCCGTTCAACTGCTTGGAGCACCCGCATGTACAAGATGCGTGTAAACAACTTGTAGCATGCGTTTAAGCAAGTTATCGGCCGGTAATTTTTTGGGTTAGACAAATCTCTGTTCTTCGGGATCAGCACTGTCCGCCCCTCGACAACCCAAGAAGGAATTTGCTGCTCCCCATTTAGCCATGAATTAAAAATTCTGGCCAAATAGTGGTGGGTACTGGAAAACTTTTTCCACCAAAAGTTATTTATCCCATCGGGACCTGGAGCAGCAAAGTTCTTAGAGCCCTCAAGAGCTCTTCGAACCTCTTCTGGGGTTATCGGTTGGCACACCTCGTTTAGTTGTTGAAACCTTTGGCAAAAGGCTTCAAAGTGTGCCAGGGCTGGAGTGTCTCTGTTGAGTGTAAGCTTCTGTTCGTACAACGTTTTCCAGAAGTTTTCCACCTGATCTGCAGTCGGCGGATTTTCAGCAACACGCTGAGGCGGTTCGAAAAGGCGCGAGGGCTTTTTGCGGAAAAGTTGATTTTCCGCCAGCCCCCTCGCCCGCCTCATTAGTGACTTTTTACAAGTCACTAGCATCCGTATCCGATCAAGGCAGTGCTGTTTGGTGGTTCGCAGCACTGCCCCATTCAGTGCGTGATGGACGCGTCTTAAATTGGCGGCTATACGCCTAACTTTATTGAAAAGTATACATGAAAAATATACATAATCAAAAGGAGAAAGCATTGCCGTAGACATTTTTCAGCCTCCCCTATAACTTATGGCTATGTTATATCTGAATATGAGTACATTAAATGTGTATAGAGACACAGAACAAAACAACAAAACGAACAAACATAAATAGTAAACACAAGTATTACATGGCACTTTGTTTCATTAAGAGTCTTAGTTTTATCTTACATTTGAATTGGTACAATGTAGAACTAGAAACAAAAATATCGTGAAATTCATTCAATAGTTTAAGTGCTAAATAAGAGAAACTGGATTCATATTTTTTAGTTTGATGCTTAGGGAGTTCTAATGTTAACATCATGTGCTTGAGATCTGCGTTCGAGAAGGTTATACAAATATGCAGGTGTGTGTTGATTTACAATATTAAAAAGAAGACAGGAGAACAATATGGTAAATCGAGAATCAATTTTTAATAACTCATGACTATTAAAATATGGCGTAATATGTTGTCGCTTATCGATATTATATGAATATTGTAAACAACTATTTTGCAACCCTTGTAATTTATTTTGAAATGACTTTGTCAAATGCCAATAGTAAACACCACTACAATAGTCAAAGTTACTCAAAATTATAGAGTTAACGAGTTTCCATTTGATTTCTGAGGGCAAAATATGTTTAAATTTATAAAGAGTTCTGAATTTGGCGTAGGCTTGCTGACACTTAGCTATGACATGCTTTTCGAAACACCATCGATCATCGAAGATCACTCCTAGATTTTTAGCAATATGTTTTATGTCTATCACATTATCGTTTAAAACTATGTCACTATTTAAATTGTGAGAGGCTTTGTTACACATGGCACTAGTTTCAACGCACATCGCTGTTAATTTCAAAGGATTAATTATTAGCCCGTTATCACTAGACTACTTAGCTATAGATGTTAGAGTGTCATTTAGCTCAAATACAGTCTCACTACTATATGATGGATCACACAATATATAGATCTGTGTGTCATCAGCGTAAAGATGAATCTTACAGCTGGCAGATAGCACTGTTGGAAGGTTGGCGGTAAAGATTGTAAACAACTGAGGACCAAGAATGCTTCCTTGGGGAACACCACATGGAACTTGTTCAGAAGAAAATGCATTGTCAATTTTAACTACTTGAGAGCGGTTGGACAAATAACATTTAAACCAGTTCAAAAGCTGTGTATTTATCTTATAGAAATGTAATTTAGCCAGAAGTAAATCGTGATTTATCAAATCAAATGCTTTGCTATAGTCCAAAAGTACCAAGTATGTAACATTTGAATTGTCTATGGCATAGGTCAAGTCATCGAATATTTTTATTAAAGATGTTAAAGTGCTGTGCTGCTTTTGGAATCCTGATTGTTGTATAGGTAAAATCTTCTCACTTTTTAAATGATCAGTTAATCTTATGCTAACTACTTTCTCCAAGAGCTTAGACAAGCAGGATAAAATATTGATAGGTCTCAGATGATTAAGTTATTTTGCTAGATTTACTTTAGCTAGCTATAATTGATTGTTTCCATACCCGAGGGAGAGTTCCAGTTTCTAATGAATAATTCATAATATGTGCTATGGCATATTTACAATATGGAAAAATTAACATTTTAAGATTAATGCCATCTGCTCCAAAGGCATTAGAGTGGAGTGCTTTTAGTGCTTTTTCAATTTCATCGACCTATATGTGAGATTCCGTTAATTTCTTTTCTACGAGTGGAGAAGTATTTTGCTGGTAATGTGTCAACATATCTAAATTTACATCTTTTTGTGTGATGGAGGAAAAGTACGTATTGATTTCATTAGGGTTATTGATGTCCGATGAAATAAGATTTCATGGTTTACTATGCACATTGAATTTTTCGAGATTACGCCATAATTTCTGAGAAATATTTTTATTATTATTAATTTGATGACTAATATATGCAACTTTCTCATTGCGAATTGCCAAGGACAGGTAATTTCGAAGGTCTTTATACAATTGTAGTTTAGTTTCTGATTTAGTTCTTTTATAATCATTCAAAGCTTTATGCTTAAGTCTACTGATTTCTTTAATTGTTTCGGTTATATACGGCTTAGATGGCTTATTCGGCACAGTTGTTCGATAAGGAACGTGGATATCAAATATAGTTAAAATTGCGTTATTCAAAAAGTTGGTTTTATCGTCAATGTTAGGGAGACCCTGAATAAACTCCTAGTTAACGGCAGTAGCATCTTTCACAAATTCCTTCTTATCAAAGAAACGACAATCTCTATAAGTTTTTTTATAATATTATTATAATTACTTTCTCTTGCAGATCAGTACAAATTATATCAATTAAAGTAGATGATGTGTCAGCAATTCTCGTAGGTTCTTGAATTAATTGGTTCAAATTGAAACAATCAAGGATATTTCTGAGGTAGATTGAATTGTAGGACTTCTTTTTGAAAAAGTCAACATTAAGGTCGCCAATGAGTATAATATTGTCACACTCTCCTATTACATAAGTTAATACTTCTTCAAGCCTATCAAGGGAGGAAATTTTAAGGTTAGGTGGTCTGTATAGCACACCAAAGGCTATTTCAATGTTATTAATATCTGCCAAAATCCACAATTGTTCAAGTTGATCACCTCCGGCATGATTAATTTCTACAATTCTGTATTTTATATTTTTGCTAATATACCAACAGACACCTCCGTCTCTTTAGGCGTGAATGTCTTATTGGCCACCATATAGTCCATCACACATTGGATACGGGATGCATGTTGCCTCGCCGACCGGATCTTGGCTTCCATCTTATGTACACGCCGCTCCGCTCTCTCCTGTGGGGAGGCAGTGTTCCGCCTCTCCCCCGGGGTTAAGCGCTGTGCAACAGCGTATACGGCACAATTTATGCGCCAGATGTCAGCCCCTTCTGGTATCGCTTCACGAAGTTCAGCATCCACTCTGGCTAGGTCTTCTGATCTGGGGGGTCTGATGTAGTGTACCCCCTTCTTGTGTTGAGGCCCTCTGGTTTTGGTGGAGCGTCTAGAACTGCCTCCTCAACCAGTTCATTCAGCGGCTCTTCAACCGCCTCATTTACCAGCTGAGGAACAGCTCTCACGTAGCCCCTGCTACGAAGGTGGGATACATAATCACGTAGATTTTGCGGAGTGAAGGCGCTGTGCTCCGGATGTCTTTCATACCACAGAGCATGCATTCGCGCCATGTACCCCCTTCGTGCGGGCTCACTGCTTTCGTAGCACAGCAGAAGATCATTCCTCAGCTCATCTGTCCACTCAAAGTGTCCATGTGTCTCGCGGTCGTCATTGTCAGGCAATCCGTCCGGTTGGGCCCCACCACCTTGCCTGTGACCCCCATCCGGATGGGGTTGATTGTGGGGGCCCTGTCTTCTGTTGCCTGGAACCAGAAGATTTCAGCTTGTTAGGTGGTTAGCCTAACAAGCCCACGGCCGACACCAGAGGGGAAGTCTCTTTCCCCTCCTGCGCTAGGGCTGTCGGTCCGGATTTTGCACCCGTGGCTGGAGTAAGTGGTGGCACTACTCACCAAAGGCTAGTTGGATGTAAGGGAGCCCCTCCTGTTTTTTTTATTACTATTATTTTTATTATTATTATTATTATTTTTTCCCTTCTCAGGTGTTCCTGGTTTGTCTGCTCTAATCGGGTACATGGTACCAAGATCACAACATTGACTAGCCACTCCCAAGGAATCTCACGATACCAACTGTATGGAGAATTACTGCTTTTTGCATTCTCGGGTATATAGGTCAATACCAATCTTTTGTAACGATGTTTTTAGGTTTTTTAGGTATTACTCCGAGTGCAGATAGTATTACAGGGACTATGGTGACCTTCCTCATATTCCACATATCCAAAATTTCGTTTTTTATGTCACTGTAGTGCGATATTTTCTCGTCATATATCTTGTATTCGGGATCGAGATGTCAATGATCAATGTTTCCATTTGTCGTTTGTCTATGATGGCTATATCTGGGCGATTGTGTAGAACCGCGACGTCCGTTATTATGGCTCTGTCCCAGTAGACTTTATACCGTTCGTTCTCTTCAACTGGGTTCGGGTTGTATCTGTAGTAGGGAGTCTGAGAGTCATGATGTATTTCGCATATTTTTAGAATTTCCAGGTACACTATCATGGCTGCGGCATTGTGACGTGCCAAATATCGAGTTGGTGCGAGTTTCCCACATCCAGAGATTATGTGGTCTATATTTTCAGTTTGTAGGTTGCATTTGCGACACTTGTCCGTCTCAACCCGTTCCTTCATTATGTGAATTTCGTAATTCCTGGTTCTTATTACTTGGTCCTGTATACCCAGTACGAACCCCTCTATCTCAGGAAACAAAGTTCCGTGCCGAAGCCATTCAAGTGATGCCCGGTGGTCTATTCCATCTCCCTGGATTGAGTTCCAATAGCGTCCGTGTAGTTCTTTCCCAGCCCATCTGTCTAGTTTTGCGTCATTGTGGTCAATACTATTTAAAGGTGAGTATTTCATTTTATTCAATTTTAGTGGAGTGTCTGTATCTGCGTGAATGATAGCTGCATGGATGGGTGAATGTTGATGACTGTAGAAGTATGCGCGAAGAAGGTTAATTTGTGTGAAGCACGCGTTTTTAATATCGATGTAGCCTCTTCCCCCAAAGTCTCTAGGAAGAGTCACTCTCTCTGTTAAGGATCGCGGATGGTGCATCTTAAACTTCGTCATCCTCACTCTCAGCCGCCTATTGAGGTCATCAAGATCTGTGACTGTCCAGCATATGATAACGAATGAGTAAGACAAACTAGAGACTGCGTATGTGTTCACTGCTTTCATCATGTTGTTGGAGTTTAGTTTTGTTTTAAAAAGTTTCCGCAGCCTGGATTCGAACTCTGTTGATTTTTTTCTTTCATTTTACTATGTTCGATATTTGATGTTTGTGATACACCTAGGTATTTATAGGGCTCTCCCTCAATCGGTGGTATTGCGAGATGTTCTTGGATTTCTATTGCTGGTGTTTCAGTCAGCTTTCCTCGTTCGACGGTGACAGTTCTACACTTGTTGATTCCGAACTCCATACCAACATCCTCACTCATCCTATGGACCAATTTGAGGACAGTTTCCAGTTGTTTACGTGTGGCAGTGAATAGTTTCAAGTCATCCATATAGAGTAAGTGAGAAAGCTTGAAATTGTGGCGTCCTGTTTTGATGTTAAAACCATATCCAGTATTGATTAACGTCCTTGATATTGGATTGAGGGCTATACAAAACCACAATGCACTCATCGAGTCACCTTGAAAGATGCCTCTCTTGATGTTTATCTCTTCAGTTTTTATGACCTTGCCACCGGTAGAAATCTGTAGTTGTGTTTTCCAATCTTTCATCGCCATTTCTAAGAATTGCACAATCGTGGGACATATTTTATATATCTTAAGGACATGTATAAGCCATGTATGTGGTATGGAGTCGAAGGCTTTCTTATAGTCAATAAACGCCATGCTCAGGTTGCGGTTGAACTTCTTCGCTTGATTTAAGACGACTGCATCGATTGTTAGTTGTTCTTTGCATCCCAGTACCTTTTCCTTACTACCTTTCTGCTCTTCTGTGATGATGTTGTTTGTCTGTAGATGCTGATAGATCTTAGTACAGATTATAGATGAAAACAGTTTATATATTGTTGGCAGGCAAGTAATTGGTCGGTACTGAGATGGATCCTGGGTTCTGTCTGATTTTGGTAACAGATATGTTACGCCTTTTGTGAGAAATTTAGGTGTTATGGTAGGGGTGTGCAGCAGTTGACTGAACTTGGTGGCTAAGAGACGGTGGGTACATGAGAGTCGTTTCAACCAAAAGTTGTGAATGTTGTCAGGGCCAGGGGCTCTCCAATTGGCTGCTCCCTGCAAAGCTCTTATGACATCAGCCTCTACAATGTCTGTCTCATTCATAGGTGGAATATCAGCACTTCCAAGTTCTTCGTCTGCAATCCAACTTGCCGTGTTTCTATGTTCAAATTCGTTTGACCATATGTTTCCCCAAAATTTTTGAACCTCATCTGCAGGTGGCATCTCTGCCTGTTGATCCTCTGCAGCGTATTTATTTTCAATTGATCTGTAGAACTTTCTTTCTTCAGTTTCGAAGAGTCTGTTCTGTCTGATACGGTCGTCTCTCTTCTTGTACCTGCGGAGTCGTTTACTATAAGCTGCTAATTTCTGTTTCATCAGGTCTAGTTGTTCTACTATCGTGTGGTGATAGTCTGGAGCAGTTATAGATCTCTTAACTTGGTTGGGTAGACTATGGATGAGTTTACCTTTACAAATTCTTGGACTCTGCCTATATCTCTTCTCAGATCTTCAATGTTTTTTGTTAACCTATATTCCCATTTGGGAATCGCGTTTCTCATCTCTTTCTGCTTGTTAGGATCGTACCCGTTAACCATCAAGAGGATCGACATCGCAGCACAGTAAATGTGTAGGTGGATCAATTCCAGTGGCATGTCGTCTCTAAGATATCCAGTCATGACGGAGTTCATAACCTGAACAGTCTTCTGGCATTGGGGTTTGTATTTCATTCTGGGTAAGTGCGGTCTTTTCGTTGGACCTGAGCCCTTATTATTATTATTATTATTATTATTATTATTATTATTATTATTGAGATGCTCTGCCACATATATTTTCTTCTATACAATGTCCGTGAAATCTACAAAATAATACAATTATTCAGTATTTTACTGGAGAATAACCTCTACGCCCGTGACTTTTACGTCAAAGGAGCAGTTAGAGGGTGTTTTTTGAGAAATAATGAATAAGAACAAAAATATAAAAATAACGTATTTTGCTGTCGTTTTGGAAAGCGAATCTGTTTCCTTTCCCAAAGCGTATTATAAGTGTTTGTATGCTGTGTAGAGGTTATTTTCCAGTAAAATACTAGATAATTGTATTGTTTTGTAGATTTCACGGACATTGTATAGATAGATAGATACATTTTAGATACATTTTATTTGTTCACTTGTACAAAAAAAAAATAAAAAATACCCATACGGGTGTTGAACATGTCAAATAGAGAAAACCTAGGCTAAAATAAAGACAAAAAAAAAATGGTACATATATAAAAAGGCATATACAATACATATTAAAAGGATTATAAGAATAGTAAGAGGTTAAAATTTTTAAAATTAAAATTAAACATTAAAAGGTAACACAACAGTGTTAGAGTACTATATTGTCACAATAATAAAACAATATACTTATTAAAATATATTATCATTGAAATATTCATCTAGTGAGTAATAAGCTTTCTCATATAAAATATTTATTAATTTGCTTTTAAATTCTCTGTGTGGCTTATATTTGTGGGTATTTTAATTGAAGATTTTAATTACAGAAAAAGGTACATTTTTTTGAATATAGGTATATTTAGGTTTATCAGTAGTTAGATCATTCTTGTTCCTTGTATTGTACAAGTGATTTCTATCATATTCTTCAAATAGTGAGCCACTTTCTTTGACAAATTTTATTGATTCATATATAAAGACTTGTTAGTGTAAGTATTTGATTTTTAATGAAAATTTGTTTGCAGCTCTCTGTTTGTTTCATGTTTAGGATGTTTCTAAGACATTTTTTTTGTAATTTAAATATTCGTTGTACGTCACAGGAGTAACCCCAGAAAACAATTCCATATCTGATGTGTGATTGTATATACACATGGTATGCCATAAAAGCAGTTGCAATATTGATATTTTGAGCTATTACTTTAAGCGCATAACAGTAGCGGGCCATATTTTTTGCAAGATAATCTATATGTTGTCTGCAATCGAGTCTTGAGTCAATATTTACTCCTAAGAAAGAAGTGCTAGTAAGTGATGTTAAAGTGTTGGTGCCGTCAGAGAGAGTGATTTTATTGTTATTTTTGTTATAGGAGAAATTTATTGCCTTAGTTTTTTCTTTGTTTAATGTAAGGTTTAAGGAATGAAAATATCCGTCCAAGGAGTCTAGAGTATCAAGAACTGTTTGTCTCAACTGTTTGTCAGTGGCTTCACTAAACGAAGTATCATCAGCATACATTATAGCGCTAATGTTAGTTGCTAAGAGCCGATCATTAGTATATAAAATATATAAGAGGGGGCTCAATATTGACCCTTGTGGCACCCCTCTATGTACTTGTATGGTTTCTGATTTTATGACTTCACCAAATTCATCGGATTCTATTATGCACTGATTTCTGTTACTTAGATATGAAATTATTAACTTAAGAGCAACACCTCGAATACCATACATTTCAATTTTTTTAATTAGAATGTCATGATCTACCGAATCAAAAGCTTTGGACAGGTCAAGGCATATGGCCATGGTATTATTATTTATGTTTAATGAATTTATTATTTCACATAAAGCCTGATATATTGCTCTAATTGTGGATTTATTCTTTCTGAAGCCATTTTGAATATCAGATATTAGTTGATGACTTTGTTAACCTGATGTAAATGGACCGCATTAGTGTGACGTCACATAATTATGCAACCTCTACATACTACTGTCATGACACACGGGTTGCCTACCAAGCACACAGAACTTGACCCTTAACGTATATGTTTATAAGGCGACATTTTCGAGGATAGAAACAGCGTAGAATTTTATTTTATTTCTCCCTTGGAAGAAATGTTTAAGAACTTTCAGTTACCATTTATCATGCAAAAGGTATAAGAAAATATACAAAAGTATAAAGAATTACAAAAACTGTATTATGAAACTAAAATAAAGTTTTTATAAATCAAATATGGATATATACATTTTAACGTATTTCTTAAATGTGAAATAGGTATTAGAAGTCCTTAAATATTTATTAGACCAGAGAAATAAAATAACATTCTAGGCTCTGTTTCTATCTTCGAAAATGTCGCCTTATAAACATATGCATTAATGGTCAAAGTTTCAGTGTGCTTGGCAGGCAACCCGTGTGCCATGACAGTAGTATATAGAGGTTGCATAATTCGTAACGTCACAACTAATTGAGTCCATTATCTTTTCAAAAATTTTACTAATATTTGACAGCAATGCAATGGGTCTATAATTGCTTATGTTATATTTCTCTCCTTTCTTATAAATGGCCTTGATATAGGAAATTTTGAGGGTATCTGGAAATATGCCAGAACTTAGAGTTAAATTGATTATATATGAGAGGGGGTTTGAGATTTCAGTTGCTATTGTTTTCAATAATTTAATGGGTATTTCATCATCGCCTACTGAGCTGGTATTTTTTAAATTCATAATTAAGTTATATACTTCCTCCGGATGTGTAGGGTTTAAAAATATGTTCACGTTGGCAGGTTGTCCATATATCGGCGGGTTAATATTATTATCTTCATTTAGTTTTGAACCTTGATTAACAAAAAAATTATTAACAATGTTCAGAGTGTTAAGTTTGTTATTCTCGCCTATATTTATATTTTTTAAAATAGATTCTTTATTCTTAATGTCTGTGTTGGTATAAGTTTTGACTAAATTCCAAACCGCTTTGCCTTTATTTTTTGATGTTGCAATATATGTAATATTAGCCTGTCTTTTTGCCTGACTTATTACTTTTTTTAAAATGTTACAATATTGTTTGTATCTCTCGGCCGACACTTCGCCATTTTGTTTTTGCATGTACATTTTTCTTTTATTTTTACAAGAAGTTTTAATGCCTGTTGTAATCCAAGTTTTTGTTTTATTAGGTTTTTTTGTTGTTTTGAAGAAGAAAATATATGTGGCAGAGCATACCAATAAGAAACCCAGAAAAAAATTTTTACTTTTTCATGTGTTGTTTTTTATACAGAATATCTATCTTGTGATAAACGAGGCAAGAAAGGAAACAGAAAGTAGGAAAAGAAAGATGGATGTACTGCTCTCAGCACATTTCACGCTTCGTGAAATCTTGTTTTTATCACCTTATCGTGTGTCAATGTAGGGTATCGATACCTATCGCTTCTAACCGTCTATGCATTGTAGTAGGTATAAATACGTCCTTATTTTACTATTTTATCTGTTTTCTTTCTTGCGCTCATTTATTAACAGTTTGATTAACAGTTTTGAATGGTGTTAAAGTTACGAGTTCTCTGAAAATATTGTTTTAGTGAAAATATAGCAAAATTAATTTTCAAATTATACATTAATACAAAAGTGCATCTGTTAATAAGTGTATCAATGTTAATAACCTGTGAACTGTAAGTACATTCTAAAGTTTGAGCCATATAAACAGTAGCTGTTTACAAGTTTTTTGTGTGCACGAACTGATAAAATATTGATGGCTGTGTGCTAATTCTTGAAATAAGAGAATAATTCTCTATTATAATAAACATCCCTCATGGATAATTGCGGAAAAAGTAACACTAAGTTAACTTTAGTAGAAAATGGTATAAGATGTTCTGGAAATGGCGAAAAATATTTTCATCCAAAATGCCTTAATGTAGCAACTAAGGAGTTACAGATAATAGAAAGTTGTCCAGGAATCAAATGGTTCTGTGAAATTTGCGTAAAATATGTAATATATGATCTTTTTGTCCAAATGAATAGTAGAATAGATGACAATAAAGAAGAACTCATGACAAAAATTGATGACATTAGTAATAAATTAAATAAATCTACTGGTAACAGCCAGAATGATATCAAAACGTTTGCTAAAGTAGCCTACACATCTAATGAAGTTGTGATAATAAAACCAAAGAACACACAGGAATGCAAGAAAACTGAGGAAGCTATTCTAAAAACTATAAAGCCATCAGCTCTAGAAGTAAGTATTACACACTAAAGGAAACAAAAGAAGGAGGTGTTATAATTGGATGTCAAAGTAAAACAGAACAGGAAAAAATTCAAAAAGTTGCTGAAAAGAAATTAAGTAGACAATATCAAGTAAAAGCACCAGAGTTAACAAATCTGCGTAAAAATAATCGACATTACTGAGAGCATTAGCCAAGAAGAATTGATCAATTGCATTCAGAAACAAAACACCTTTGTAAACCATGAGAAAATGCAGGTGACTGTCAAAGTGATTAAAAAAAATGAGGAAAAACTTTATGGCAATAATTGAATGTGATCCGTTGACATTCAAAAAAATTTTAGATGAAAACTCTTTATTTGTTAACTGGGACCTATGCAGAGTGTTTGAATATGTCAGCGTACATCGCTGCTTTAAGTGTGCTGGCTTTAATCATAATTCTGACAACTGTACTCATAATCCAAGATGCTTGACGTGTGCAGAAGAAGGCCACAGTAGTGACAGCTGTGATAAAGAAATGTGAAATGTTTTAATTGTATAGAAGCTAAAAATAAACTCAAACTAGATTTAAATGTAGATCATTCTATATATGATAATGTAAAGGAACTGTCCTGTATATTTAAAAAAAATGAATTTTCAGAAACAAAGGGTAAAGTCAGTAAACAATGAATAGCAATTATTCTCGAGCAATGGACAGAAAAAAATTAAACACGACATAAATCAAATTAATATATTACACCAAAATGTTCAATCTGTGAGAAATAAACTGGAATAAATTGAAGTTTTTTAAAAAATGCAAGATTTGATAGAGATATTTGATTTTTAATGAAAATTTGTTTGCAGCTCTCTGTTTGTTTCATGTTTAGGATGTTTCTAAGACATTTTTTTTGTAATTTAAATATTCGTTGTACGTCACAGGAGTAACCCCAGAAAACAATTCCATATCTGATGTGTGATTGTATATACACATGGTATGCCATAAAAGCAGTTGCAATATTGATATTTTGAGCTATTACTTTAAGCGCATAACAGTAGCGGGCCATATTTTTTGCAAGATAATCTATATGTTGTCTGCAATCGAGTCTTGAGTCAATATTTACTCCTAAGAAAGAAGTGCTAGTAAGTGATGTTAAAGTGTTGGTGCCGTCAGAGAGAGTGATTTTATTGTTATTTTTGTTATAGGAGAAATTTATTGCCTTAGTTTTTTCTTTGTTTAATGTAAGGTTTAAGGAATGAAAATATCCGTCCAAGGAGTCTAGAGTATCAAGAACTGTTTGTCTCAACTGTTTGTCAGTGGCTTCACTAAACGAAGTATCATCAGCATACATTATAGCGCTAATGTTAGTTGCTAAGAGCCGATCATTAGTATATAAAATATATAAGAGGGGGCTCAATATTGACCCTTGTGGCACCCCTCTATGTACTTGTATGGTTTCTGATTTTATGACTTCACCAAATTCATCGGATTCTATTATGCACTGATTTCTGTTACTTAGATATGAAATTATTAACTTAAGAGCAACACCTCGAATACCATACATTTCAATTTTTTTAATTAGAATGTCATGATCTACCGAATCAAAAGCTTTGGACAGGTCAAGGCATATGGCCATGGTATTATTATTTATGTTTAATGAATTTATTATTTCACATAAAGCCTGATATATTGCTCTAATTGTGGATTTATTCTTTCTGAAGCCATTTTGAATATCAGATATTAGTTGATGACTTTGTTAACCTGATGTAAATGGACCGCATTAGTGTGACGTCACATAATTATGCAACCTCTACATACTACTGTCATGACACACGGGTTGCCTACCAAGCACACAGAACTTGACCCTTAACGTATATGTTTATAAGGCGACATTTTCGAGGATAGAAACAGCGTAGAATTTTATTTTATTTCTCCCTTGGAAGAAATGTTTAAGAACTTTCAGTTACCATTTATCATGCAAAAGGTATAAGAAAATATACAAAAGTATAAAGAATTACAAAAACTGTATTATGAAACTAAAATAAAGTTTTTATAAATCAAATATGGATATATACATTTTAACGTATTTCTTAAATGTGAAATAGGTATTAGAAGTCCTTAAATATTTATTAGACCAGAGAAATAAAATAACATTCTAGGCTCTGTTTCTATCTTCGAAAATGTCGCCTTATAAACATATGCATTAATGGTCAAAGTTTCAGTGTGCTTGGCAGGCAACCCGTGTGCCATGACAGTAGTATATAGAGGTTGCATAATTCGTAACGTCACAACTAATTGAGTCCATTATCTTTTCAAAAATTTTACTAATATTTGACAGCAATGCAATGGGTCTATAATTGCTTATGTTATATTTCTCTCCTTTCTTATAAATGGCCTTGATATAGGAAATTTTGAGGGTATCTGGAAATATGCCAGAACTTAGAGTTAAATTGATTATATATGAGAGGGGGTTTGAGATTTCAGTTGCTATTGTTTTCAATAATTTAATGGGTATTTCATCATCGCCTACTGAGCTGGTATTTTTTAAATTCATAATTAAGTTATATACTTCCTCCGGATGTGTAGGGTTTAAAAATATGTTCACGTTGGCAGGTTGTCCATATATCGGCGGGTTAATATTATTATCTTCATTTAGTTTTGAACCTTGATTAACAAAAAAATTATTAACAATGTTCAGAGTGTTAAGTTTGTTATTCTCGCCTATATTTATATTTTTTAAAATAGATTCTTTATTCTTAATGTCTGTGTTGGTATAAGTTTTGACTAAATTCCAAACCGCTTTGCCTTTATTTTTTGATGTTGCAATATATGTAATATTAGCCTGTCTTTTTGCCTGACTTATTACTTTTTTTAAAATGTTACAATATTGTTTGTATCTCTCGGCCGACACTTCGCCATTTTGTTTTTGCATGTACATTTTTCTTTTATTTTTACAAGAAGTTTTAATGCCTGTTGTAATCCAAGTTTTTGTTTTATTAGGTTTTTTTGTTGTTTTGAAGAAGAAAATATATGTGGCAGAGCATACCAATAAGAAACCCAGAAAAAAATTTTTACTTTTTCATGTGTTGTTTTTTATACAGAATATCTATCTTGTGATAAACGAGGCAAGAAAGGAAACAGAAAGTAGGAAAAGAAAGATGGATGTACTGCTCTCAGCACATTTCACGCTTCGTGAAATCTTGTTTTTATCACCTTATCGTGTGTCAATGTAGGGTATCGATACCTATCGCTTCTAACCGTCTATGCATTGTAGTAGGTATAAATACGTCCTTATTTTACTATTTTATCTGTTTTCTTTCTTGCGCTCATTTATTAACAGTTTGATTAACAGTTTTGAATGGTGTTAAAGTTACGAGTTCTCTGAAAATATTGTTTTAGTGAAAATATAGCAAAATTAATTTTCAAATTATACATTAATACAAAAGTGCATCTGTTAATAAGTGTATCAATGTTAATAACCTGTGAACTGTAAGTACATTCTAAAGTTTGAGCCATATAAACAGTAGCTGTTTACAAGTTTTTTGTGTGCACGAACTGATAAAATATTGATGGCTGTGTGCTAATTCTTGAAATAAGAGAATAATTCTCTATTATAATAAACATCCCTCATGGATAATTGCGGAAAAAGTAACACTAAGTTAACTTTAGTAGAAAATGGTATAAGATGTTCTGGAAATGGCGAAAAATATTTTCATCCAAAATGCCTTAATGTAGCAACTAAGGAGTTACAGATAATAGAAAGTTGTCCAGGAATCAAATGGTTCTGTGAAATTTGCGTAAAATATGTAATATATGATCTTTTTGTCCAAATGAATAGTAGAATAGATGACAATAAAGAAGAACTCATGACAAAAATTGATGACATTAGTAATAAATTAAATAAATCTACTGGTAACAGCCAGAATGATATCAAAACGTTTGCTAAAGTAGCCTACACATCTAATGAAGTTGTGATAATAAAACCAAAGAACACACAGGAATGCAAGAAAACTGAGGAAGCTATTCTAAAAACTATAAAGCCATCAGCTCTAGAAGTAAGTATTACACACTAAAGGAAACAAAAGAAGGAGGTGTTATAATTGGATGTCAAAGTAAAACAGAACAGGAAAAAATTCAAAAAGTTGCTGAAAAGAAATTAAGTAGACAATATCAAGTAAAAGCACCAGAGTTAACAAATCTGCGTAAAAATAATCGACATTACTGAGAGCATTAGCCAAGAAGAATTGATCAATTGCATTCAGAAACAAAACACCTTTGTAAACCATGAGAAAATGCAGGTGACTGTCAAAGTGATTAAAAAAAATGAGGAAAAACTTTATGGCAATAATTGAATGTGATCCGTTGACATTCAAAAAAATTTTAGATGAAAACTCTTTATTTGTTAACTGGGACCTATGCAGAGTGTTTGAATATGTCAGCGTACATCGCTGCTTTAAGTGTGCTGGCTTTAATCATAATTCTGACAACTGTACTCATAATCCAAGATGCTTGACGTGTGCAGAAGAAGGCCACAGTAGTGACAGCTGTGATAAAGAAATGTGAAATGTTTTAATTGTATAGAAGCTAAAAATAAACTCAAACTAGATTTAAATGTAGATCATTCTATATATGATAATGTAAAGGAACTGTCCTGTATATTTAAAAAAAATGAATTTTCAGAAACAAAGGGTAAAGTCAGTAAACAATGAATAGCAATTATTCTCGAGCAATGGACAGAAAAAAATTAAACACGACATAAATCAAATTAATATATTACACCAAAATGTTCAATCTGTGAGAAATAAACTGGAATAAATTGAAGTTTTTTAAAAAATGCAAGATATAGATATTGTATGTCTAACTGAACACTAGCTTAGTGATGTAGAAGCAAGTACTTTCAAATCAATCGCTATTATATAGCAGCAACATTTTGTCGTAAACATTTTAAAAATGGAGGTGTTATGATACTTAAAAATAAAAATTTAGATTTGGAAATAAAGGAAATTAATATCACTCAATTTTGTGAAGAAAAAGTATTTGAGGTATGTGGTGTAGAAATAAATGTAAAACAAGACACAATTAAACTATTTTCAATAATTTCCTCTTCAGGCTAGATACTTTATTAGATAATATTTGTAGAGATAATTGTGGTGATCTGAATATTGATTATTTGTCAGCTTCCAATAGTAAAAAACAACTATAGTTGATATCATCCAATCTTACGATATATACATGAGATTAACTGAACCTACTAGATACTCTGTTGATACAAATAGTTGCATCGATTATATTTGTACTAATTTTGGAGATGACTACAATTGTAACTACAAAATTTGCAAAAATGGTATTTCAGATCATACTGGACAAATGTTAACTTGCGATATCTCCATGAATCTATATAATGACAAATATGAATATAAGCGCTTTTTAAATGATAACAACTATCATACATTTTTTATCATTTAAGTAAAGAGACGTGGAGTAACATATATAATGCGGAAACAGTAGATGAGGGTTTTAATAATTTTATTGATACATTTATTTATTATATGGAAATTAGCTTCCCATTAAAGAGATACAACAAAAAAGAAAAAATTCATAAAAATTGCTGGATTACGAGAGGTATAAGAGTATCTGCTAATAAATTTAAAAAATTGTATGAAATAATGATTCGAACTCAAGATATATTGGATATTAATTATTATAAAACTTACAAGATGCTCTATGAAAGATTAATAAGAGCTGCAAAGAGATATCATAATGATAAAATTTATGAGAAAGCTTCTAATAAAAGCAAAGCAGTATGGTCGATTATTAATAATAATATAAATAAGCCCACAAATAATTCATAAGTAGAAAAAATAAAGATTGGGGATGATATGGTAACAGATAACAAATACAGTGTGTGTAATTGCTGACTGGGCATGTACTTCCACGTAGCGCGAGAGATATGACAACCCAGTAACAGCAAACTCGCCCGTCGGCGGCATAGATTAAAGAGTCCCGCGCTAGACCACTAAAGTATCCCCGTTCTCAGTTATTTCATTTCAGCCAGCTGGTACACTCGATGTTACAATTCTTACACCCTATGCCCAGCCCGCCACTACACACACTGTATATTGCTCAGCATTTTAATACACATTTTATAAATATGCCTAAAAGATTAAACGAGAAGCTAGATGTGCAAACTAATGAAGACAACACTTTTAAGTTAGATATTGACTACTACTATATTCTTGGAGCCAGTAAGTGAACATGAAATTGTTAATATAATACATAATTTAAAAAATTCCAGTCTGGTATGGTATCAGTTCAAACATATTAAAGAGATCCTATAATTATATTGTCAAACCATTGACATATGTAATAAACGCTTCAATATCTGAAGGTAAATTTCCCACGATTTTAAAAAGTTCCAAAATAATACCACTCTTCAAAAAATCAGATACTACGACACCAGATAATTATCGTCCTGTTGCATTACTGTCAACCATCTTGAAAATTTTAGAACGTGTCATATACAATAGAATAGTGACTTTTTCAACTAGAAATAATATATTTTCAAAATGTCAACATAGTTTTCTGAAAGGTAAGTCAACAGACGCGGCAATTATGGACTTTCTAAAGAAATTATACGAAAACTTAAATAATAATAAACGATGTATCGGACTTTTCATGGACCTTAGCAAAGCATTTGACCTAATAAATCACAACTTGCTACTTAATAAATTAGAATCTTATGGTTTAAGAGGTAAAATTCATGATTGGTTAAAATCATACCTTTTGAATAAACACAAGTTGTAGAACACAAGTTGTAGAGTTTAATGGAGTAAAATCTGAAACAGAAGAAGTATTGATTGGTGTCCCACAAGGGTCTGTATTAGGTCCCTGCTATTTCTATTTTATTTAATGACTTGCCACAATGCACTTCTAATGATAATTTAATAATGTTTGCCGATGACACTTCTTTTCTAAGCTGCTACGATTCAGTAGAGGACACAATACATGACATTCACACCAACTTAAAATACTTTACTACATGATTTCATGAAAACCGATTATTCTTAAATGTTTCGAAAACTGGATTCATTAACTTTACTCCTAGAATTGTTAATATATCTCAATATAGCTCGATAAGAATTAATAAGAAATCAATTGTTCAAATGTCTTCTACAGATAATGCTTTGAACTGGAAATCACATACAGACTATCTATCCAAAAAATTGACACCGGTTTGCTATGCATTATATAGGTTACAACACGTCTCTAATAACGCAACTGCTATATCATATTATTATGCTCACTTTTATTCACGAATGTCATATGCCATCATGTTTTGGGGAATGTCGCACAATGCAGAGAGAATATTTAAGCTACAAAAAATTGCAGTAAGAAATATAGCGAATGTTTCACGACGGACTTCTTGCAGAGATCTATTTAAAAAATTTAATATTTTACCTCTAGCCAGTGTATATATACTCAAAACATTAATCTATGTTAAAAGCAACATCAATATGTTTTCCACTAACAACTTCAACCATGAATATGACACTCGAGGTAGTAGCAACTTAGTGATACCACGTCATAATTCGACCACATATGAACACAACCTGTTATATATGGGAATTAAATTATACAATAAGTTATCACTAGAAACAAAGAGCAACAATATGAATGAATTTAAAATCAAGCTAATAAGTATGCTACATGAAAAATCTTATTACTCTCTTCATGACTTTTTAAATGAATAGCCCATATAATTTAACTTTTTATACTTATTAACAAAACAGCTATGGTGTTTATTGTGTTTGTTATTATTTTATTATTATATACAAATGTGATTTAACTGTGTTTATTTTATCTTGTGTACATTTCTGTCTGTATTTTATATCCATATTTTAAACATTGTATTCTGTACTTTTATTTTTAACTGCATTTTCACTTTGACTTGCCCCGTGCCATGGTGTTATCGATAATAAAGGATTATTATTATTATTATTATTATCTCAGGGTCCAAAATAAAACTACATTTGCCGAATCTGTATATGTACCTGTTTAGTACATAAGTACTCAACATAGACCATTGGCTTCAAATTGTGCTTCCCGATGCTCGCGCCCCTGTTGTCCTACCCTAGGCACGACACTGTCAATTAATATTCTTTTACAAGCCAACACCAATGATTACATTTAAACGAAAATTTCAATAATATGCATTTTACTCTAGGAATCTTCTGTTTAGAGATCATTATATAGTCTGTCTATTTTACCAGGACCACGCTAAATATCTCACTTAATATCTATTGTAGATGAAACAAGTTTTATTTCAGTAAAAAGAAATTCGAAATCCATAGCCTACTTTGCGAGATATAGTACAAAATCATTAAAAATAGGAAAACCACAAATGCTTATATGCCAATAGCAAAAACTTCTAGGGACTACAGTAATTTTGATCTAGACTGCTTCGTGCAGAATGCTCAACAAATTGACTGGAATTATATTTACATCATACCGAATAGAAAATGATAAAGTTTCAATTCTTTAACAATTCCTTAGAAAATTTATTTGACTTGCTCCATACAAAACAGTAATGTGCAAAAGCTGTAAACATAATAACCCTTGATTTATTCCTACCTTGAAAAAAATATCAAACTTAAAAAAAAGGCTTGGCTATGTTTTAAAAAAACAAAAAATCCATTATGTGGGAGTGTTTATTGTGATCTCAGGAATAATTACAACTTTGCACTTAAGGAGGAAAAGAAGATATTTTACAATCCTACTATTAGAAATAATGCGCAAAATCAAAAAAACTTTGGGCCAACCTAAAAAGCTGGGGAATAGGATGTAAGCCTAACTATTCAGAAGTACCAAAACACCTCAACGATGCCAATATATTTAATGAGTATTTTGTTAGCCTACTAGTCATATAGGTGATACTAACCAAACCTTAGAACATATAAATCCTCCCAACTCAAGTTTTCACTTCTAGCCCATTAGTGTTGAAGATATTCAATCATCATTATTTAGGCAAAAAAAAATTGCTGGGTATTGATAATATCTCGGCAAAGATGTTACAAATCTCTAGAGATGTTTTATTGAAACCACTCACGCATATAATAAATTATTCCTATGAAACAAGTATTGTTCCAGAGCTGTGGAAAACCTCTATAAGTCGCCCTGTGCCTAAAGTTGCTTCCCCCAAAGAAGTGACTGATTATAGAAACATTGGTCTACTTTGCGTATCACTGAAGTTATCCGAAGGTGCTCTTTATAAGTACCTAATAGAGTACTATGAAATACTGCCTCCTTTCAGTCAGGTTTTCGCAAAAACTTTAGCACTACCACTTCATTATTAAAAGTTACGGACGAATTTCTTCGAGCTCGAGATTTTAATGAAATTACAGTCTTGACACTGTTAGATACGTCTAAGGCATTTGACAGTGTCAATTTTGAGCTTCACCTTAAAAAATTAAAGATATACAGAGTCAATGATGTCCTACTTCAGTGGTTCAAAAATTGCCTCTATCAAAGGTACCAAATAACAAAATTAAGTGATGTTAATCTATCGCAAAGTCTGAAATTACACGCTGGCGTACCACGAGGCTCTGTCTTGGGCCCCATTCTTTTTAATATATTACTTACACTTATATGCTGACGATATGCAATTATTCATTACACTTTCCACTAACAACATATCTCAGCAAGTTGAACACTTGAACTTAGATCTCAATAGCATCTTCAAATGGTCTCAAAATAATTGTCTTCTTATGAACCCTAACAAAAGTAAGATTATATTACTGGGCTCGCAAGTCAGAATAAATACTATAAGACAGCTTAATTCAAGGTTCTATCTTGGCGAATCGCAGCTGGAAATGCAAGAAAAAGTAAAAAATTTGGGTATCCTATTTGATTCACAATTATCTTTTAGTAGTCAGGTGTCAAAAATATTCACGGCATCCTACTCGAGGCTGAGATATGTATCAATTTAAGGACCTACTTATTGCCTATATCGACTAAAACAATGCTTATTGAGTCACTAATACTGTGTTATTTAGATAGATAGATAGATAGATAGATAGATAGATAGATAATCTTTATTTCTCCATTGAAGAAAATATACATATATGCATACAAAAAACAATGCAGAAAAGGTCAAAAAAAGTACATGTAAATATAATATAATAGGTAATAAGCTTAAAAGGTAATTATAAAAAAACAACAGAAAGTTAACTAAACAAAAAGTAATTAACTATTAAAAAATTCAGTTATTGTATAGCAGTTCTTATCTAGTAAAAATTTTTTTAATTTTGATTTAAAGATATGTATACTTGCAGAGACTTTAATATCTTCGGGTAAATAGTTGTAAAATTTACAGCCTTGGTAAATAAAACTCTTTTGAAAAGAACTTGTTCTATGAGAAATGGGTAGTAAAAGATCTCTGTGTCTGGTTTCATATAAATGATTAACTTGATTACTAATAAGACTGAATTTATTTTTGTATACATATGTACAAACTTCACAAATATATTGACCAGCAACAGTTAAAATTTTCAGAGATTTGAAGGCATTACGACATGATTCTTTATAATCCAAGTTTAATAAAATACGTATTGCATATTTTTGTAAAACGAATACCCTGTTTACACTACTACTGTTTCCCCAATTTACAATTCCATACCTTAGATGTGAGTGAAAATTGGCATAATACAATGTTTTCAGAACATCCTGACTACAGTGCTTAGACATAAATTTAAGAGCATAACAGCTGGTCCTTAATTTCATGCAAAGATTATCTACATGTTGATACCATTGCATATGCCGATCAAAAGTAATACCAAGTATTTTGCTGGCATCATTTGTTTTTATTGGATTGTCAGTACCATCGAAAAGGGTAATGTCTTCAATATTACTTCTTAGTGAAAATTGGGTAGAGACAGTCTTTGATTTATTTAAGATTAAATTATTTTCTTTGGCCCAACATATTATTACTTCATACACTCTTTCGCATGTGACCTTTGTTTCATTTAAATTATTACCAGTGACTAGGATATTGGTATCGTCAGCATAACAAATCACATGCACATTTGAAATTCTCTCTAGGAGGGTAATTAAGTCATTAGCAAATAATATATAAAGAAGGGGACCAAGAATTGAGCCTTGTGGAACTCCTTGCCTGACAATGCAAGTACTACTTTCTACTCCACTAGGCAATTTGACAATTTGCATCCTATTCTCCAGATAAGAGGAAAAGATTTGCAGGGCAGTTCCACGGACGCCATATCTGGCTAATTGAAATTCAAGCAATTGGTGATCAACCAAATCAAAAGCTCTCGAAAAATCCACAAAAAGACCAACAACATATTTCTTTTTGTCAAGCGCATTGATAATTAAATTATGAAAGTTACATAGGGCCGTTTCAGTGCTCTTGTTTGCAGTAAAGCCATGTTGTGAAGGAGAAAGCAATGTATTAAATTTTAAAAAACTTGATAGTTGGTCTTGGAGATGGAGTTCCAGAAGTTTAGAAAAACTGCTAAGTAAACTAATAGCTCTATAGTTACTGTATTCATTTGGATCCCCCTTCTTATAAAGAGGATGTACTATTGCTAGTTTAAATCTGTCTGGAAAAGTGCCATTTTCTATCGATAAATTTATAATGTGAACTAGTGGTCTAGAAATGACATATTTACATTTTTTTATTAAATTGTTAGAGATGTTGTCATAGCCACTCGAGTTTGAAGCTTTCAATCTATTTATGAGAGATTCAACATCAAAACTAGAAACTGGGTTTAAGAAAATAGATTTACTAAAATTAGGAATGTTGGATTCTAAGTAGTTAATATCACATAAGGGATTTATATTTATGTTGCTAGAGAAGTGCAGATTAAAATTCTCAGCAACTTCTTCTTGAACTTCCTTATTATTTCTGGCAATACATATGTCTCTAGAAATAGTGCTAGTACCCTGTATTGATTCAATTATATTCCACATAGTTTTGGCTTTGTTGTCAGATTTATAAATTTCCTGGTCATGGTAACTTTTTTTAGCTGCTTCTAGTTTTTTGATATATAATTTGTTTAGAAAAGCACTATCATCCTTATAGATTCTATTTTTTTTGGAGAGATCATTATACAGGGTTACTAGATTTCTTAACTGAATTAATTCTGGGGTAATATATTTGTTACGATCATTGTTTTTATTAATACTAAGACGTTTCATTGGAAAACTAGCATCAAAATAAAACAAAATAATATCATAGAAACTATCTAGAGCAATATTCGGACAGTTATGTCTAAGCACATCATGCCAGTTTTCATTCCGTAGGTAATCAAGAAACCGAGAAACATTTCCTGTATTAAAATTCCTGCGGTATACATACTTTATTTCCTGTCTACTTTCTTTTTCTACTTTAATGGACAGTAATTGGGAAAAGTGGTCTGACAGGTGTAAGTCCACAACGTTAGCTCTAAAATTCAATAAACTTGATGATATAATAAAATTGTCCAGACAGGTGCTAGAGTTAGGGGTAACCCTAGTTGGGGAATTAATAGTAATGTGTAGATCAAAACAAGAAAGCAGATCCTTAAAAAGTGATAAATTAGTGCTATGATTTAAAAAATTTATGTTAAAATCTCCACCAATAATGATGTTATTTGTACAATATAGTTTATGTAATAGACCATTACAAAGATTTAAAAAGACATTGAAGTCTCCCGAGGGAGGCCTGTACACTGCCACAATTAAAGTTTTAAAATCTACAAATTCTACACAGCTACATTCAAAAACACCTTCTTCACAAAATTCCTCAACATGATGAATAATAAACTTTGAGCGACACCTTTTGTTCATATAAATAGCAACTCCACCATGTTTCATGGCTTTACGGCAATAGGAGTCAATTAAGTCAAAGTTATGTAACTTTACAGCGCTTAGCTGGTTACTATTTTGCCAATGTTCTGTAAGTAACATTATGTCACAGTTAAACTTATTGTCAAAAATATTGTCTAAAATTAAAATTTTATTGGTCAGGCACTGAATATTTTGATGCATTATATTTAAGTCATAAATATTTAGAGAGTTATTTATGTCAGAAGAGTTATTTCTGACAGCCTTGGATATAAAAAATTTTCCCCTACATTTATATGAGGATCGTTTAATTGTACACCACTGTTTGGATTTAATGACTGTGTCTGTTTAACAGGACTTAAAAATGAGGTACTTTGGGACATGCTGGGCACTGAGTCAGATACATCCAGAGTAATAATAGAGTCAGAGATGTTTTGTGATTTCTGATCATTGATACCATAATTTATTATATTGTTTCCATTTTCCCTAACACCAGAATCTAAGTTGGCTTGTATTGCCTGTTCATTATCTAAGTTTATAAATATTAGGTTTTTATCATTATGTTTATTAGTGGCTATTTTAATTATTTGCTCTGCGATTTCTTTCTTATTTAAGAATTTTTGTTCATCATTTGTGTTTAACAGATTGATTGTACCAGGTACATAATTATCAAGTTTCGTTACAAACTCGCCTAGCTTAACGTTAAATTTGTGTATGTATTTATTCAACTTATTGTTTCTTCCATATGGTACAGTCATAATTGAGATATTAAGATTTATACATTGCCTAATTTTTTTACAAATGCTTTTAAAAAGTGGATATTTATTTTTCGCAGAGAAATTATTTGATCCGCCCATTATGACCACATGGTCTTGAGCTAAATATGAACGAGTTAATAGTTCAAGATTTTCAATTAGTTGTTCAAAAGTAGCCCCTGGTTTGATAATAGTTTCCACAAGATAATTTTCCCCATCAAGTTTTTTCATCACTATTCTATTTAAGTTTCGACCAGCCTCGTCACACAATATTAGCAGCCTTTTTCGACGATGAGGTCCTTCCTGGGTGATCACATTATTTAAACTCTCCATTCTTCTTGGGTTAGGGGTGGTAGTTAACTATGGGGACTGCATATATGAACCCTGTCTCAATGCGACTGATAAAAGAAGACTCCAAATCATGCAAAACTGTTGTGTAAGGTTTGTATGTAATGTCCCTCTTAGGAATCATATGTCCATATTATAAAGAGATTACAATGCTACGATTAGATGAACGTCAGTTTCTCCATTATGCCTGTCTAATTAAGAAAATAATTAAAACTCAAATGCCTAGTTACTTGTATGATAAGATAGAACTCTGACAAAATGCTCACGATGGAACAATACGAAACAATTATATCACTATACCCAAGCACAGTACTGCAGCATTTCAAACATCATTCTCGTACTTAGTGTCATACATGTATAATCAATTAACACCAGCCATGTTAATGGCGTTAATGGTGTTAATTTAAAAAATAAATTGCTGTGTAATGACTTGACCTCCATTACTTTAAACAAATTTTAGCATTGAATTTGCACATTCTTGTATGTTCTTGTTTGCACTTATATAATTTTATTAAATTAGTGACGTTATATGATTTTATGTTTTATATATGTAATAGATTATTTATAAAACTACTTCGTGTTTTTAGGGTAAGGTTAATATATCAGTTCTCTGTATCTTATCCATTTGTATGTTTGTAGCTTGCTTGTTATATTCCATACAATAAATTATTTATTATTTTGATTATCATATCCTCCTTATTTGAGGAGATACGAAGAAAATTAAAGGTATGAAAGTTGACATGAAATAAGTGTTTGCGGTTTTCCCATTTTTCATGATTTTGTACTGTATCTCACAAAGTAGTCTATGGATTTCGAATCGAATTTTTACTGAAATGAAGCTCATAAAAATTGGGATAACTTTTACTTAAACCTTTTTTTTTTTCTACAATAGATATTAAACGAGGTATTTGGCATGGTCCTGGTAAAATAGACGGACTATATAAAAATGATGTTTCTTGCGTTCTCTTTATTTTAATGCAATTATATTTACCTCTGGATGATAGTTTATACATTTTGGTGGGCGTCTTCTATACAAGCTATCTTTCGGTTTGTGCAGGCATCCACTATTTCTAGATTCATAACTAACTTCTTGGGGAACGATACTTAACTGCTTGCTACCACATGGGCACATGGTATCAACAACCAGAAGAATTAAATTACTATGCGGAATTTTCTGTACACTAAACGGTCTAGAAATTTTTTAAATATTGTTGACAAACACCAAATTCTATATTTTAAAACATTACCTTTCACATCCTGTTACATGACAATTTGTTAATTTTCCCTTTAAAGGGTTGCTTTGGCCACTAGTATTTAACCTGTCTGGTTGTAAAATATACAAATCCACTTTACGATCGCAAGGCCTAACACCAAATTGTCCCATATCAACTCCCTCCAGTGGATCAGACTCGTATGGAGGTATGAAAGATGGTGAGTAGGTATTTGAAGGAGGTGATATGATTGGGTCTTGTTCGTCTATAACATCTTCTCCTGTTGGGTATTGCTCCAGCTCATAATCTGGATACACGTCAATCATGTCATCTGAAAATTTAGCTATATGTTGCTTGATAAGAATGGTACAATATTAATCTCACCTTCTTCCTGAGTGTATGCCAAGGCAGCACCATAAACATATTTGAGTTTTGCAGACAGCAAAATAACATTTTTCAACAAGAAACTGAGCAACATTTTAGCTGGATCAAATATCTGAAAAATATATTTTCAATCAATACCCTAAATCATAGTAAGGTATTATAAGGCAAAATTTTCACCAATTCCGTTTAGAGGAAATGGTTAAAGATTGAAATTAACTATTACCCCCATTTTATTTGCACTTCCACTGTAGTGAAATTTGCTATTTGAGCAAGCACCTTGGTAGTCGTACACAGCAACTTTTTTATAGATCCTATCTTGAACGAGAGAATCCATTATTGTTCCATCAATTTGACCAAAAAATCGACCAGTATGTTCATTATTTTCCGATATCACTATAAAACCATTGTTATCGAGTACATAACAGTCTAGTTTGTCGCTGGCACAAGTTTTTCTACACGATGAAGATCCGGTACACTGAAAAATTAGAAGGGCAATAATCACGGCTTTTTCATGAATTATATAATGTTTTCATTTAGATTAACTGCCTAGAATATCTTGGGTCTGAAGTAGACTTGATTTGAAAAAAAAACCCATTTAATTTTCAAAAAATCCCCACAATAATAATACATAATATAACAATATAATATTTATATTGAAATGATTTTTATCGAAATAAATACTCTAGTAGGGGCGACCATAGAGGCGCCTTAACTGTGCATGTATTTCGATAGTGAAGCAACGTTCAGCGCTGTTAGTACTTGGATGGGTGAAATTCATCTTGGGAAACACAGCGATCTCATCGCACCTTCAAGCGGCTTGTATATCAGCGTATATGCAGAAGCTATGTAATTTCGAGACGAGGATTACATAGTGTATATTCGGAGTGGATGTAAAGCAGGCGGTCCCTTGTTTATTAAATGTTAGGCAAGTAAAAGATCCCTACTCTTCGAAAGAGAAGAGGTTTGGCAAAATTTCCAGGTTGGGGGTAGTTCGTCTCCTGGCGTCGCGTCGGTGATAGGCCCTGGTAGCGGAAATAGGCCGACGTTAAATAAATGGATATAATAAAAAATGGTCTAGTATTTATTCCCACTGGCAATAATGAAATGGATATACTTTCTGGTGTTCTGATAGACATTGATTCACATTTTGATACCAAGCAATATTTAGTGTATTTATTAACAGATTTATCCATCTTAAATTAAAAGAGTAAACGTCACTACATGTTTACCGTGAAAACTGCAACGTTAAACCTTCCTTACTGTTTCAAATTCAATTTTATGCCAAATGTAACACATTTCAATGATATAAATAACAGTCAAAACCGTTATTATAACAAAGAGAGATATTTTCAGAAATGTATTATTTATACTGTTACGAGTTAACACCCATTAGTAAACACCCTGTATTGTGGGTTTAGAAATTACAATAGATAATATAAAATAGAGTACTATAAACGTTGATTGAACAGTCCTATTTTCACTCAACGCTATAATTCAATAATTCGGTCACTTTATTCACTTCTTATTGATCTGATCTGACTCATTATCTGAACTGAACTGTCCACTCGGCTTCTACATTCTCTTATATACCTAAAGATGAGGGCTCTAGAATGTTCCAACATTCTGGTATTTTCTAGTAGGCCAAGAACATCAGCTTCTCTATGGTTTCTAGATGTTGACACAGCGCGCCATCTCTGGAACGATTGCCGAACTAACTAACTAACTTAGTTTTCTATTACTTATACATGGAACTCTTATAAATGTCTATATGGGTATAAAGCTGTAACAATACACTACAAAATACGAAAATGAAGGATATATTGCATTGGATCCGCACAGTTCTAAAACCATAAATGTCGCTAATATAATGTTAGTGAACGAATTTTGAATAACTTTCACAATGTCTATCTGTCCGTCTGTCTGTCTGTCTGCTCGTCCGTCTCTCCGTCCGTCCATCTCGTTTCTTGTAAGCACGATAACGTAAGACAGAAGAGTCCAATCGAATGGAAATTTGGACAGTAAGTTAGTGTTGGCTGGAGGAAGAACAAAATTCTACAAATACAAGAAATACTGCATAGTATATCGACGAACGTTTCGTCAATCAAGATGGCATCATCAGGTGATGATTGAAATTACATAGCAAATAGTTCTGCACTATTAATTCATATTTGTTTATTTTAGCCAATTTTATTTCATATTCACTTAAATGATACTCAGATAAGTATATTATGGCAGGATTGTTTGTATTATGGAAGTGACCTGCTTTTTCTCAAAATTTACTTCAGATCCACAGTTATTCTAGGTGGCTTATTATAAAATGCAAACACTGTATGAACTATCAGTCTTAACATGAAATCTCTCTTATTGCATTTCTGACTATAAAAGATAGAACCTCGTTTGTGTGGGTTTTTGTACCATTGCATTAGTTTATACAATATCGGGGATGGGGAGTTTTCGAACTGATATTGAATTTAACTCATACATACTTTAGACGTAATATTAAGAAAATGCATGGCTAACGTGGAATGCTGATATTGCAAACCGACCACTGCTGCTGGAGCTCTGTGCCCTTTGTGTTCGACAAATACTGCGTGAGTGGCAGTTATGAGCGGTTTACCATACGAACCAACATCGAAGGGGACAGAGAATACGAAGCTTTCTGGTTCAATTGAATGCTGATCAACTGCCCTCTTGTACCACGTTTCATCCATCGCCCGAACGTTGTTTTCGCTGAAGTGCCTAAGAATATAAAAATCTGATGTATCAGTACCTATACTATCTACAAAAATAAAATTAACTTACGGTTCCTTTGTTTCTATGTTGGTCAGATTGGTCCATCGAAGCAGACCACTTCTTGTTGCCACAAACGATAACGTTAAGCCAAATATCTCATATCCTTGGCTGCAATATATTTAGAAAAATAATTTCTGATCGAGAGCTAGTGCGTCAAGATTATAAATCTATATCTACATTCCCCGATTGGGTAATTATGAGCCATTCTTACGACGTTTAAGCAAGACTATATCACCATTATCTTCTGGACATGTGTTATAATTTCTTGAGGGCCAAACCGCAGCCTAAAAATTTGTATACCAGATTTCCCCTTTTGCCAATGATTTCTCTGATTTATCTTATATTTCTTCCAGATTTTCTATAATTTCCTCAAATTAAAATCTCATTAATATCAATGAGTACATCTAAAATATTTATGTAGATAGATATAGTAGTAGTAGTAGTAGTAGTAGTACTGCTATTTTTACTAGTCAGTCAGACCGGGATGGCCCATTTTGCCTAGTCATCAACAGTTTAGCGTCGACTCCAAATCACGGTCCACGACCACCAACTTTGACCCACCCTGGTCCACCCATCACTTTTCATGGCGGCTCAATAGCCCGGGATTCCCAAGTCTCCCGGGCCAGCCACCGCTTTTCACAAGCCCTAGGATTGTCTCTGTTGGCAGCCTACCGACTATTAGATGAGGTCATGGATCACCCATCCAAGTGCCGGACTCGCTCCGCGTTGCTGCGCCTCGCTGATCGAGTGACGGAACTTAAACCGGTGATCGTACCTCATCCCCTGTAGATAGATATAAAGATATTTTAGATTCGAAAAAAATAAGTATTATGAGTACTTCCCTATGCTTGGCGCTCCGTATGGGGCAGGAAGGAGGCAGAGGTACCAAAAAATGGCGGTAGGTGGAAACAGACTTCCCAAACGATATATTTCATAATGAAATCTTCTCGAACGTTTCGAGAGCTCGCGTCGCTGAGAAATATTCTGTAGACAATTTTTTCCTCAACCGGTTTGACAGTTAAATAATTTAAAATTTATTTTTTGACAATGTCACAATTACGATTTGCACTACAAATGACTTGATAAATATAATAATAGAGGAAAATACGCCAAATAATGCAATTAAAAGTAAAAAGTACATCTGTAATTAAATAAATTGCAAAAAAATTTCTATACGAATGCCGTTGATAAATAACTCATTATTTTATCACAACTTCCTCAAGTACGTTGCTTTTAGGTAATATCCCTCCGCCTACGGCGTGGTGTCGGGATATTACCAAGCAACTTGCTTTCGAAAACTGTGATAACATTATTTCATATTATCAACGTCCTTGGTACATTATGGCTGAATACCACCCTTCCCCAGGGCCGGCCTTTGTGGGGCGCGACTGTATGCCTCGTACGAGGGCGCCATACCCCAGGGGGCGCCACGAGCTTAATATACTTTTTTCAAGTAAAATTGATGAGGACGATGTTTTTTTGGATTTTGGATTTTACCCCCTCCGCTCGTCAATTTTGAGATGAGGACGAAAATTTTTTTTTCTGACGACCAGAAAAAGGGGCGCCTTTTAAAATTTCGCACGGGGGCGCTTGAGGCACTAAGGCCGGCCCCGTCCCTCCCCACCTTTCGTTGCCGAACAAAAGTACAAAAGTAGATCTCGTAAGTATAAGTCGAAAAATTCGGGAGTGGAGGGAGTTGTTTTTCCAAATATGGCGTAATTGAAAAATAAACCCACTATAATGAACTTTTGAACCAATAGGAACAGTTAGTATTTTCTTTTCCTACTTTCTACGACACTACTTGTTTTATTTCAGTCAAGAGTTTCTGTGATTTTCTCTTGAATTCCTGCAGATTTCCCGATTTCCCTGCGATTTGCCCCTCATAATTAATGACAGAGCAACGCATCTCAACGTCATAAAAATGGCGATCTCATCGTGAATGAAACAGTGTTTTCCTTTAGCAGAAATAATTAAAAATAATGTATTGATTATTGTACAGTTTTTTATTTATTATACTTGAGGATCGTTGTTAAGTGCGCGAAAAAGTTTCATAGTTGTTTCCAAGTTTTAGTGAGCATGTGGTGAGAATTACTTGAACTTTTCCTAATATATAAAAGGTCATGAAAGAGTCGTCGAGCCAGTGGGTTTTAGTTTTGGGAAAGCTTTTCGAGTAATGCTGAACAATATATAAAACATAAATGTAAAATATTAAAGCACTTTAACGACTTGAAATTTGAATCTGCTGTACTTAGCTGATTTAAATTTATTATTATTTAGGTGTACTAAAACGAATAAAAATTTTAAAAAAAGTAAATTAATTGTCTTAAAATCTTGTCGCGTGAATAGAAAAAAAAATACGATAAGCTTTTAAGACAATTAATTGTATTATTTTTTTTTCGTTTTAGTACACCTGAATCATAAAAGCTTGTTTTTAAAAAGTTTTTTTTACATTTAATTTTATTAAAACATTATTTGTGAGAAAACTTTAAGTGTACTTGATATGTAATAAATCTGGTATAAACCACTAGTTTATGAGCTGATCACTATAAAACTAATAAAACCCAAATGAACGTAAAAGGCACTTAATTTGTTGGGTATACAGTAGTAGTAAAAAAAATTCCTTGATATGGAGTAAAAGGCACAGAAAAGGGAATGTTTTTTCTTAAAAAACGTAAATGTTCGTATTTTTTTACCACCCTCAAGTGTTCTTTGTGTTTATGCATTACCTCGAATCGCCATTACTACACGTTATTTTTGAAAAAACTATTATTGACCATTCCTTTTTATAAATAAATATAATAAACTTTTACATCATAACAATTTGCGAACATATTACGATAACATTTTAAAGTGCAAAAATATCACAAATTAATCAAACAAAATGTACATTTATGGTGCAAAACATTATTATATTTCAGAGCTGACCAGCTTTGAAACATGTGGTGGTGCTTGTATCTGAGCCATAGTGAGATGTGTGGGTCCAAATTGACAAGTTGCCAAGCGCGGAAAAACATTCTAATTAATTTGTGCATATTTGTTCGATCGCAATTTGTTATCCTCTCTAACTGCAATGTGTTGTAAAGTTTGGAACAATTTTTTAACGAACAACATAAATTTGGCACCATCACATCTGATTTTTGTACTGTGGCAGTAATACTTACTTATTCCGGGAAAGCTTCAATATTATTAAACAAAGTAAAATCAATTTTTATAAAAGAACCACTAATGGGAGCCTATCAGTAATATTAAAAGTTGGTTCTTGACAACAGAAATTTTTACTTTTAAACAATTTAGTTGCAGGAAATAATCAAGATGTTTTTGAAGAAATTATAAATAAGAATAAAAAAAAACAAAATACTGTGTTTTGTTGACGTTTCGGAAACGGAATTTGTTTCCTTTTTTTAAGCTTAACAGAAATCTTCTATAACACACCAAATCTTTGCTGTCTTCCAACATCAACTTTTATACACTGTTTGAGAAATTTTTACTTTCCTTCTTTTAACCTCCCTTATCTATTATTGTTTTAGATTAGATATATTTTAATTCTGTAAATGAGAGTTTGTGGAGCATGAGGAGGGCTACAATTTAGAATACAATGGTTTTTTTTAATATATCAGTATGTATATGGCGCTGGGCACTACAGAAATATTTCGATGGGAGGAACATTGAAATGTGGTTTATGTCAAAGAAAATGCATTTTTAAGTAGATTATGTTTTATAAAAAAAAATCGTAAATCTAACCGTTTTTGAGATATTTGAGTCCAAATGTTGCCATTTGGGACAATCTGTATTTAATTTACAAATTTTAAAAGTAAATCATATTTAAAGAATTTTTCATATCTAATGAATTTTTCATATCTAATGAATGTAATACATTTGAAGTTACCTTTGGAAAAAAAAACAAAAAATATTATTTATCATATAATGCGAATATTTAAGCAATAAAAAAATAATTACGAACATAAAACAATAAAAAATTTTACACTAAAGAAACTAATTTTTACTAATGAAATTAAAATAACTACCGTAAAATGTGTTCAAAATTATTGCCGTTTTCATTAACACACATTGTAAATCTGTTAAGTAGTTCAGATCTACGAACTTTTAAGAATGTATGTCGATTAATGGCTGCCACACCAGCATATTTTATTAAAAAGATCTGCCATGGCTTCTATTTGTTCTTTGTAAATTTCACTTTTTAAAAATACCCATAAATAAAAATCTAATGGAGTAATGTCAGGAGATGGAGCGGGCCACCTAATTACTCCATTCATACCAATCCGTCTTCCTGGGTATGTTTGATTTAATAATTAATGACGTTGTGATGATTATGTGGGCCTGCTCCATCCTGATGAAACCATATAGTATCCAACTGAATGAGCAAATTCATTAGTAGTATTTGCAAATCATTTCGCAAAAATTGTAAATATCTTTCACTGGTTAAATACTCATGGTGGCCAACAATGTAACCATTAACAATACCACACCAAACATTTACTCCGAAACGATTCTGGGACCTGGTTTGACTCACCCACCTAGGAATCTTTTGAGACCAGTAATGACAATTATGTCTTGTGATTACTCCATTGTTGTGGAATCGATTTTCATCACTCCACGTAATTTTATCCAAAAAATTTGGATTTTTTGAATGAAAAATTGCGCCAAAACATTTAATCTACGCTCATTGTCCCCTGGAATCAAACGATGAACTGAATGAACTATATATGGGAAAAATGTTGATTTTTAATAATTCTGTGGCAGGTGGACAGTTCAGTATTTGTTTCTTCCAAAAACTTGCGTAGTGACATGTTTTTAGTTGCTGTAATACTAAATCAATATTTTCATCAGTTGAAGTTCTTTTCCTTCTTGTTGTTTTTGGTTTCTTAAACTTCCATAATTTTTCAAATTAGAACACAAACTTTAATTATCTTGATTCGTATGGGAAACCATATTTAATAACACATTCATAAAGAAAACAATAATTAGGTACTACAATACAATGCTATTGACATACCAACAAACAAAAATGTGATTGAAATTGAGAAATGTCAAAAGTATTTGTTATTCCAAAAGGTAACTTCAATTGTATTTAATTTATATGGTATGAGGCTTATTAAACTTCCTAGATATCAACTATTTTTAATATATTTAACCTAATAACAAAGCAATTACATGAAAAATTCTTTAAATATGATTTTCTTTTAAAATTTATAAATTAAATACAGATTGTCCCACTTAAAGAACTGAATTGTTCAAGAGATACAATTATTCAATATTGACAAATGGCAACATTTGGATTCAAATATCTCGGAAACGGTTAAATTTAGGATTTCTTTTATAGAACATAATCTACTTAGAAATGCATTTTCTTTCACATAAACCCCATTTCAAAATTTCTCCCATCGAAATATTTCTTTAGAGCCCAGCGCTATCTACATACTGATATATTCAAAAAACAATTTATTCAGAACTGAAGCCCTCCTTATGCTCTACAAACTGGCTTTTACAGAATTAAAATATCTATTCGTTTAGATGATATCCGACCTGGGAGTTTCTATTGGAACACCCTGTATACAGTATTTTTATTTCCTGCAAGTTAAGTATTTAAAAGCTATGATTATGATTTATTTAGTTTTATTTCTATAGCAAATTCCCGTTTAATGGTCTTTTATACAGGAATGTCACTAGGTAAAAAAGGGTAGATCATCATTTCGAATTGTTCATGTGTTTATTTAAAGGAAAATAATGTTTAGGGTTAAAACCTTTATTATGAAACTAATAGTAAATAGTAATTTATAAGTCCGGTAGGTGACTTATTACAGTACGAGTTGTTTTACGGACGAGGCGACGCAGGAGCCGAGTCTGGAATATAAACGAGTACTGTAATGAAACCTATCGGACGTGTATCGTATAATATTTTATTTCATACTGTCTGGTAAATCCTTTTTAAAATAAATAAAAAATTATAATTCACCGTAACGATGTTATAGCCCAGGGGCGCAGCCAGGGGGGAGCCATAGGGCCCCCCCCCCAAGCCGTCCTCCATGAACCAAAAATAAAGACGCATAATCTCTATCAGTACAAAGCAGTATTTAAACTATCCCTTGAAATAAATATTTTGTAATTAATGCCAATATTATCTAGTAGAGGAATCTATACACATCCGTTTACAACAATTTTCTGAAAAGTTTTCCTCATCCTTTGGAGAGGCCGGTTCTATTGCCCCCCCAGATGAATTTTCTGGCTGCGCCACTGTTATAGCCATTGTTTTCAGGTTTTCCATAGCTAATTATGATTGTATAGCTTGTCACTGTCAACTAAATAAAACCATAATTTTTGCAATTTTTTGTATTATGGAGATTTCGGGGGAGACTTAAAATAAGTCTGTTGAAGCAACCGGAAAATTAATCCAGAAAAAGTCATCATATTTAGTGTAACTTAAATAATCTGTATGTTGGCTCAAAATAAAATAGAGAATTTTAGAATTAGAGAGCTTTATTTAATCAAAATAAAATAAAAATTACTAATTTTAGTTATGCAAAATATTCAAAATTTTGTAAGTAGAAGCCTAATCTGTAACATTCTTCATTTACTAAAGTTGGTAGAAAAGTATGTTTTATAAGTAGTGGTAGGGGCCAAAGTGCTTCACAATAGTATCAATATGAATTAATATAAGTTCAAAAAAAATAAAAATTACTAACTTTAGTTAAGCAAAATATTATAAATTTTGTAAGTAGAAGCCTAATCTATAGTTATGTAACATTCTTCAATTACTAAAGTTGGTAGAAAGTATATATTACAGTAAAAAACCGCTATACAGCGGCGAATGATTTTCTTCAATCTTCAATAAAACACTTCTCGGGACGCATTTTTATAGTTGGCAACTCCATTCTTATGTGTTTCTTTGAATTATGACAGTTAGTTTTGTTATAAATATTGAATAACCTATTAATAGATATTATTATATCCCTGTTTTTCAACAATATGGCAAAAAGGTGTACTCAGTTTTTGTAGAATTTCGTGATATTAATAATTGTCATCGCCATTTAACGTACCTACCTACTTAACCGACTTACTTCGTAATTGTACTTTAGAAACGGATGATAAAATGTTGTTCCGGAAAATTCTGTTTTCTGTCAAGCAAGACGAAAAATCAAATTGTCTCAAGGTATTATATCTATTATATGAAATATAAACATTTGATAGTCAACGATTTTCATTCCACATATTCACCATTAAGTAGAAAAGTTCTAAAAGAATTTGAAAATAGTGTTAATAAATCATTGTTGTAGTTAGTTTAAAAAGAAACTTTTCATGTATTGAATAATAATGCTAAAACTGTGTATTTCAATATTTTATTTCTTATATTTTTAGGTGAAATAGTCAAAAGTCAAAACTTGCTTACTAATAACAATAATATGATAGTGTTGCTAGGTAACACATTACAGTATCAGATACCGTAATATTCGCAAATAACACACTACGGTATCAGATACTGTATTGTTCGATTTACTGGCCGCAAATGAGTCCGGGGAATAGTCATTTACCGGACAGTATGAAATAAATAGTCATTACAAACTCAGAAACACTTTTTAAGCCTTTCACCAATTAAGTGATCTTCATCGAGAAATGATTAAAATCGGATCATCTCCAGATACCAACCCTGTTGACCGATAGAAAATAGTAAATAGTAATAATCCTTAACAGAGTAATAATTTGCAGAAATATATGGGCATAACTTCATGTTCTTAAAACTAAAAAATATTTCTTTCTCAAGAAAAATATGCTTTACCTTTGCAATTGTACCAAAAGTGTGCCAATAGGGCTAATGTGCAAAGAATTAATTAGTAAAATTATTGTGAATATTAGTATAATAAGTGCATTAATAAGAAAAATTGATTAGTGTCATGCTATTAATAAAAAAAATAATGCTTACTGTTTGTCTTCTAAGTGGGTACGAAAAGGGTGTTTTTCTAAACCTTCTGTTACCATGGCGTCCAACACCAAGGACTGAATCAACGTTTTGTCACCTGAAAAATATGTTTGGTTTCTTTGACATATTTCTAATGAGAGTACAGAGTGGACCAAATTCGATGAGGGGGCTTCGATTGTAAAGAGTGATCTTACAACAAAACTATCTGCATATAATGCCTGCATTTTCCAGACGAATTTAACAACGCAATCAGGTTTTATTCATCTTTTACTGTTTTCACGTTATTCAATTTTTTCAAATTTTAAAGGATTTTACTAAATACAAAGGGCATAGCAGGATAAGCATGTCTAATTTGCTCTCAAAAACATTTTGTTTTTTATCAACTATTTGAAGGGGCTTACCCTAAATATGATTTTCCTAAAATTTCAAGCCTGCAGCCGCCATATTGGAGGAGTGGTGGGGGGTTTTTGATTTTCGTTTTTTTAAATTTTCTCGGATACCGTTGTACGAAAAAATCCGAAATAATTCACAGTTGTTACTTACATGTTGGACTATTTACCCAATTTTTTTCATAATTTTTAAATGCAAATTTCATATGCAAAAAAAATTTGCAAATTTTTGAACACAATTTTTTGGCACTTTAAGAAAGAGGGCCACTCTGAATTTTTCGTCGTAAATTACTCATTTATCAGGGCCTATTCCCAATTTTTTTCATATTTTTAAAAGATGTGGAAGATAGTTAAAAAAACGACCATTCTCTTATACGCTCCTCACTATCATTTGGACGCATGTCTTGTTAACAAATATATACAGTTTTTCCATCGCTTATAAGTGCATTTTTAACAATCTGCCGCCGTTATAGATCATTTTAACAGTTTTTAGGTGCTATTTATAACGTTTTTATTACCTAAGTTCAAGTATGCCCAGTAATGAAAAGAACGACGTGCGCTCGTGCGGGGCCTCCACGGGACCGTCGCGTCGAAAAGACCAGGTTCACTACTTCCACATCTAGATTTTCTAACCAAGTCTATCACAACGAAAACATTTTGTATGTAGATATAATTGCTTATGGAACTTCAATAATAGGTATAATATTTGAAATCGTCCACCCCAAAAACCCATAAAACGATATCCCACATCGGTACTGGGATGGGGGTGGTAGTGGAGGTGGATGAAGTAAAAAAATAATTTGGCGTTTTTGGTTCTTGTAAACACACTAAATTACAATTTTTTTTTATCCCCTTAAACAATGGGGTGGGGGTGGTAATGGGGGTAGCTATTGCCAAAAAATTTTTTGAGACCTTAACTTCTCTTGTATATATTAAATTCCAAATTTATGGACTCTTACCTGCTTGATTTACCTATTTACCCCAATTTACCCCCCACCCTTCAACGGAATAAGATGTAAATATAATCTAGTTCCAGATCCCGTTAAAGTATATACGTATACTACAATTCAAGTCAATATCTTAAACGGTTCCAGAGTAGTCGTGCGCATAAAAAAGTTAGAGACCGACAGACAGAAAATTTTTTTCGCTCAAACTTAAAATCTCGACGTTTCACGATATTCTAAGCCCATTTGATCAATAAAAAATTTCGACGAAATTTTTTGTCGTTACTATACTTCCACTGAAGGTAGAAGTAATTATTCTTCTATTAATGTCCGATGGAAAATCACAAGGTTTATTCATTACAATTTAACTATCTGATAGTCGTACAAGTTTAGTAAGTACCAGTTATCAACAGTTTCCAAGAAATAACGTTTATAAAAATCAGGGAATGTTAATATTAATAACTTCTGTAATGATGGATAGAAAACTCTAATTGTATGACGATAGTAGTATAGGTATTAATCCCCGAGTAGAAACGCCAGAAACCACCCCTCACTCACCGATTGAGGGAAATTAATATTTTTCCCGGGATCAGCGACCCCGAAAACGGGGGGATACGCGTTTGAACTGAATCATTTGAAAAAAAAAATGATTTTCCACTCCTCGGGAGGGTTTAATCAACCCTAGGCCTGCTGTCTGAATTCCACTTACTCTATAACCCCCTTCCATGATATTTCAAGTATAACCCGTTGATAAATCATTCCCAGACCCGTTTATATCTGAAAACATAAAGGGATCCATAAAAGGGCTGGCCGTTTCAGGGGGTTGCGGCGGTCAAAAACTTCTCCCACCACTTGCATCGTGTTCAGCATCCTCGAAAATGGGGGGAAAGGTAATCTCGTCTTTGCATGAAATATTTACACTATTTTTGCCTTCATTACATAGACTAACATGCGTCCAAATGATAGTGAGGCACGTATAAGAGAATGATCGGTAATGCAGTTTTTCGTTTTTTAACTATCTTCCACATCTTTTAAAAATATGACAAAATTTGGGAAAAGGCCTTGATAAATGAGTAATTTACGATGAAAAATTCTGAGTGGCCTTTCTTAAAGTGCCAAAAAATTGTGTTAAAAAATTTGCAAAATTTTTTTGCAAATGAAATTTGGATTTAAAAATTATGAAAAAAATTGGATAAATAGTCCAACATGTAAGTAACAACTGTGAATTATTTCGGATTTTTTCGTACAACGGTATCCGAGGAAATTTTAAAAAACGAGAATCAAAAACCCCCCACCACTCCTCCAATATAGCGGCTGCAGGCTTGAAATTTTAGGAAAATCATATTTAAGGTAAGCCCCTTCAAATAGTTGATAACAAACAAAATTTTGTCTGGGGGCAGATTTTATATGCTTATCCTGCTATGCCCTTTCAGACTACAACGAAAATAGACATTTTCATCCATTTCTTCAAATGAAAATTATTGTTTACGATGGAAATTGAATCGATTGCAATTGCAATTTTTTTGTTTGCACATCAGGGAAGGCTCCAGATGTAGCCCAAAACAGTTTATAGTTGAAATAAAAATATATTGAATAAAAATATTGCTTAATATGTGGAATTTTATCGAAAAAGTCTGTTGCAAATTTCTCGTTTGATTAAATGTTTTCTACCAAAACAGTTTTAGAAAATTTAAAAAACATGTTCAGGATATTGTATTATGAGAAGGGGGGGGACACATTTATCCGAGACCATTTTTTTTCAATCTCCTTCTATCCCAGTTGAAATGAAAGTTTTATGCATTCTGTATAGTTGTCTTCAGGTCTACTAAGCACTCAAAAAATGTCGACGCCTTTGACTATTAAACACGCCGCACCGCGCCGCCAAAGACGCCGACATTTTTTACACGCTTAACAAACGGCCTAATAAATCAAAATTTACCAAGAGCAAAATATTAAAGCTTATAATTGTTTTTATTGATAGTATAAAACGTTTATTTAAATAATCATTCATACAGTATTGCCAAAAAAGAAAAAAAACGGACTTGTGGATTGCACCGATAGAAATAAATTTTGAATATGAATTTTACTTTTTTATCTATTTAGATTTTTATGGAGGGTACAGGTAGGGCAGCTAGGGGAAGGGGAATTTAAAAATAAGGCAATAGTCTGGGTTAACTAGTTACACGTTTTTTAATTAAATTGGACAGCCAATACACTTCTACATTTCTAAAGAAAAAACGTATTTACTAAATAAATAAACAAATACGAAAAACGGTTCATTTTTTTACATTTCTGATTACACATTTTTAGTCAGTTACGCTTGATCAAAACTTATGCTTTAAATTTTTTGTTTTTAATGGTTGTCCAAACTGCAGTCATTTATCTTGTTTCATTTTCCATTCCCCGTGGGATGCGCACGTTAATACAACATTTGCAATGGTTAATTGGTCCTAAACAAAACCACCCTGCTAAATACGTGTTCTGACCACTGAACTCTACTATATAAATGGAAGGTCAATATCCATACCAATTTTTACGCCAAATTGAACCTCGCGCAAGTATGGCGACCATAAGGAGGAGCGCAATCGCACTACAAAATACGTCAGAGCCGGTCTTATTGTTACTGCAACTGTTTAAAACCCGGGACTTTGCCCCGATTCTTGCAACACAGTACCATACAAGATTGCACAATATTGTCTTAATTAACTTTGTTTATAACAGTCACAAAATATTACACAAAATAATCAATTTATAACAACTTTACACAAACGACAGAATAAACAAAGAATAAAATGGTGACACCGACTCTGGAAATTGCATCTAATCCAAGACTTACGCTACAGAATCTATGGAAAAGAAATAAAACACAGAATTGCGTCAGCCTGGCATCGGCGCGTAACTCCCGTAGACAGCCGTTTGGTTCAAGCACAGACATTCATTTCTCTACTGCGTCGACGCATGGCTTATAGTTTTTGAATTCGTTACCACTTAATCTGTGCCGTAATTGCCGTATTTTGTTCACGCGCATATACCTATACTGGCCTTCCATTTATATAGTAGAGTTCAGTGGTTCTGACGTGAAATGAAGCACATTTAATGTGGGAGACAGATTTGTAATAGATCCTTTTTTTTTTTGAGTTTCGGGTGAAGTGTCAGCTATTTGAAGGTATCTATAATGTCTATAAAAGCTTCCACGCATTCTAACTCTTTCTTTTTCTGTTGCTAAAAAAGACACCAATGTTACATTGTACCCAATAAAAGCGTGGTACATGGAAAGACCTTCATTTTGTCACTTATTTCCACTCAAGATATGTATTACAAATTTTGCTATACTAGACAGTGGCGGTCTGGCTTAGTCGGCATTTTACAAGCGAAGCAAGCAAGAGTTTTTTCTATCGGGGGAGGGGGGGGGGGGATTTTTGGGGCCTCGCATCGGCCATTTATTCGGGGGATGGGAATTTTGAACTAAACTTTAATGTTCAATAAATAATTTTTTCCATTATAATGTTTAAGGACCGAATTAAGTATAAATAAAATGATAGGTGCTTTAGAACTGCAGAACGATTTATTTATTAAAATAAAAAAAACAAACTCATAAACATAAAAAATAAAAACCTTTAAAAAAAACAAATACTATTCAGGAACAAAAGAACAATTTAACGAAACTCAAACCACAGAAGACAGGATAGTTCCTGTCTTCTGTGCTCAAACTATGAGAACAGAGCGTGAACGAGAATTAGAAAATAAATTATTAAAGCTGTCAATTCTTAATACTAACAGTTAAAGTGGTAAAGTTTTGACATTATCTTCATCGGTTGCTTTTGCTGCCACCGCACTGCGCACATCTCAAGTTCGTGATTCGGACTTCGACGTCGCACAGTGGGGCAAATAGCTCATTTTTTGGACAAGCGATAATTCCCAAGCCTAGAATTAATGAAATTTAAAATTTTTTTTTTAAACTGTTCGTTATAAAATTACCTTTAATTCTATCGAGCCCGAATTTTGAAATTTCAAAATTAAAGGACTTAAATTTTGAAAGTAAATTAAAATTTTATCAAAAAATTGTTTAAAATTATAAAAAATTGTTACTTGGGGGGTTTTTTTGGTTTCTAATCTCATTTCTGATCCCCGAATTTTGCGATTCAAAAAACCAAGATAGCGGATCCAATATGGCGGCCATAATATTTTTTTAAATGAAATGTAGATGCGCAAACTGTTAAAAATTGTTACTTAGGACTTTTAAGGGTTTCTGATCGAGAATCTGAAATCTAAATTACGTAATATCGTAATCCAAAATGGCGAATCCAATATGGCGGCCATAATATTTTTTTAATTGACATGTAAATGCGCAAATTGTTAAAAATTGTTACTTGGGGGTTTTAGAGATTGCTGATCATGAATCTGAAGTCCAAATTACTTAATATCGAAATTGAAGATGGCGGATCCAATATGGTGTCCGTAAGTTAAAAAAGAATGACAAATCAAGAAGGAAACTGTTAAAATTTGTTTTTCGTTTTGAAGTTACACTGAGAGTAACTTTACAAATGTGAGCAATGTGATATATTTTTAGTGCATATCCAGATTTAAATATCTCATAAGAAAAGAGGAAATATTAATTATTTCATTTTAGCACATACTGGAAATGCAACCCTAGAATTCAAAATAACGAAATTTTAACTGCGGAATTAGAAACCTCTAGGAACTAATTTTTAATGATTTTTGCATCTACGTCTTATTTTTTTTTAAATTTATAACAGCTATATTGAATCCGATATTATGGTTTCCAAAGTGACGAAACTAAAATATCCGAAACAAGATTAGCGAATTAAGCCCCTGAGTAAAAAATTTTAGCAATTTCTTTCTTGATTTATCATTCTATTTTAACTTACGGACACCATATTGAATCCGCCATCTTGAATTTCGATATTACGTAATTTGGACTTTAGATTCATGTTCAGCAGCATTTTTAATAATTTGCGTATGTACATTTCATTTAAAAAACTATTGTGGCCGCCATATTGGATCCGCCATATTAGATCCGCCATATTGAATCCGCCATCTTGGATTACGATATTACATAATTTAGACTTCATATTCATGGTCAGAAACTCTAAGTAACATTTTTTATCAATTTGCGCATGTACATCTCATTTAAAAAAATATTATGGCCGCCATATTGGATCCGATATCTTGGATTTCGATATTACGTAATTTGGACTTCAGATTCATGATCAGCAATCTCTAAAACCAAGTAACCATTTTTAACAATTTGCGCATTTACATGTCAATTAAAAAAATATTATGGCCTCCATATTGGATTCGCCATTTTGGATTACGATATTACGTAATTTAGATTTCAGATTCTCGATTAGAAACCCTTAAAAGTCCTAAGTAACAATTTTTAACAGTTTGTGCATGTACATTTCATTTAAAAAAATATTATGGCCGCCATGTTGGATCCGCTGTCTTGGTTTTTTGAATCGCAAAATTCGGGGATCAGAAATGAGATTAGAAACCAAAAAACTCCCCCAAGTAACAATTTTTTATAATTTTAAACAATCTTTTGATAAAATTTTAATTTACTTTCAAAATTTAAATCCTTTAATTTTGAAATTTCAAAATTCGGGCTCGATAGAATTAAAGGCAATTTTAAAACGAAGAGTTTAAAAAAAAAGTTTTAAATTTCATTAATTCCAGGCTTGGGAATTATCGCTTGTCCAAAAAATGAGCTATTTGCCCCACTGTGCGTCGGCGCGCTGGCGGAACGGCCAAAAGAAGGCAAAAGTACTCACACTCACCAGCTCACCACATATGTGAAAACTTTTAAAAAAAAATAAACATTCAAACGCAGTTCGTCAGCGATTTGAATGTTTTTGCTTCGCATGTATATAAGCGCATTACGTACTCAAAAGGCAAAAGGCCCAATCGGCATTTGCCGACTCGTCGACCTGGCCAGACCGCCACTGATACTAAACTCTATCCAAACGTCCTGATCTTGATGCTGATATTACCAAAAAGAGGCCAAGAACAATATCAGTGTCGATAGTTTTATTAGAATTTTTTTAAATTATTTTATAAACAGTTTAGGGAATGAACAAATATTCTACAATTGGCTTCTTCTGATTCCACACGCCAGTAATTTGAATTTCATCCTGAGAGCTGTTATTGTACAAGGTTTGTTTCGTTGTTGCATACTGATGCTGTATATTTTCGGGTAATGAGAGGTCTTTGACATAGTTTGAAATATAGAAAAATCATTTAATGTTTTCGGAATAAAAATAGAATTTACAACCATTTAAGCAGGAATGGAGGTTTCCTCCGCGGGTTTTCGAGGTGGGTCTGTCCCGAAATCTCTTTATTTTGATTTATTCCATGCGTGTTTAAAAAGATTTGCTTTTACTTAGAAGTGTAAGTATCTGATAATTTTTAGGCTCTTACGCTCTAAGCTACAAAGGATACCATAAATTGACTTATGAATCTATTTTTTTCCATTAAAATGTTTTCAGTTGCTAATTAAAGAGAGAATTTAGGTTCATAGATCGCTAAACTGCCGAGTTCAGAGTAACTGCATTGAATAATAGCAAACAAGTAGATGATTTTCCACAAACTGATAAGTGCTGGAGTAACTTGGTATCTGCAGTAGAATGGAACAATTTACTGCAGTTTCTTGCAAACTTTATGCAATACCGCTAAAGTATTGATACATGGTTATTGGACAAATCCAATTGTCCTATGAACAAAAGATGACGTGAATACCCAACTAGCAATTTGGTATTTTATAAAAGCTACAGAAATGTTTCGACCAAAATTTTATAAAACAACATTACTCTCAGAATCACTTTAAAAACGTTATTACTAGCTATAAATGTAAAATTGGTACCATCTTATAAAATAATTCAGTCACTGTTGATATTTTGCAAAGCCTATTGCAACCATTACAATAATAACATTTCCGCAGGCTCTAAGAAAATTTGGTTGAGCCACTATAAAACAGTTTTATTGAAGCTTCATTTAATAGCTTTATAAAGCACATACTTCACTGTTTGATATCATTGCTATAAAAAAAACGATTTCTTAAATGTATTCAAAAAGTCGCGTACATATACCTACAAATATATAATATGCTGATCTCTACCGGGTGCCACAGGCTAGTGGTTCCCCCCTGTATTTCCTTTATTTTTTAACTTATCAATTTGAAATTTGGAGTGCATAAACTACCTGTAAAAATTAATTTTTGGGCATAATAAGCGGTATGAGATCATTTCCGGTTTACGCGAAAATGACCGCAACTTTCGATTTTTAAATGGAACACCCTGTATATTTTTACATATTTGGATTCAAGACAACATTCTGAGTACACCATGAGATTTTCGCGAATTTTTAAGTCGATGTTCAGTTTTTTTAAGCGTTTTAGAGTGCTTTGGAATACCAAAATTTGTTCTACGGCAGATAATGTCTAAGGGAAAAATATAATTTTTCGTTTAATTTCATAAATAACTATTTACGAAGCCTCCAAAATTGAACAAATCACTTTTTTATCGAAAACTTTTTTTTTCAAATGAGAAGGCGGTGGCTCCTTGTGTTCAATAAATTATAGATTTTTCTGAATTCATTGATCTCCATTTCAAATCTATGCTGTTTGTTTTTCTATTTTATTAAATTTATTTAAAAATAAAAAATCACTTTCACAATAATTTTTATTGATCCTTATACTTTGCACTAGTACTTATACCTAACAAAAGAAAGAACCAAAAGGCTATTATACCGGGTGCAACAGGCTGGTGGCTCCCCCCTATATTTCCTTTATTTTTTAACTTATCCATCTGAAATTTGGGGTGCATAAACTACCTATAAAAATGGATTTTTGGACATAAAGACGGTATGAGACCATTTCCGGTTTACCCGGAAATGACCGCAACTTTCGATTTTTAAATGGAACACCCTGTATATTTTTACATATTTGGATTCAAGACAACATTCTGAGTATACCATGAGATTTTCGTGAATTTTTGAGTCGATGTTCAGTTTTTTAAAGCATTTTAAGACATTCGTCTAGAGTGCTTTGGAATACCAAAATTTGTTCTACTGCAGATAAAGTCCAAGGGAAAAATATAATTTTTCGTTTAATTTCATTAATAACTATTTACGAAGCCTCCAAAATTGAACAAATCACTTTTTTATCGAGAACATTTTTTTTTTCAAATAACGGACTTGAAATGGGTATCAATGACTTCAGAAAAAATCTATAATTTATTGAACACTAGGAGCCACCACCTTCCCATTTGAAAAAAAAAAAGTTTTCGATAAAAAGTGATTTGTTCAATTTTGGAGGCTTCGTAAATAGTTATTAATGAAATTAAACGAAAAATTGTATTTTTCGCTTGGACTTTACCTGGCGTAGAACAAATTTTGGTATTCCAAAGCACTCTAGACGATGTCTTAAAATGCTTTAAAGAACTGAACAACGACTCAAAAATTCGCAAAAATCTCATGGTATACTCAGAATGTTGTCTTGAATCCAAATATGTACAAGTATACAGTGCTAAAAAATAAAAGATATATAGAGGGCAGCCACTAGCCTGTGGCACCCGGTATACCAACCTTTCAGTGATTTTACTGAATAGTGGATAAGAACTTACTTAATAATTATTTTAGAGACATGTTAACCCATGCAGCCTGCAAATTTTTGATGCGAAGGAAATTTTACTGTGAATTATGGCCATGTGTTTTTGATGAAGTTTAAGTGTCCCTCATGTTTACTGAAGGTTTCTAATAATTTTTGGAATTTTATAAAAATTGATTTCACATTTTAAAATATTTTTGTAATGAAATTTAACGCCAATTTGTTTTAATCATCATAACTTTATAATTAGCACCTATTAACTGCCATAAATATGAATAAAAATGTGGTTTTTAAACTTGTTATATCTTGTCATATTTACGACTTCAAACGTTGGTCTCATGAAATGGCTTCCCTCTATAAAATACTTTTGTGTTAATAACAAGCATTTTAAGATAATTAAACTATAGGCGATTCCTACAAAACATCTGTAAAATAATGTGTCTTAGAGGTGACAGATTTGTGACTTAAATGAACCAATATAACAATTTTTTTTTAACACGTTCACTGCTACTCTAAATTGGCTTAAGAGCGCTCCGGATATAAGTTACCAAGAATTCTCGACCTACTCCCACATAAATCATTATTTCAAAAAATGGCTTTCACTAAAATTTTTTTTAAAAATGTTAGAATGCAGGGTAATGAGAGAAAAAATATATACATAAAAAAATATTTTTTTTCTTTCATTTTCGATTTGCAAAAATAATTCTCCTGGATAGGTATTATTAAAATAAATATTTTTCCCTTTTGTAAATAAAATAAAATCAACCCTATGCACTCAGGTAGTGAATTAACATTTAAAAATGCCTTATAATTTTCTACAATCTCATATTCTATTTCATCTACCGCTCTCTCTCCAAGGACGTTACAGGTTCACTGGCTACAGAGGCGCCCGCTTCAGTAAAGCAATAAAACCGATCTTTTTTGTTTTCTATTGCAATTGTTACATACATACCAGCTGTGATTTCCGCCGGCTGGCCACGTTAATTTAGTTAGATGATGTTTTTCAGTATTTTTGTTGTAGTTCAGTATTTATTGTTTATAATTATTTTGTGTAAATATAGGCCGGGAGCCCGTGTATAAAATGACTGACTATACGGCGAACTTTAAAAATATGTAAAATGGATTGTTCTTATATAAGTTAGCAAGGAATGGACCGTCAGCTGGTTGGGTAGCGGTGGGGGTGGCTGTCAAAGGGTTGAAAACACGTAAAAAAAATTGAGAAAAAAACTATCCGGCGAACGCTGAAACTTATATGAGGGGAAGATTATATTATATAATGAAAGTAGAACATAGTCAGCTGGACGGGGGGCGGTGGATTTACCGTCAGCTGATCGATCAAACAGGCCCAAAAACATGAAAAATTTAAATTATTCGGCGAACTTTAAAATTTGGGTATAAGATAATATTTATACTGAGATTCACAAAAAACATAGTCAGCTGCAAGTATGTGGGTGGAAAAGTCGTCAGCTGGTACAGAACAGTGCTGAGTATTGATCGAGGCAGCGCGCATCACCTTTCTTGCATCAGCTAACGACTTTTCCATCCACATACTTGCAGCTGACTGTGTTTATCGTTAATCTTAGTATGAATATTATCATGTACCCGAATTTCAAAGTTCGCCATAAAGATTTAATTAGTAATATCGATATTGATAACTTAATGTTAGAAAACGTGCGTGCGGCATTCCCGAGTTTCTTTTTTTAATTTGATTAAATATTCAAATTATTATTAATATACATTATTCTATGAGAATACAAATTAATACATTCGCGCATTTCAAAATTATACAGAATGATCTGCTCAGAAAATTTATTTAGTTTACTGAAAATAAAAATAAATTTATTTTGCTTTCGATAACAGATCTTCCTCATTCTCATTTTCATCCAACTCAGCACTCTCTTGATGCTCAGTGGGTGGCATTTTTCTCTTTGTCACTCGGATCTAAAAAAAATGATTATTTATAAAAAATTGATTAAGATCATATATAATAGGATGAAAAGTGAAAAGCACAAATGATATAATACCTTCCACTTATGGAGGTAATTGATCTTCATCAAACCACTTGCAAGTTAAGTTTGTTTTCCTCAAGCTGTCTCCCATAAACATGGGATCTAATGTAGATGGCACTTGTATGTGTGCGTTGTTCCAAATCATATACATACATACACAATTCTTAAAACGTGCTGTACAAGTTCCGATTTCGACGGAGGCGAGAGAGATGCATCAAAATTTTTGTCTGGTAACCGAAATTCGTTATCATTTTTGCTAAATTTATACACCTGAGTGAAGGTAGCTCTACATGAGCATCATTGATGTTTTTTTATAGCTTTAAACCCATACATCGTGCAAACAAACTTCTCTATTATGTTAACGACATTATTTAGGTTCGACTCTGGTAAATTATTCAAACTTTTAAATGCTTCAATAAACTCTTGATCTTTTCTTAATGTAGTAAAAGGCTTTTTTTTCCTTTCTTGAAAAATGCGGGATTATAATCACATCCCGCGAAACTATGGAAAGCGGGCAATGTGTTACACAAGTCGTCGCCAAGTGCTGAATACAAATCGTTTAGATGTAAACATCGTTCTTTATTTCCTACGTTTCTTTATTTCCATTTTTATCCAAATTTTCACATTATTATGTACATTTATTACTAATTAAATCTTTATGGCGAATTTTGAAATTCGGGCATACTAAGGTTAACGATAAACACAGTCAGCTGCAAGTATGTGAGTGGAAAAGTCGTCAGCTGATGCAAGAAAGGTGATGCGCGCTGCCTCGCAGGCAATCAACACTCAGCACTGTTCTGTACCAGCTGACGACTTTTCCACCAACATACTTGTAGCTGACTATGTTTTTCGTGAATCTCAGTATAAATATTATCTTATACCCAAATTTTAAAGTTCGCCGAATAATTTAAATTATTTATGTTTTTGGACCTGTTTGATCGATCAGCTGACGGTAAATCCACCGCCCCCCGTCCAGCTGACTATGTTCTGCTTTCATTATATAACATAATCTTCCCCTCATATAAGTTTCAGCGTTCGCCGTGTTTTCAACCCTTTGACAGCCACCCCCACCGCTACCCAACCAGCTGACGGTCCATTCCTTGCTAATTTATATAGGAACAATCAATCCATTTTACATATTTTCAAAGTTCGCCGGAAAGACTGTGATATTGTGACACTTATAGTTTTTAATTTTTTGTGCATACGCTCGGTGTTCTTTTAGTTTTAAGTGACTTTTTCGTAATTAAGTTTTCATTTGGTGTACTTAGTCTGTATAGGTAATTGTTACCGTGCTAGTTAATTATATTAAAAAAATGGGACGTCTCATTAAAAGGCAGACTGATACCAAACGTCGAAATCTAACTTTGTCATCAACTATCACGGTAACAATTACCTATAGAGACTAAGTATACCAACTGAAAACTTAATTACGAAAAAGTCACATAAAACTAAAAGAACTCCGAGCGTATGCACAAAAAAATAAAAACTGTAAGTGTCAGAATATCGCAGTTTTATATTTACACAAAATGATTGTGACAATAAATACTGAACTATAACAATAACTACAGAAAAATATCACACGAGTACAAAAGATTCTCACACTAACTAACTTAACAGCCGTCGAAAACCACAACTGGTATATATGTAACTATTGCAACAGAAAACAAGAAAGATCAATAAAAATCAATAAGAATACACTAAAAAGTAAAAAATAAATGTTAGGGTCTGAGCTATCACGGCATTATGCTAGAATTTACGTAACTAAAAATAAAAGTGTGCTGAAAACAGTTAATCTGTTTGAAGAATTTTTCAACGCCCCACACTTTTATGTTTAGTGACATATATTCCAACTCTAATACTCTGATAAATCCAAACACTTATTTTATACTTTTTAGCGTATTTTTAATTATTTTTAAATTTTTACTGATTTTTTTTAAATAAGTGTATTTTTTAACAAAATTGGAAATTTTTAAAAACCCCCCGACCAATAAATCTGGTAATACTAGTTCTAAAGGGCCGATCCAAGATGGTAGAATCAAAATGGAACCGAAATCATATTCGGCAATCATAATTTTCTACACATTTTCAATTTTACTTAAATCGGATAATTTGTAGAGAAATTAAATATGGCTGATTCAAAATGGAGACCCCACATAAAATCTAATATGGCCTATAACCTATAACCGGCAAAATACTCTTTCATAAAGAAAACACTATCAAAATCGGATCACGCCTTGAAGACATGAAGCTACAGACAGACAGACAGGCATGTATATATGCAAACATATACGAGTCAAAAGTATATTACCTCCTTTTTTGGGTCGAGTATTATAAAATATTTTTTAAATTACATTATATTCTTTTTAATGAAAACCTCCAGATGTCGATTTTGAGTCCAATATGACCATAAATAACAAAATTCGTTTTTGATTTCCGAGTTTTGCCCAAAAATTCGTAATCCGCGTCCCCTAAAACCTCCAGATATTCGAATAGGACCATAAGTGACAAAATTCGTCCGCCATTTTGATGTCTGAATTTTAACCAAAAATTCGTAATCCGCGTCCCTGAAAATCCCCACATATTAATTTTGAGTCGAATAGGACCATAAATGACAAAATTCGTCTCCTATTTTGATGTCTGAATTTTAACAAAAAATTCGTAATCTGCGTCCCTGAAAACCCCCACATATTATTTTGAGTCCAATAGAACCATAAATGACAAAATTCGTCCGCCAATTTGATGTCCGACTTTTAACAAAAATTCATAATCCGCGTCCCCGAAAACCCCCACATATTAATTTTGAGTCCAATAGGACTATAAATAACAAATTCGTCCGCCATTTTGATGTCTCAATTTTAACCAAAAATTCGTAATCCGCGTGTCCGAAAATCCCCACATATTAATTTTGATCCTGAAAACCTCCACAGGCAGATTTGGAGTCGAATAAGATCATACACGCCAAGCTGGTCCGCCATCTGAAATTTTTAATTTCTTACTAAAAATTCGTAATTCGCGGTCCTGAAACCCCCACAGACGGATTTTGGGTCGAATCGGAACATACACACCTCCTGATATCAGATCATACGCGGCAAAATCGTTCGCCATGTTAAAGCCGCCATCTTGCATTTCCCTGATATAAAAGTGTTATAAAGGTATATTAGACATTTGAGATCTTTCAAAATTAACTTGAACAAATAGTTGTTAAATAACTGTTATTATTATACATTAGGAGATTTTTATGAAAATTGTCAGAATTAGCATAAGTTAGTTTGTAAGCTACCTGGACTATTCCTATAAAAATATGTATTTGTCTAAGAGGAAAATAAATATTATTATTATTATTATTATATTGCCACGGGAACCATGTACACATACCAAATTTCAGTTTGATCGGGTATGTTATTTGGAAGTGAGTGAACATCGAACTGCAAGATTTTTATACAGTGTGTCCCACTTTTCACGGTAACACCTTTGTAGCTCAGTTATTAGTCACCCAATTTTAACAAAGTTTGAATAGGTATCAAAGACTTTATTATACCTTTTTTAAGTAAAACAAAACTTATTTCAGTCATTGGCGTGCATTTTTATTATGAAAAAAAGGGTCGATTTTTCGAAAAATTATATTAGGCATTTTTTTGTTGAAAAACTAATGCAATATTGTTGATCCGCTATATCCAGAATTTAACAACATTTTGATTTTTGGTGTTTGAATTACGGCCCACTTTAAATTACCTATTTTAAACATTAAATAATCAATAAATTGGTAACGGAATATTTTTCGAAAAAAAAGTCATTCTTCATTTTCTCTTTAAATTCACTTTTTTTACTATCCCATATCATCGAAACTTTCAAATTTCGAAGGCCAAGAATTTTCACTGAAAAATTTTGGGTCATCAGACCTGTAAATTATTATTCGGGCATTAAGAATTACCAAATTTGAAAGTATCGATGATATGGGGTGGTAGAAAAAATGAAAGAGAAAATAAGGAATGACTTTTTTTCGAAAAAAAATTCGTTACCAATTTATTGATTAATTATTGAATGTTTCAAATAGGTAATTTTAAGTGGGCCGTAATTCAAAAACCAAAAATCAAAATGTTGTTAAAGTCTGGATATAGTTGTTCTACAGTATGCTGATCAATAATATTGCATTAGTTTTTCAACAAAAAAATGCCTAATATAATTTCTCGAGAAATCGACCCTTTTTTCATAATAAAAATGCACGGCAATGACTGAAATAAGTTTTGTTTTACTTAAAAAAAAGTATAATAAAGGTCTTTGATACCCATCCAAACTTGGTTAAAATTGGGTAACTGAGCTACAAAGGTGTTACCGTGAAAAGTAGGACACATTGTATAAGTACATATTTACAAATCAAACTAATATAAGTGTGTTAAAAAAAAAGAAACCAATTAATATATTCATTGATCCATTTTTGTTTCATTTATTTGTTAAAATAATGTCTTCAGTGTAAAATATTTGATTTTATTACTATAACAAATATACGTTGATGATACGCCTATTCTCGCTGCAGCAAATTCTGTGCAGATAAATATAAACAAGGTCGACTTATGCGGTAGCGTATGTGAGCAAGAAAGATAAAATATTGACGTGACGGAAACCATAAATATTTGGCTAATGTTCTGATGTGATGTATAATTTAAAGTAATAGAAATAGAAATCTGGTGATCTCATCTCACTCCGGATCGCTCTTAATACGCCTGGGAAGTAGCTCTTTTTTTTCGAGAATTTAATTATTTTCCCTAAAATTAACATTCTTTAAAATACTAAAATATTTTCGTGGAAAAACAAAATATGATGTCCTTAGATATCACGCGCACTATCAGTGATATTTTGCGACCCAGTGCTCGTGACGTCTATGAACGTCCCATTGAAACGAGTTTACCGAATGACGTCCGCAGACGTCATGCGCAGCACGGTATAGTTACGCGATGATGTTCGCGGACCTCATGAGCATTGAAAGTGTTATTTTATATTTTTGTTATAACTTATAAGTGAAGAAAAATAACTGTAGCTAGAATCACAAACATTTTGACAAAAACTATAATTTATTGTAACTATTACCGTTAAATTGCATATTAAGTTTTCATTTTAACACCCTTGCTCATTTTATGAAAATTTTCCCTAGTAATTTCCCTAGAGCTTGAAAAATGCCCGGTAATTAATTAAAGGACGTGGGGATACGGTAAAAAAATTTCACTCCTAAGTTAAATGAAAAAATAAATATAAGAATGACAGCTAGATTAGGTTAGGTTATGTTAGTTATAGGCTGTGTACTACATAGAAAGGTTGGGTTGATCTATTAGTCTTATTTGTTGACAGGTTATAGGAAGAGTATATTGCATTTGATCGGCACATTTCTAAAACCGTAAATATCGCTCGCAGACAAAAAATTTTCATATCATTGTGTTAGTGAACGAATTCTGAACAACTTTCAAAATGTCCGTCTGTCTGTCCGTCACGTTTTTTGAGGGCACGATAACTCAAGAAAGAAAAATCCGATTGTACTGAAATTTGGACAGTAAATTAGTGTTAGCTAGAGGAAGAACCCTATTGAACAAAATCTATCGGTAAATAAAAATGTTATTAGTGATTTAAATTTGAAAAAAAAATTTTTTGATTTTTATGTTTTTGTAATTGAATAGAAATCTAGTGAAATGATATTTCATTTTATAATGTAAAAATTTACATTTTGTTACGTCCAAGGGTCCCGGGTTCGAAACCCAAATGGGGTATGGTATAGTTTTTTTAATTTATACTTGATTTTACACTGAGTATTTTACCAACTAAGTTCGTACTATAAAATTAAAAATGTCTAAAACTAACATTATTTACAAAAAATTGCGAAGAATATCCTATAGAATGTGTAACAATTATATAAAAAGTTCAGTGAACAGGCGAAAAGTACGTTTTTAGCTTGTTATTATTTACATTTGCAGCTTAAAATTGGTAATTAGAGATTAAAAATAACTTGGAGTTTCTTCATCTTAAGTAGGTTCAAGCTACTAAAATTGGGAAAACTTTTAATCATTTTTTTTATAAATATGCGCATCTTTTAATTACATGCAGTGTGCTGGTATACTATTAGTTTAATACATTTTTAATGTACTATTTATCAACATTAGTAACTTTTGAATTATTAACGAGAGGTTAAAAAGAGGTTTCTTCTTAATTCTCAGTTTAAGCTACTAAAATTGGTAATTGTTGTAGATTTCGACTTTGTGATTAAGAGTTCTCATGGGCCCAACTCGATCTCACGTCTAGTTTCCGAGATACGGCTCAAAAAATTTACAAGCGGTCAAGTTGAAAAATTTTCGAATTTTTCACACGTTTTGTATTGCGATGCTTTCTAATAGTCCTTTAGAATATTTTGTACCAAAAAGATTTTTTATTTTAATAAAAATAGCGTAGAAAAAAATAGTTTGAAAAATTTTGGCGAAGGCGCACCGGACCTAAAAATAACAAATGAAAAAATATTTGGTTAAATTGGCTAAAACTTTTTTACGTAAAAATTGTGTCTCCGATCAAAAACTCTTTAATACAATTTTATTTTCTAACTACTTTATTGCCGTTGCCATATTGCAGTAGATTGCAACGCTATATAATAATTATGTAGCAGACTCTGGAACAATAATTTACTTTCAGTAGCCGAACTGTCCCAAATAGTGCTTCAATAAGACTGTTTTATAAGATAATAGGAAACTTATAAAATAATTTTAACATATATTTATAACGGTGCTGAAAATACTGCCAAACGTTACTAAAAAAGCGCTACAAAATTATTTACCTTTATAAGCTGAAATGTTTTATAGCTTAGTCACGCAAAAGTTTCTAAAATAATTCCTTAACTGCTTTATAAGATATTTTATAATTTTGTTGTACGTTTTTATTATAAATTTATAAAACAGTTCAGTTGCAGACAACCAGATAGTGTTTTCTGCAACTTTAATATAATCAATTAGCATTTTAGAAACATTAATAAAATAACAATAAAACAAAATAATCGTATAGCATTTAAATTATAAAACAAATTTGCTGGTTGGGTAATTCATGTATCTAATCCTAGATGGTTTGATGATTACGGAATTTCACTGTCGTTTTTTAGATATATTTTGAATAATGACTGCAAGTAATTGTACCTAATTAAGTGATCGAGCCAATGCTGAATTTTCGATAACTTAATTACCTATTTAATGGAAAAATACACTTACAGTAATACGCATCTTTATCTTGCTTGGTGGTTAGATGATGGTGTTCTCGTTGTAATGGGGACCTAGGTCGTAAAGACATCCACTTCCATCCTGGTCTTCTACTTCTTGACAGAAAATGTAGCACGCGCTCTTCAGCTGTTTTAAACCATTGTTCCCCGGACGTGCCGCTAGTGTACTCGCAGTAAACCCTGGAAATGTCGAAGTGTATTAAAACAATTTACTAAAGCAGAGACGTGGAACAGTCGTAATAATTACCAGTCAGGATGCACTCTCCAATTGTCGCCTTTAAAATAATCTGTAACTGTAAAAAATATACTGGTATATTTTGGTGTTTATGTTTCATACGGCGATAGTTACCATTTTTCTGGCTATGTTTAATTTCCTGTTCTGCTAGCAATTCGTACATCCCGTAGCCCTCTGGGATGGCTAGGCCTAAAGAAAATGGCGTACCTTCTATTGGATTGTAGAAATATTTATTTCGCCTAGTTGTAACACGTCGCTAAAATTTAAAGAAATAAGAATGAGGTCTTTAAAATTCAGAAATTGATTATTAATTTACCATATTGTCATAGTGGATTTTCACGCTTAGTTCCGTTTCTCCTTCTTTTTGGTCTATCATATCGTGTCTCAGCTATTATAAAAAAAAGAGTTACAGTGTTACTTCAAGGTAAAATAAAAACAAAATTCTTACATCTAGCAGAACAGTGTGATTTTCACGCGGACCATTTTCGGTTTCAACCAACTCTACCTCCGTCAGGTCGACAGAGATATACTGAGGTTCAAGTGTATCTTCGTACAAGTCATTATTTTCCTTAAAACGAAAACATTACTTATTTTCTACTCTTCTGTCAAATCAGTGTTGGGCAAATGTCGGAACATTTGATTTCTGACTAAAATATAAACGGGATTAAAAAATAAAATGTCGGTAAATTTCCTGAATAGCCATCCTAATTCAGTCTTCTAATGACTGGGGTTTACTCTTATAGACACCTGATTCTAAATTACTCGAAACAAAATAGTCTAAAGAATTCAAATTTGGTAACCGCAGTGGCCATTTACTTTGATCTCTTCGACCTACCCATTTTTGTAGGAAAATATTTTGAGCTAAAAGGACAAGGGTAGATAAGCTATATATTTTCGCCCACTAATTTCATAAAAATAAAAAATTCTCCTTAAAATCATTAAACGTTATTAATTTATAGTTGAACATATCATCTTTATTTCTATACGTTTTACATTTGAAAAACAACAGTAAGTCGTAATTATAGCATTTCAAAGTAAGCAAGTTTGCAGATTTTTTAGTAATTTTTGACGGTTTTCCGAACTTTTAATGCATATTTCAATTAGATGTGCTCGATGAACCAAGAAAATCTATACCTCATTTAATTGTTGAGTGTTCAAGCTTTTAAATAATGGTCAATTTATATTGGTTCATCAAGCGCTTCAATGTATAAGAAATAAAATCGTTTCTGCGGGAGTCGTAGTGGTGTCGACGTTGCGTGAGAATTTAAACGTGTCAGCATTCAAAACCACATATGTGTATGCATATTGAATGAAAATACTTTTATCCACGACTATCGTATAATCATTGCATTCTACATTTAATAATTGACAAATAATGAGTCATTATTTCAACTTAACGTGTAATGAACATTATCTCATTCTAACGCACCTTTGACCAATCAGGAACTAGCAATTTTCATAAAGAAAGGGCGAATCCTTTTTGCCAAGAGAGAGTTCATGTTTTCATGCATATTTTCGTGTTTGACGTTTAAAACGTCAGTTTTACTGTAAACTAACTTTATTTTTTCACATTTAAACGTTTAAAACAGTTAAAACATACGATAGTCGTGGATAAAGTATAGTATTCAGCTCGCGTATAATGGGGCACTGCACGTGACGTCACAACTAACCTCAAAAATATATGTTTCTTAAGATTTAAGAGTATTACGTGGATATTATTAAAATTTCTGCCTGGTTCCCGTACTTTCAACTAAAATCTAGTTCAGTGTAATTTTTATAAAGTTCTAAATACTTTGTTCTAATAAAATAGGACTCTTTTTGTAGGTTGAAACCTGTAATTAGCAGTCTATTTTTATTAATCAACAATATTGAAAAATTATTTGCGTAAATTTTTAAATATTTGCTTGGAGCCAGTGGGGCTCCAAGCTAAAAATGTATATACAAACGTTAAAAATGAGAATAAACTTGAAAAACTTAACAAATTTGAGGTTATGTTCGCAGAGCTGGGCGAAGTACTCATTTAAACTGCTTCCAGTATCAAGTACTTGAAGTACTTTTATGTGCAAAGTATATGGTTAAACTACTTCTAGTATAAGTACTTGAAGTAGTTTAAATGAGTACTTTTCCCAGCTCTGTATGTTAGTTGCATGATGCAGTTAGTTACATGATGTTTACGACACTCGCCTTCGGCTCGTGACGTCATCACCCTCGCGAGTAAAAACCACATTATACACTCGTTGAATAGTCCACTATTCCAAAGAACTGTTTTATATTACTTGTCAAGACATATACCACTCGGAAAATATAATGACATGACATGGCCGATGGGCGAAAAAAGGCCCTTATCTACCCCTGTCCTTTGATAGGAAGGTTTAGTTCAATAAAGATTATACAAATCAAACCATTTTTAATAGTTTTTACATAGTTACCAAATTTTCAGAAAGTAATTTTATAGGTTTAATTCAAAATTCTATTGCGTACAATTTGGTACGTTTTTGCGATTACTATGACCGGAAAAAATAAAGAAATATCAAAAATTTTAAATTTGAAATATACGTGAGGCAATAACAGATTTAATCCAAAATTTCCCATTGTGTTTTTTGTCACATCGAATAGAAATTAAAACAATGAAACATCCGTAGCAAGATAATTCCTCATTCATTTTTTTTTACTTTCTCCTCATTTGTTAGCAACTTACTTCGACCAGATTTTGGCCGAATTTTAATACTTCTCGTTTCATGAACCTCCCGTACCTTTCCTTGAAACTGTTGATTTTGAAATAGAAGAATTTTAATGAGCAATTGTAGTAAAAAGAGTTTTTCAATCTCACTTATATTTTAACCAGAAACCGTCACATCACCCAACCCTGTATGAACGTCTTACCAATGGCCTTAAATCCGGGTGGTATAAGATATGTCCATTATTGTTCACAATAAAAGAGTATCCGTTTACACCAAGCTAAAAAAAATTTTTTTTTATGTTTTCTAAACATTCTTGTCCTCAAACTCACCTTGTACGGTGGAACCAATTTTTTTATTTGATCAATGGAAACATCTGTGCCCACGACTCCCAATACGCTTGCTACTCGTACCTGAAAATAATTGATTCCTCCTAATCGCATTTATCATTATGTTGGAAAAAAAATTAAAATTTTAATTGGCCGAAAGATTCAAGAACTAAATCAAATCTGATAAATTAGCGCTTACAGAATGATTCCGTCGATCGAACACGGGTGTGGTAACAGTCGTCATGAGCTGGCCACGCTTGTCGTCAGAAAAACTGTCAGCCTAAAAGTTTGACGCGTTTAATAAGTGAAATTGGATTACCAATTGTAGATTTACTCACCCTACCACCCACGTAAGCAGGAGTCCATTGGATGGGATGGTCGTTTTGATACATCACCATCGGTCTAGCCATGACTTCAATATAGTGCAAAACGTTTCCCTTAATTTCCTCATAATGTTCAATTCTTGTGTAAAAACCTAAATGAGCACTTTGCAGTTTTATGCATACATTTTGTAATAAATGCAGAGATGGGTCGAGGAAAATTTCCACATTTGATGTAAATAATATAATCGTATGCACTTATTTGGTATCACAATGAAGCTTGCATCATCACGAATCAGATTTCACCATAAAATAGGCTATCAATATACCCAATGGAAAGTTAGAAGGAAACTTCCTGGAAACTTTCGGAGTTTTCAAAACGGAAAGTTTCCAGGAAGTTTTCCTTCTAGCTTTCCATTGGGTATATTGATAGGCTATTTTATAGTGAAATCTGATTTGTGATGATGCAAGCTTCATTTGATACCAAATAAACGCATACAATTATATTATTTACATGACTTATACAGACTTTTATTAAATATGGAAAGTTTCCTCGACCCATCTCTGAATAAATGTTTTACCTTTACTTGTGCAGGCCATCCATTGCATCTCCCTGGCGTTGCTCGAATCCTTACCTATAAGGTACGTGAAAAATCTTACAGGGCTGTGGGGAAAGTTGTAGGCTTTAAATATTTCTTTATAAGTTGAAGGTGGGCCGTCAGTTATGAGCATTATTGCTTGGTTGCATTGGCAACCCTGTCCAGTTCGATTATACTGGAATTAGAAGTCGGTGAGAACTAATTTAGCTAAGCTTTGAGAGAGTTTTTACCTTTTGTAAGATTTCAAATCCGGTTATAAGAGCTGAGGTAAAATTGGCAATATTTTCTGGCTTGAGGACCGCCATTGAGTCTTTTAAGTATCTAATATTTTCATTATTTGCCTGCAAGTCAAAACATCGGTTTTAGGTAATCACTAAACAAACTGAGTTAAAAGATATTTACCTGAGCTAACTGTTCCCTAAAACATGGTACAGTCTCCTCGGTCGTATCAGAAAATTTGTAAATATTTACAAAATCATTATCCGACAATGTATCTAATATTGCTTCTACGGTTGCCCTAGCTAAATTGGCTCTGTGCCCTGTCATCGATCCTGAATTATCTACAAGTATGACTATGTCTTTAGGCGACGTGGCCGCTCCCACATACCAAGAGGAAGATCGGAAGTCATACACGTTTCTATTGTTTCTTGGTCTCTGCCACACAGTAGACAGATCTTCTGGTGGCCAGGCAATTCCTTAAACACACTTAAATACTCAACTTATGCTAATAAGTGTAATAGGTCTGATAATATTTCAAGGCAAAACTTATTCTAAAATATTTACAACCGTAGCAGAGCTCTATGTAAAGCCACTGACAGGCTATAAAATTAGTAATTTTCACTACACTAGCCCACATATCTTTATAGCCCACAGAAATTAGTCAAAAAAAAATAAAAAAGACAACTTGTAGATAATTTAATTCTCTATAACGTTCACATTGGCCTCATGAGCATCCGATGCATAGATCGCGAGATATTTGCAAAAAACTTTGACCTTCAATATCTTGGGTAGCCATGTTGGGATTTTTGTAGATTTGGGTTTCGGACACTCAAAGAACGTTTGCGCAAAAATTCAGATTTTAACTAATTTTGTCTAGGTGAAATGCTAATTTCTGTGGGCTATTATTGCACTTCTAAGTCTTAAGTGGTGGTGGGATTCACAGCTACCTTTATAACCCGAGGAGCCCAGAAATGTGAATTTAAAAGCCATGGAAAGTACACCGCACGTTTTGTAGGTAAATTGGTGGCCTGTCAAATTGATATGTTGTAGATCAACTAATTCTGAACAATAAGTTCCTTTGGCAAAACTTCAAATTATGGACAGTTTCTCCGATAGATGGCTCCGAAGACTGGACCTACCTCTCGATACTATACCACGATTTCTCAAAACTACTGCAGTTATTGAAATGATAACTGCTGGAAATGAATAAGCAGACTATTTACCATTATTTGGTGTTAGATTGATGTGCCTAAACTTCCGGTTTTGCCGGAAGTGACGTCAAATCACGTTTTTTCGAATGCACAACACCCGTTTTACTTCAATTTAATATTCATATACCTATATAACTAGCTTTATAAAAATTCACTATCATAGTAAATAAGTAACTACATGCATTAGCTGATCGAACATTGATACTAGCTTAATACCAGGTACATCATATTCTTGGTACAAAACAGTTGATTTTTTTTTTCAAGATATAAAATTTCAGTTGTGTATAGTCAATGAAAACTAATTATTTGTGAGACCTTAAGTACAATAGGCAGTTATTATTTATTCATAATACATTAAACCTTATTATTTTTAGCAAAAAATTGCATAGCTGATTATTTTAATTTTTTTAAAATATTTATCTATTTTAATCATTCCTTAATAGAAATCAAACCAAAAATCTTTATTTCAAAATAATTAACAAATAACAACATTCCTTCCCTATCACGTGTCGGAGACAGCCACACACGCATGGTGCGAGGCGCAATGAACGGTAGGATGAAACAAGGTCAGATTTTATTAAAAACAGTTAAAAAACTGAACTAGATATACATATGTATATGCATTTCGATTACTTTTCTAAGTTTCAAAGTAAGTCATTCTTATTATAAAACCAAACATGCCACACGTAGGATTTATTTTCTGTATGAATGAGGTTTAATTAATTTGAAATAAAGTTTTTTTTTGTTTGATTCCTATTAATGCATGATTAAAATAAGTAAATATTTTTAAAAAATGAGTATAATCAGCTATGCAATTTTTGCTAAAAATAATAAGGTTTAATGTATTATAAATAAACAAAAACTGCCTGTTGTACTTAAAGGTCTCACAAATAATTATTTTCATTGACTAGACACAACTGCAATTTTATATCTTGAAAAATAAAATCAACTTTGTTTTGTACCAAGATTATGATGTACCCGGTATTAAGCTAGTATCAATGTTCGATCAGCTAATGCATGTAGTTACTTATTTACTATGATAGTGAATTTTTATAAATCTAGTTATATATATGATTATATGGGTGTCGAACATTCGAAAAAACGTGATTTGACGTCACAGGCACATCAATCTAACACCAAATAATCGCCATCTATCGGAGAAACTGTCCATAATTTGAAGTTTTGGATATTTCAAAACGGTAGCTATTTGGCGCAGTAACTGACGTTTTCTGTTGATTTTCCAAAAACGTCGCCGCGGTTGCCGTCAACAATCAGCAAACGTCAAAAAAATGCCATTTTTGATTCGCTCCTGCTGGGCCGAATTTTCAAATTTCTCCATGCAATTTATAATACGGAGTAAGTGCATATTGTCCATATTGACATCATACGGCCGTCCCGCTGGTATATTTAAAAAAATATGAACGTTTTAAGATTGCATGTTTTTGCGTGATTTTCGATTCCGAAATGCATGCTTTTTTTTTACTACTTTTCGACGATATCTCCGAAATGGTAAGACCAAGCTCGAAATTAAAAAAAAAAACCGCCCAAGAAATCACATCCAGATTTTCTTCTCCAAGTCTCTCACAACGAAAATAAAATAATACTATATTTGCACTCCACTATGTTGAAATAATTTTTTATGGAACTTTAGTAATATAATATTTGAAATCGTTGACCCCAGAAACCCTATAAAATGATGTGCCACATCGGTAGTGGGGGGTGAATGAAGTAAAAAAAATGTTGAGGCTTTTAGTTCTTGTACACACACTAAATTACAATTTTATTTCTTTTCACCACTTTACTAATGAGATGGGAGTAGAAATAGGAGTAGCTAATGCCAAAAAAAATTTTGAGGCCTTAGCTTCTCTTCTATATACGAAATACTAATTTTCTCTTACTTGCTTGATTTATCTATTTACCCCCAATTACCCCCCTTTAACGGAAAAAGATCAAAATATAACCTAGTTCCAGATCTCATTAAAATACATTCGTGTGTACCAAATTTCAAGTCATCTTAAACGTTTACGGAGTAATCGTGAGCACAAATAAAGTTGCAGACAGACCGACGGAATTTTTCTTTACTCAAATTTAAAATCTGGACGTTTCATGACATTCTAAGCCTATTTGAACAATAAAAATTTTCTAATTTTTTTTGTGTTGCTACACTTTCACTGGATGTGGAAGCAATAACGTAAAACGAGTTCGTTTCATTACGAATCTCTCGGTTCCATCAGAATTTTGATATTTTCTTTCGTTTTGGAGATATTTACAGAAATGTCGACGATGTACAGCAAAAAATCAGACATTTTTGCTTAAAACTCTTAACCTTGACTTCTAGGCCAAGAAACTACTGTAACGAATTTAAATAGAATTAAATTTGTTAAAACTCTTTTTTTTTATATTTTGTCCTACGCCAAAAATGAGGGAACTAGAAGAGGCGGAAATGGAGACTTTTATTTTCGGTAAAATTTTGTCATTTTTTCACCGTAATTAATCGGTAATTAACTGAAATCGATCTCAAATACGATATCCACTTAATATCATGTATTACCTAGACGCTCCGTTAATCTCGGCCTTTTTTTTAAGATTTACATTTTCTAGGAAAACGTGAATTTCTTCCATTTTCTCGAATATCTCGATAATTATCAGTTTTTCGAAAAATTTCCAGACGCCAATATTAAAGAGAATCGATTCAGTTTTCCGAAATTTTTTTTTTTTGTAGCACAAGAATAACAAAGTTATGACCGAGAAAATGCGCATCCTTCTTCGATTAATAGATAATATTCCAATTCAAATTGGAAGGATCTGGTCTTCTAACAAAAATAAAGAGATGCTCCAAATAACTGGAACTGATTTTTTAATTGATAAAATAAAAGAGACTTCAGTAGTTGCTATATGTTAAGTGAGATCAAGACAGGGAGCAATGATAATAAAGATGCTCATGTGGTAATAAATCAGGAAGTTGAAAGCTGGTCTGATCACTGTAGAACAAGCAGATGCTAGTTCATCTGTTCCACGTCGTTCAGTCAGGAAATAAATGTTTCGCTGTGCTATACAAAAAATGACAACGAATTTGTTCCCTACTAGGTTTACCGAAGTTAACTGCTTATCTGAGAAAACGCTTGATAAAGCAGATGAATGTTTCTATGTTAAAAAAAACCATTTAAAACGCTCCAACCAAGAGATTGAAACACTCGGTAGAAACTGTTAGTACTATACAGTATATAGTAGCTACCGGTCTAAATTTGTTTTCGTTAAATTTATTTTTACCTGGATATCTTCTGAAAAATCCTGTTGAGCTTCCGAAGAATTGCCAGGATAACGAAGGATCTCCTTCATAATTATTTATAAAGAGAAGATCCAAATGTTCAGACCACTGTATGGCATTCACCACTTCAGGATCTAAAATTACATATAAACATTAATAACATGAAAATTTAGTGTCCAAGAAAACTGTATATAGTGGTTCTTGTAGATTTATCTCTGTAAATTCTCTCATTGTTAATGATATCAAAACTTTACTCTATCGAGGAGAATATTCTCGTTTTCAGTAGAGTGAAGAAACTTTTATACATTTTTTATACGAAAATACAATTTAAAATTGTTAATCACTAAAGGATTTTTATCCGTTCAATTTGTTTATTGTAGGCAAAATATCTTTCGTAAAATGAAAAATATAGAGTACTATTATTATAAGAAGATGGCAGGGGCGGAGCCTAAGATCCGTAAAGAAGTAGGTTACTCGTAAACTGATGCCCCAAACCGCGTGATGTCATTTTTGTGCAGATTTGAATTTATCTTTTTGGTAAAGACGTTTATTGTTATTATTACACGTAAAAAAATATAAAAGTTAAAAAAGTAAAAAAAAAAAAAAATAAAAAAAAAAAATTTATAAGAAAGATATTTTCAGGATTCGAACTCAGTACGCCATATGTTAGGGTTCAACGCATAGCGCTCTGCACAGATATACCCTGGCATCTAACAAAAAAATAAACAGTAAAGTTCAATAATTTTTAATTTCATCTAAATTATAATGGTTCCTACCATTTGCACACAAGTGATTCCGGTTTAATTATTGTTTAATGATATTGATTAACTGAATACACGTCATTTTATTTTCAGTTAAAAAACTAATCGAAAACACTTACTAAGTAAGTGTTTTCAATTTTTAATATGTATTAAGACATTCACTTAATAAATATAAGACTACGTATAGATATCCAAGCCTCATACATAAACAAGCATAAAATATTAAATTTGTAATATTGATTGTTTTTGAATTTAAAAATTTTGTTTTTGGTACACATAAATTAGACAAAAGTGAGCTACTTTTAGACGAACTATTTTCTTTTATTAATCAGAAATAATGATTCATAAACTTTAATTTTTTTATCCATTAATCATTTCTTAACGATATCCTTCGTAATAATAAAAGTATTTTTAAAAGGTAAACACGAATTAAACAAGAAATAATTTTAATAAAAAGTAACAACCATGAATAAATAAAATAACGAAATTATTTAAAACCTAAATTATAATAAACCATCATAAAAATTGTTCTTGTTTTGATTAATACACGGCTAACATTCTGTAGTTGTTGAGGTGTTATTTATGCAACTTCGCGTCTAACTCTCTCCTCCAGGTCTTGCCTTATAGTTGCAGCAGTCACGTAGACTCTATTTTTCAAATGCGCCCAAATAAAAAAATCGACTGGGGTTAAGTCAAGAGACCTTGCAGGCCATCTGACTGGCCCGTAGGTCCCAATCCAACGATCTGGAAACAATTCATTTAGGCAATCCCTAACGATAATAGCATTGTGTCGTCCAGCCTCGTCTTGTTAGAAGTAAACCTCGCTAATATTGGTATTGGGAATTTGAATATTACCGTGGAATTATTATATTTTGGAAACATTCTAGATACCTTAGTCGAATTAAATTTTCGCCAAATATTGCCTGACTCATAAAATGAGAATTTTCAATTGCCCAATAACTAACGTTGTTCCGATTAAATAACCCAAGATTTGTAAATCTCGATTCATCAGAGAACAAAATGTTTTTGATAAAATTCTCATTTCTTAGTTGGCGGAACTGTAACCAGTTACAAAAAGTTACAATCATTTTCATACAAAAATTGATGCAATTAATATTTATAAGAACGATAGCTGTGATTCTTTAAAATATTCCTGGCTTATTCCTTGGAAACTGGTAATTTATGTTCAATTTGTCTTATCGAAATAGTTGGGTCAACATGCACTAAAACTAATACATTAATTTCCGTTTCTTCATCCACAATAAATCTTTCTTCAATTTCTATATCCGGTTCAGTTCAGGTTCAGTTCTAAATTGATACTCTAACCAGACGAAATAGTTTCTCGGAGGTTGCCTTCTTTCTGGGTATCTCTGTCCATACAGACTTTGTGCTCTAGTTGCATTACGTTGTCTCTCCATAAGTAATCAACATGTCAACTTTTTCATATCTTCAATATTTTTCAGCCATTTTATATTAAATTACTTGTTTGTAACCAGATAATCAGTGAGTAATGTCAAGAATAATTCAATTGTTGTGAATATCTACCATGTTCATGGCTATCTGCAATTTTGAATTTAAATGGTACCTAATTAAAATTATCTGTTAGCGTTTACCTTTTAAAAATACTTTTAGTGTTAAGAAATGATTAATGGCAAAAAAAATTAAAGTTTGTGAATCATTATTTCTGATTAATAAAAGAAAATAGCACGGTCCCATTAAGAAATTTTCCATAGGACCCCTGCGGAAATGGAAATGAAAATGAAATTCTGTCTTTTGTCTTTTGAGAAAAACCTAAAAATAGTCGTACCTATCAGTAATTCAAATAACTATTTTGTTCTTTACAGACAAGTCTACAACCTTACTAATAATTTCCATAGCCTACTTAGTAATTTTACTACGTCTCGTTCATCATTTTGAAAAAAATAAAAAATAGTTCGTATCTCACTTATTTTTTGGAATTTTTTAATTGTACTTAGAATTTTATGCTTAATAAGAAACTATCAAAAAATATAGTCATCCCATTTAAGAAAAAAAGTTGATGTCACTTCCGGTTCAACCCTTCATGGAAGCTAACAGAAGGGATTATAATGTCATCTACAAATTGCGAGCATTCGAAAAGCCGCAAAAGCCATGAACAGTAATTCGTAATGCTCATCTGGCGCCACAAAGCCTATTTTCGCCATAGATTCTATAGGCATAAGTACTTCCTTATAGCTAAACAGAAGCCAAACCTAATTTAGTAAAAATAACTTGTAAAAACAATGATTCATCTGATTTTCAATGAAAGGCAGCATTTACTCGCATTAGCATTTGTATAAAGCTCTCATTTAATAAGTCTTGTATCATTGAATGTAAAATATTTCGTTCGGCTAAGATATGGGACTGGGATGATGCGCCACTGGACTTAATAGTTAAACTTATGTGCATTTCAACTGCACTTCTTTTACCAAAATGTGTCATACCACTTTCGTGCATTTCCACGTAATAGCTAATTTTAAAGTCATCAATTTATCCCGACTGTGTACATTGCCAGTCATCTACCTTTTAGACCCACTCGGTAGCTGCCAAATTTTACTTATCTTACGCTCCAACTTTCTAATTTTCTTACGTGGCCATTCATCCACTAAAAACTGCCTATCATCCACCGAAGGCGTGTTCGATGACACCGACACGATGTGTTTTTCGATATTAATATTATTGTGAGTAAATTAATTAAATTCTTTACGTAATACCTTTGAAATCGTGTAAACGTAGTAAAATTATGACGTCGATTTAGTATACAGTGACGTTCAACGCTTGTTATATTGGAACCACTATATTAGCTTAAACTTCGCCAGTTACACTTATTTATATACTTACTGTAATAAAGACATTTCTTATTATTATTATTATTTCCTAAAGGCTGAAAGGATGTATTGTATTACCTGCAATAACTTACCATTTTCATTAACGTTACTGGGCATCAGTACCGAACTAAGACTAGTATTAACAGGCAAATGATCAAAATGCGGATTTGGAGTGAGCGTCATTTCCCTAGTGCCTTCCGCCGGACGACCGTCGGGTCCGAAGGCATTCAGTCTTTTAGCATTATAGTATCGAAATGGCTGACCATTATCAGCTCGTGGCGTTAGAGCCGCCTGTTCTGCAGAATCCATTATTCTCTGTAACATTTCAGAATATATTTCTAAATATGGATAAGGACTGTTGTGCACATAGCGTTGAGGGTGTTAACAATAAAAGCAGAAAGTGGCAAGGTTTATGAATAGAAATAGATAATTCGGCGCAATATTTTGGAATAAACAGTACATTTACTAACCATCACTGCGCTCATTTTGAAGTCCATCATGTTCTTCACTTCTGTAGCCATTTCTCGGATGAGTATTAGTCCATCTTTTCGCACAACGTCGATATCAACATCGTGGTATTTCTAAAAACAGATATAGAGTGTGAAATATAGGTGCTCAAATTCCTACATGATTTATTTAATATACATGATGTCCCGAAGTTCTATTGATACAAGGCTGCGAATGTACAGTTGTTTGTGTTAAAAAAGGTCGCTACGACACTTAAGGTAACAGCACCAGTAATTTACATTCTCACCGAAAAAAGGACTTTTTAAAATATTTCTTCAGATATTTAAAGCAAATTTTGTGGTTTCATGTAGCACAAGAAGTCATTTGCTTTTATAAAAGAAAACGATTAGTTATCACATTTTTATCTCTTGTAAAATTTCTATCCAACGAGTTAAATTAATGGGTGGCAGATCGTAGATTTAAGTAATAAACACAAAACAAATCGCTTCATATATTCCAAAGAAGAAACAACGATTCTGCTACAGACACGTGTTTCGGATTACTGTTCCCCGTCAGCGTAGTATAAAGAACAGTCTCTGTGAAGGATAGATCATGAAGAACAAATAAATAGTACTCGGTACAGGATTTCAGCAATCTCATTTGGGGGGTAAGATCAGACACCAGGACCTCCTTTTTTTTTCTCCAAAGGAACCATAGTGATTTACAAAAAAAGGAATTCATCGTAGATATCATCATATCACATCATGGGTTCACGTGGGTGTATCTATATACAGTGTGTCCCCGGATGGACCTAACTATACTCGTAATATATTTTATTTCGCATTTTATTTACTTTATAATTCAAAAATTTTTTTTTTTTCGTTTTTGTTTTAAAAATTGTTTGTACCTTAATATGATTCCCTGGTCAAAGGAGGATGTTAAAAAGTGGCTAATTTTGGCCTAAGCTGAACAACGGAAAATGAACACGGTTTTTGATGGCATTTTTCCCGTTGTTAAGAAAATACTTGAGTCCTGTCTGAGATATTCACAAGTTAAACTTTTAAGATCTATAATATTTTATTCTAGATTATGGTGGTTTCTTCTAGTATTTTTCTCATAGAATATGATGCTCTACTTCGCTTTGCCGAATTAAGAAAATGCTTAAAAATTCAGAAATTTGAGCTTGTAATATTCAAAACGTAAACTTTTTAAGATTCAGAGCTTATTACGCGATATTCAGGTGGTCTCTTGTAGTATATTTCCCGTGGGATACGAGGGTCTACTCTCTTTTGCAGGAAAATGTTAGGAAAATGCGAAAAAATTAAGAAAATGTTTGAAAACTTTCAAAATCTAGTCTGCGTCATTCCCAAGTGAAATATATTAAGAACCAACATATTAGCTTATTACATTGAATAAGTACGAGAAACCACTATAATCTCAAGTTATTAACGTTGATTCCTAATATATTTCATTTAGGAATGACGCAGACTAGATATGTTGAGTCATCGGACATTTTCTTGATTTTCTACATTTTTCCTGCATTTTAACGCAAAACAGAATAGACCATCGTATTCTAAAGGAAAATACTATGAAAAACCACCTCAATTTTTAGTTATATATTGGGTCAACCGGGGCTAATGTGATACACCCAAAAACATGAGGCTATTATTGTGATACAGACAAAAAAAATGTATATCTACAAAAAAACTATATGAAAAAAATAGGTTAGATTCTCTAAACCTTATATAATATGATGCCATATTCACGTTACAGATTAAAAATTAAGTTTCAGCTGAAAAAAAATATAACTTGCGTCATGTGATTTTGTGCTCCAAAAACTTTTTTTTTCTTTGATAAAACTTTTGTTATGGAAAAGTGTCACGACTGTTATTCTGATGTTTTTGTACAGTAAATTATTAAGGGTACTTCCAACAGTATTTTGATGTATAATTTGTTAACATTACTATTTGTTGATTGTATCATAAGAGCTATCAAAGTCCAGGGGCTATTATGATACATTTTCAGGGGCTATTGTGATACAAGTTTTAGCGTTTAGCGTTTAACTGTTCTTTTGTATTTTCATATCATTAAAAGCTTTTCATTAAACAATGTTTTACATTTGTGGAGCATTTTTTCAAATGGCAATAAGTCACATTTAAAAAAAAACCAGTAAAGTTATGAAAACCTATAAGTAGCTTGGTTAGGAACTAGAATTCTTTAAAAGTCATAACTTTGTATTTTCACTATTTAGCTAGTGACTAGCTAGTCAAAAATATCCTTCGGTCATAGTCATAACTATCTTGGAATTTTCTCTTTTTTTGGATCTAAGTCAATATCTCAAGAAATGGAGTTATTCCCATTTGAAAAAATGCTCCACATTTATTCTTTAACCCATACCATATTTTTAAATGTTATATTATTTTTTACATTCTAAAGTAATTTTTTGTTTGATTTTAATCACTTATTTTTCACACAAGTTTTTTCGGAATTTTATCATAAAAAAAATTATTCAGGAGACTGAATAAACACGCTAATATAAAGTCGCTAATATCTCAAAAACTATTATAGCCACAAAAACCAAATTTTTACAGCTGATAGCTAAAGGACACACTAGCTCCGCTGATCCAACTTTTATCTACAAACGACATTATAGTACTGTATCTGAATAGCCCCGCGGTGTATCAGTAATAGCCCCAAACGGCGGGTCTATTTTGACATTTCATTTTTTTGTTGGTCTAATCTTTATTTTAATAAAATGTCTGCACTGTAATCTTAAAAAGAAAGTAATTTAGCACACAACAGTATTTTTTAAAAAACGTCTAGGATAAAAAACAAAATTTTATTTGAAAAGTTTTGATTTTTGTATCATATTAGCCCGGGTTGACCCTATCTTAAAAGGTTAAAATTATGACTATCTTAGGCTAGACTTGAGTTTTTAAGCATATTTTTAATTTTTACGCCTTTTCCCAACATTTTCCCGCAAAAAAGAGTTGACCCTCGTATCCTACGGAAAAAACCGCTGCCCAAGGAATCACTACTTCCACATCCGGATTTTCTATATTAGTCACACAACGAAAAAATTTTGTATCTGGAAATAATTGTTTATGGAACTTTAATAATATAATATTTGAAATCCTCTACCCCAAAAACCCATAAAACGATACCCCACATCGGTAGTGGGGTGGGGGTGGTGGCAGGGGGTGGGAATGGGGGTGTATCAAGTAAAAAATATTTTGAAGTTTCTGGTTCTTGTACACACACTAAATCACATTTTTTTTCATCCCCTTTAATAATGGGGTGGGGGTGGTAATGGGGGTGGCCAATGCCAAAATTTTTTTTGAGACCTTAGCTTCTCTTATCTATATCAAATATCAATTTTTTGAACTCTTACCTGCTTGATTTACCTATTTACACCAAATTTACCCCAATTTACCCCCCAACCCTTCGACGGAACAAGATGAAAATATAATCTAGTTCTAGATCTCGTTAAAGTACATATGTGTACCAAATTTCAAGTCAATATCTCAAACGGTTCCAGAGTAAACGTGCGCTCAAAAAAAGTTACAGACCGACAGACAGAAATTTTTTTTTCGCTCAAACTTGAAATCTCGACGTTTCATGACATTCTAAGCTTATTTGAACAATAAAAATTTTTTAAAATTTTTTTGTCGTTACTAAACTTCCACTGGATGTGGAAGTAAAATACTACAAGAAACTACCTGAATCTTACATAATAAGCTATGGATCTTAAAAAGTTTAAATTTTGAATATCACAGACTCGAATTTGTAAATATTTGGGGATTCTCTAAATTTTTCCGCATTTTCCTGACATTTTTGTTCAAGGCGAAATAGAGAATGATATTCTACGAGAAAAATACTAAAGGAAATCACCATAATCTAAAGTAAAATGTAATGGATCTTGAAAGGTTAACTTGTGAATATCTCAGATAGGACTTTATAAATTCTCAAGCATTTTCTTAACTTTTCCACATTTTTTCGCCATATTTTCGCAAAATCGAATACGTCGTCGCATTCTGCGGGAAAAATGCTATCAAAAACGTGTTCATTTTCCGTTGTTCAACTTAGGACAAAATTAGCCAATTTTTAACATCCTTTACACAAAAAGATCATCTGTGTTAAACACCGTAGGACTCACCATTTCTTATAAAAACTAGTTTAAGATAGTTGTTGCAGGATTATTTTCTGGCCCGGTTTTAACTGATAGTCTAAATTCTGGCTTTAATTTAAACTCAAATGTCATAATTTGACAACAGAAACAGTTCAAGTGCACAAAGAAGCGTCTTAATTTTGAAAAATATTAAAAAATGGAAGAAATTATTGAAATTAATATTTAAATGCTTTATGATTTTTACATTTTTGGAATTTATTTTTAACGGCCGAACGTATGTATCACTAAATAATAAACCCTTTGAGCAGAATAAAATTTCAAGTCAAAACATCAAAAAATATAAATTTCAACTTAATAAGTTGAAAGGTTAAGATAAGTGTCCGTGCCTTTGCAACCTTTTTGCGTGTGGTTCCTTCCAGTGATGTATCTTTGCGTAAGATACTACCACAAAAAGTTGTGACCTTAAAGACTTCATAATATCTGGTAATTTTTTTTTAGAAAATCAGAAAAAAATGTTTGTTTCTTAATCAAGTGAACCAATTTATTTGTATTTCACATATATTGTAAATCTACTCGTGACAATTTATTAATGATATTTTTGGGAAATCTTTTCATGAAGAAAAAAATTTTTCATGCTTTTGAATTTTTTGAAAAACTTAAATACGTACTTACACGTTAGAGATACCCACCATTTTTCTTACAATTATACACCATACGATAAGCTACAATATATATTTTTCACAAAACTCTATCGAACATAGGTAACATAGCCAAATTGGAAAAGTTAATGTCAGGGACATAAAAGCATTTTAATGCCATGGGCATATGAAGAACTTTATGAAGCTTGTAGCTTTAATTCAGTTTCTAAGTCCTTAAAAGATATTTTGACGTTTTATTTCGATCAATTTTCCGTTCCGAATTAATTTTTTAATTTTTACAATTATTTATTTTTTATTTATTTGCTTTTATCATGATTAGAGAATATTATTTAGGTATTATGCAAATCACAACTTACACACTTTTTATTTATTATGAAAATACCTACTTTCTGTATATTGTTGCCCTAATCTGGGCACGCTAAAATACTTTAAAACACTCATTATTGGAGAATCAATCAAAACAACTACTCTTCTAGCTAATACTGACGAAGTATTGAATTACATGATAGGATTCTTAGCATTTTAAAGAAAAAAAATATATTGAAAATACTTAAATCGTTTATTCAAATTTAGTCATTCACACTTTTTTATTTAATATAAAATTATCTACCTTCTGTATATTGGTACCTTAATCGGGTCACGCTAATATATTACTTAAGAAAACACTTTAAAACACTCATTATTGGAAAACCAATCAAAACAACTACTCTTCTAGCTAATACTGACGAAGTATTGAATTACATGATAGGATTCCTGGCATTTTAAGGCAAAAAAATATATGGAAAATACTTAAATTATTTATTGAAATTCAGTCATTCACGACAATTATTGAACCGTACATTCTATTTCAACTCTAGAAAAGTTGTACAAGTTTTTTCAAACTCGTTAGTTCTCATCAGTAGAGTATAGAAACATTAATTCATTATTTACAAGCCTATTCTTGATTTATTTTTACAATTAATTATTTTTTATTTATTTGCTTTTATCATGATTAGGGAATAAATGATTTAAGTATTTTCAATATATTTCAATAAATGATTTAAGTATTTTCAATATATTTTTTTCTTTAAAATGCTAAGAATACTATCATGTAATTCAATAATTCGTCAGTATTAGCTAGAAGAGTAGTTGTTTTGATTGAAAGTAAAAAAAATATTTTGAGGTTTCTGGTTCTTGTACACACACTAAATCACATTTTTTTTCATCCCCTTTAATAATGGGGTGGGGGTGGTAATGGGGGTGGCTAATGCCAAAATTTTTTTTGAGACCTTGGCTTTTCTTGTCTATACTAAATATCAATTTTATGAACTCTTACCTGCTTGATTTACCTGTTTACTCCAAATTTACCAATATACCCCCCAACCCTTCGACGGAACAAGATGAAAATATAATCTAGTTCTAGATCTCGTTAAAGTACATATGTGTACAGAGTAAACGTGCGCACAAAAAAAGTTACAGACCGACAGACAGAAATTTTTTTTCGCTCAAACTTGAAATCTCGACGTTTCATGACATTCTAAGCATATTTGAGCAATAAAAATTTTTGTCGTTACTATACTTCCACTGGATGTGGAAGTAAAACTAATTCAGAACGGAAAATTGAACAAAATAAAACGTCAAAATATCATTTAAGGGCTTAGAAACTGAATGAAGCTAAAAACTTCATAAAGTTCTTCATACGCCCATGAGATTAAAGTACTTCTATGTTCCTGACTTCTCCAGTTTGACTACCTTCGATAGAGTTTTGTGAAGAATATATGTTGTAGCTTATTGTATGGTGTATAATTAATAAAAAAATGGTGGGTGTCGCCAACGTGTAAGTACGTATTTAAATTTTTCAAAAAATTCAAAAGCATCAATTTTTTTTTCTTCATGAAAAGATGTCCTGAAAATATCATTAATAAATTGTCAAGAGTAGATTCACAATAAATGTGAAATACAAACAAATCGGTTCACTTGATTAAGAAAAAAACATTTATTTCGGATTTTCGAAAAAATAAATGTTCCAGATATTATGAAGTTTTTGAGACCAAAACTTTTTGTGGTAGTACCTTACGCAAAGATACATCACTGGAAGAAACCACACGCAAAAAGGTTGCAAAGGCACGGACACTCGTCTTAACCAGCCATGGCCTTTCAACTTATTTTTTTTGTCGTGGCCTCAATACACTTCCGTAGAATTCAGAAGTGGAAGCAGCCATAGAGCAAACTGGCAAATTAGCTGGAGTCGACAATATCACGGCTGTGCGCTTAAGTTGGTTAGGATGCAGTACAATCCTTTACAAAATATGCCAAGAAATAAGATATGCCGGAATTTTGTAAGATGACTGGAGAATCATTTTTCGTGCCACTGCATAAGAATGGATTGATAGATATCTATGACAACTTCAGATTGCTGGCATTAATATGACACGCCGATAAAATGGTACTGTATATTCTTATTCTTCAATCCAGACTTCAGCATCATTTATCTTAGCAAGCAGGATTTGTTTGAGAAACGCGGTATTAAAGAATAATACTGAATTTATGACAACTTATTAAGACGGCAAGTGAATATTACGTATCCATGCTTCGAAAACTAAAGGGGATAAATAGTGAACTATTATTGGAGATAGGAACACCAAGGAATCAAGTGTACAGGGTGGACCAAATTAGATGGGATTTGAGGTTTGCTCTAAAACTATGGCAGATAGACAAAAATCAATATAGGTGTCTTGAGCTCGATTTTCGAGAAACAAACAATGGCATAAACCGCGACCGTCTATTTTTTCGACTACCGAAGTACAGAGCGCTTTTGGAAAATTGGCATTTTTGGATGACCTCTATATCTCAATTACCACGTGTCGAATCGAAAATTCAGTAACACATTCTTAACCCTTTCAGGCACGGAAAATCATGCACAAGAAACCCCGTTGCTGCACGGGATATTTTATTCTAATTCATCTGGTTTTTTTTTGTCATTGGGGATTGCTAAGCAATAAAATATAGTTTAGTTGCATTTCTGAAGATTTATATTTTGTTTTAAGTATATACTTTGGTGTGGTGCTCATATACATAGTATACATTACAGTGTACACAGTATATACAGTGTATACAGTCCACTATGCATATACAATATGCCGTACGTTATTTGTACACCGTGCATTGAACGAGTCCGTTTGCATGGTTCAAACGGTGTACCACCATGCCTGAAAGGAGTAGAATCCGTTGCCGATAAGAAGAAAATTATGCATGCCTCAGTTTTCGAGATATAGACATAACTTGTGTTTTTTTAAATGGAACACCCTATAAATTATTTCATTATTCGATCACAACTTAAATTAACTATCCAACGATATATCATATGTCATATATACAACGTGATCTACCAGGACATGCGGAAAATTTAACAGTAGGTTGTCCCCACCGAAAGGAGTAAAAAAAATGAAAAATTACCAACAAAATTACCTTATTTTTTTGTAGGAATGCGCCGCCAATGACTTCAACTAATCTAACGTAACGCGGTACAACCATATCACTTTATCAGACTTGGGATTGACACTACTGACAGCAAAGCTGGATAAGATAGAAGTTAATTTTTGATTTTAATCAAATCACACTACAAAAATACCGAAATAAATCGAAGACATTGATCTCATTGACAAGCGGATATACGAGATATTTAGTTAAACCGGTCAATGACACGGCCGTGTAACTATTGTTCGACCGGAAGCAAAAAACGCGGCTCTCTAGGGGTCTACACACGATCTAGCGGCACGGAGCCAGCCTTGTCGGCATGCTTTGAACTCATTCGTAAAAGTGAATTGGTCCGCTGGAATTCCAATTATCTTCAAAGCGTACCAACAATGTTGACTACCTGCCGCTGGATCGCGTGTAGACCTCTTTTTTTATCTCGCCGGCCGGCTTCACTTTTTATGCCAATTAAGGAAATGTAAACAACTCGAATACGTTCTTTCACCATAAGTTCTTCGACCTCTTCAGAATTAGGTCAGGACTTACTCAACATCAGTAGCGAGATCAGTAGTGTATCTTCGCAAATTGACTAATAATTTAATACACTAAATTACCTCAGAATCCTCTAAAATTTTGCAGGGGTTTTCCCACATTGAAGACTAGCACACCATTTTATTTTCCGCATTTCTTGGTAGATTACGTTGTATCTCTAGGAAAGTCACTTCTTATAATATAAAATAATTTTGCCATAGATAGGAAAAACTAAACTACAATAAATGTTCGAATTGTCTTCCATTGTCATCTATTTATCGCATTTCTAATGTTTATTGAGAGGGCCATGGCAAAAAAAAAGAAAATCGAAATAATCGTAAATGTCAAAAACTAATTTGAGTTAATTGTGAGTGAACATCGTTAAAAATGGTTCAATTTAGTAACGGTGAAAAATATAATAAGATTAAGTGTTTTATAGAATGTGGAAAAGATTCAAATTTAGCTTCCGAGCTTTATTTTAATAGATAAGTTGTAGACAGCAAAACTTTGTGTCAAAAGTGCCGCCTAAACAATATTTTTATATATCCAGAAAAGAGACAGCCAGACATAAAAATATTCAAAAGGCTACAACAAAGTTTAAGAGTTTGGATCATTTGTAAAACCTCGAGCAAAAATATTTAATAAAGCAGGTAGAGAAGCTGTAGAAAATATTGTTTTAGAAACTGTAAGAGAAATATCGTCTCGCGAAATACAGGAAAATTTAGGAATCCCGTTGCGTTGCTTAAAAAAAAAATAAATTCAATCCCTACAGAATTAGGATTAATCACCATCTATACCCATCTATACAGATTCTGCAATAACCCTAAGGCAGAAGCTGAATTTCGCCCTTTTATGCCACAAATATTTCTTATTTTTGTTATTAATATTATAGTCACCTGGTGTAAAACATCTGTAAAATTGTGGACGTAAATAAAGACGTTTATTATTATTATTCTTACCCAACGACTTTCAAAGGCGTTTCGATTTTTGCTAGTGGTTTTTGCTTCAGTGCAATGAAGTGCCAGTATTTGAAGGAACACTTATGTGGACAAACGAGGCCCATATAGGCAGTGCCGGAATTTTTAATCGACATAATACCCACCATTGGGCTCATGAAAATCCGCACGTAACCGTTACAGTTAATCATAGGACGATTTGGATTTGGTGTATGGTGTGGTTTTAGTGGATACCAAATAATAGGTCCTCATTTTTTCACGGTAATTTCAATACCGAAAATTTGATTAACATTCTACGACAAGAAATAGAGCCCTTTGTAGATAAAGTCTGGAAGACAATTTCAAAGATTAATTTACCAACACGATGGCGCCCCAGGTCATACGTCAAATGAAACACGAAATTATTTAAATGCTTAATTTGGGAAGGATTGGATGGGTATCTATATATCACTCGGGACTAGTTTTTCAATGTCTAGTTAGCTAAGTTAACTAAACTGATAATTAACAATTAATTTAGCTAACTGGGCATTAATAAACAACAAAGTAGTTGATTGTTTAATTTTTAGGAAATATTGGTCCTATTTTGTGGCCAGCTAGATCTCCCGATATAACCCGAATATTGACTTTGGGGTTATTTAAAAAATATTATATATGGAGAACGTTCTAATAACATATAAGAATTGGAAAACAAAACATTAGCTGCGTTTTGGACAATAACTCCTGTCATGATTGGAAATGTAACAAATGCTGTAAGGAGAATGTGTCAAAAATGCATAGATGTCAATGGAAGACAATTCGAACATTTATCGTAGTTTAGTTTTTCCTATTTTTGGCAAAATTATTTTACATTATAAGAAGTGTTGTTGTTGTTAATAGTTTTCCATGACCTCCTCGCAAATAAATTCAATTTTTCGAAAACTAGCCACTTTTTCTAGAGATAATTATGACATATGATATATCGTTGGATAGCTAATTTAAGTTGTGATCGAATAATTAAATAATTACAGGGTGTTATGTCTATATCTCGAAAACTGAGGCATGCATAATTCTTTTCTTATCAGCAACGCATTCTACTCAAAAAAGTGCTTTAAGAATGTGTTACTCGATTTTCGATTCGACACTTGGTAATTGAGATATAATTGTGCCATGGTTTGTTTCTCGAAAATCGAGCTCAAGACACATACTGGTTTTTAGAGAAAACCTCAAATCCCATCTAATTTGGTCCAACCTGTACTTGTACATAATAAGTACAAACTGTGTTATGTGGGCTGGCATAATGTATGAATTACAAATCGCCTAGCAAGACGTTGCGAATAAGAAGAGAAAAAATCTACCTATTAGTGGAAGGTAAGGACTACTACTAAGAAGTTCATGCAAAAAGATGCAATTCCAAATATACGTTTGACTGCGCTGTTTGTGAAAAATGTCATCTTCCACTGGATAGGCATTTGTAGTACTTATTTCATCCTTTTTTGTTATTTTTTGAATGCGACTCAAGTTAAAATTTGTATCAGTATTTCAACCCAAAATAAATCATATTAGGATCTAAAATTTGACAATCTTGAAATTCCAACATGTTTTATTTTAATTTGTCTTTCATCTGTTCTTTGGATTTAAATTAAAGGAGTGGACAAAGATCAGTAGTAGTAACGTAGGATTGTAAGAGGTATTATAGTAATGCAAGTTCGTAGTACACGACCTACGATAGCCACTGAAAGTGTGGTGAAAGGAGGCAAGCGCATTAAACGTAGACTATTGACGTTTTTCACTTGACTAGGGCGCATGCACGTCCATGGATTTCTTATAACTTATATGGAAGAACCATACACATTAAAAACTTTCTTCTATATAATTACACCTATAACGACCAAGTCAATATTAGAACCTCGATTTTCGGTCATTTTTCCATTACCTAGGCGAAAAATGCATGTTTACGCTGCTTAATAAAATTTTACTCTACGTAATTTTACGCACATGTTGACACTTGCAAACTTTCTAGAGGGATATTTACTGACAATGGTAAATGACTATCTCTGTTCTATGTCTAATATTTCCATATTTATTGGTTATTGTTTACATTTACGGAATTACATAAACTTCTCTTCAATTTTGTAATGCTGAAACTTGTAGTACTGACCTTTTCAGGGTTCAGAATATAACTGTTTATTGTTACTATGATTTTATCCATTATTTTTATATCTGTGTACAGTGTTTGACAAAAGTATGTAGATGAAAAAATTTTGAAGCATGTTTTTAGTACTTTGACCTTTGGGTTGATCTCTGAGTACTCTATTTGAGCAATTTCGGTTCATTATGATGTGACAACACCCCCCTCATTTGTGTTTTATAACTCTCAGTACGCATTCTAGTTCTTACAGTTTAACAACATTATGATACGGTTTAAATATAAGATTCTGTGCCATTTTATTTTTACGTGACGTTGGCTAATATCGCGATAATATCACAGTGCAACATCTCGGTAATATTACAAAGCAATATTGCTGAAAAGTTATACTGTATATAGTGTGACATTGCTTGAATGTACTTTAAATATAAACACACCGTTTTCATAATTTCTTACTAATACTAGAACTAAACCATAACGTGATATTTAGGGTTTTCTTACATTTATATATTTTGCGGATCGTTTAACATCTAAACGTTTTTATTATACGATGTATTAATTTGAAAAAATATAACCCTAGCCCTAGCTGATATTCGACCTCAGCCTTCAGCCCCGTGGTTCTCCGACCCCAACGCGTACTCAGCGTTGTATTGTCACTGCCCCTTTGTAAACTGATGGAAGAATTTAATTACAGTAGTCCTAAATTGAAAACATTTTTTAACGGGCGCTTATAAAAATCATTATAAGATATTCTTTCAACGTGATAACAATAATGTTTTAAATGTACACTTACCCTTTGTAGTTCGTTCATCCTTGTCATCATCTTGCCGTATTCCCACAGGTCTACACCGAATTGTAATGCCCAATTTTTTACTCTAAAAAATAATGCCAAGCGTGAACTACATATATAGCAATACATTATTTTATAAGCAGAATATGCCTGCTACAATTTAGCAGAATAGAGGACACACCATAAAATATTGTGGACGTGGACCAAACAAATGAATATGAAAGTGATATGATATTGAAAGAAAATGACAAACTATGAAAATATGTTGCATTGCAGTCTCTAACTCGAGGCGTTGCAAGGACAATGAATGCTGAAAAATAATAAAAATGGACAACGTTGTGGAAAATTAAATTTCCGGGAAAAAAGTGTTAATTAGTGGTCATGGTTACGGTTAAAAATCTGGCATAGAAAAACTTATTGTCATGAAAGAAGGATGCCAAAGTCTTATGGGACATTGGGCCCAATACATCCAAGTTTGTAAAGTGTACGAAGTTATTTTACTTTACTTTACAAACAAAAAAAGTCAATAGCCGTAATCCCCAAAATTGAGCTATTTCTAAGATATTAGTTTGCGAAGCCGCTTAAGTACATAAATTACACTGGCCTGCAAATGGAAAAAACTAATACTCAGCTACTAAACGATTGTATTCCCATTTATTTCGGCTCGCTGAAATTGAATATGATCTCAGTTTTGGCCTTACTTATCATGAATTTTTCAAGTATTTCAAAAAAGTGCTTTTTTCTTATATGGTTACACTGTATGTGCCAAGACGTTAAATACACAGCCACACAAAAAAAAGTGGTGTGGCCTATGGACCAGACCAGTGTATCCTTATGTATTTGGACCCGTTGAAACCGAATCCGAAGTCAGAATTGTCAGATTGCTTATTTTTTCACCCCCAACCTCAAAAACACACTAAATCACATTTTTTTTTCATCCCCTTTAATAATGGGGTGGAGGTGGTAATGGGGGTGGCTAATGTCAAAAATTTTTTTGAGACCTTAGCTTCTCTTGTATATACTAAATCCAATTTTATGAACTCTTACCTGCTTGATTTACTTATTTACCCCAAATTTACCCCAATTTACCCCCCAACCCTTTGACGGAACAAGATGAAAATATAATCTAGTTCCAGATCTCGTTAAAGTACATATGTGTACCAAATTTCAAGTCAATATCTCAAACGGTTCCGGAGTAAACGTGCGCACAAAAAAAGTTACAGACCGACAGACAGACAGACATTTTTTTTCTCAAACTTAAAATCTCGACATTTCATGACATTCTAAGCCTATCTGAACAATAAATTTTTTTTGTCGTTACTATATATATAGTACTATCCACACTAATGTCTTGACAATCCGGTGATAAAGTAATATTTTCACACATCTGTCAAAACTACAAGTCGCTGTGAAATATATTTTTTATTAATGGAAAACGTTTTAAATTTTTTCAGCAGCACTAAAGTACCGATTTTGAATTTGAAACGGGATTTAATCAAGGCAAATTTTCCTATGCAGCATTAATATAGCCTCAAAGCAATATAAACGAAATAATTAGGGAACCAATGACACTTGACATCATCGTTTTTTGTAAATGCCTCAAAATATAAGTTTTAATTAGTTTTAACCAAAAAGTCAAGGCATCTTTTTTAAAACTATGGCCTTTCTTCTCCTCATTGAAGAAATAAAAATTTTACGCTCTATTTTCCAATTCTATTCAGTAACTGCATTCTAGGTAAACATATTTTATATTAAAGATGATAGTTTATTAAATCATTTTTAATTTAAGACTTGTCATATCAATATAAGGAAATATAAGGAAACTTGTAAAAAAAATTACTATTTACCAACTTTGATTTATTAATTATTTTTTCCTTTTGGGTGATCATCCTGCATATTTTCTCGACTAAAAATATATCTAGTTTTCTTCCTTGTTTGTGTGTGTTTTAGGTTTGTTTACTACAGTTATAAAGACCATTCACCAGTGTTCTTCCTTGGCAATGGTGTCAACTACATTTACAATTTTATTTACCTCCGTTGTTTCTTCATTAAGTAATTACTTTTTAGGGGTCCCACTCTGTATAGTTATTTCCTCGTGAATAGCGTGAAACACATTTCAAATATTATGCTTCTCTGTCATTTCTTAATCAATTATTTTATCAAGGTGTTCATTCTAAATTTTTCATTAAAAAAATATGGCAGGTCTCTTTCTTGGCATCTGTATTAACTACATGCGAAATATTGTTGTCCTTCTACATTTTTTCCATTATTTTTTTTTTTTGGATGTCTACCCTGTGTATTTTTCATCAAAAGTGCATACGGTTTCTTAATTGGTAAGAACGTCAACTGCCTACCAAATATTATTTTTCTCCATCAAATAGTTGTTTATATACAAACCGGAAGCCAGTGAAATAGACTGACGAAATATTTCAATTTTTGTAATCTACGTAATCTGACATGAAAATTCGAAGAACTCTTGGAGAGTGTTCTTTTCGCGAATAAGATACCGCTAGTGAAGGAAAAGAAAAATATCAAAATTTTAAATTTTCACAAAAAAAATTATTCTTAATTTCTTTGAAAAAATCCAATATGTTAACACAGAATATTTTTTTACAATTATTGCAAATATCGAAAGAAATAAATTAGACTAATAAAATAACTTTTGATTCATTTTTTTAATCTTTTTTCGTATTTTTTACCGAAGGTAAATAGGTAGTCGCGAAAAAAATCACTCTCCAAGATTGCTTGGCATTTTCATGTTTCACTCCGTTACGGTCTTTTAATTCCGTCAGCGGGTGTCGATCTGGTGCCTGTCTGTCTGTTGGAGCAATATCTAGAAAATTATTAGACGGAGAAAAATAACATTTAGTTGGCTATTGCCAACGAAGGAATGGGATACATTTTTAGTGAAAAATATACAGGGTGGACACTCTTAAAAAATATTTCACGAGAAAATCTGACGAAGGACAATATTTGGCAAGTAATAAATACAACAGACAAGATAATTAACAAATAAAAGGTGCCAAAAAGAGACAGAGGTTTTATGTAAATACTTACATATTTTTTTGCATATTTAAGAAATTGTTTGGCCTTAAACATAAAAAAATAATAACTTTTCATTTTTTCTCAACGAATTTTCGCCCACTTTAACCCGAAATTACACAGGTCCGATCTCGACCTCAAACTTCGATTTTGTACCTGTTCTTCCTTTTGATTGATTGATTGATTTATGAGCGTGCAGTAGGCATTGCTGCCACTCCCAGGATATACCGGATACATATCTTCTCGTGTACGTATTATCATTTCTTCTATATTTTTTCAGGGTCAGAAGGTTTAGTTTAGTCGTCGTCTTCTCTCCACTTCTCTTTTTTCTGTGCACCTTTCAGTTTCTCCCAGTATCTCGTATAGTATATTTTATGGTATACAAAAAATTTTTTTAAAATCTTTATTGTTCAGATAGGCTTAGAATGTCATGAAACGTCGAGATTTTAAGTTTGAGAAAAAAAAAGTCTGTCTGTCTGTAACTTTTTTTTGTGCGAACGATTACTCTGGAACCGTTTAAGATATTGACTTGAAATTTGGTACATGTATGTATTTTAATGAGATCTGGAACTGGATTATTTTCATCTTATTCCGTTGAAGGGTTGGGGGTAAATTAGGGCAAATGGGGGTAAATAGGTGAATCAAGCAGGTAAGAGTCCATAAAATTGGTGTTTAGTATATACAAGAGAAGCTAATGTCTCAAAAATATTTTTTGCATTAGTCACTCCCATTACTACCCCCAGCCCATTATAAAAGGGGGTGAAAAAAATTCTGATTTAGTATGTGCACAAGAACCAAAGGCCTCAATTTTTTTTTACTTCATCCACCCCCACTACCGATGTGGCATATCGTTTTATGGGTTTTTGGGGTAGACGATTTCAAATATTATATTATTAAAGTTCCATAAAAAATTATTTCCATGTACAAATAAAACGATATGCCTCATCGGTAGTGGGGGGGGGGGGGTGGAAGGGGGGTTAGTGGGGGTGGATGAAGTGAAAAAAAAAATCGAGGCCTTTGGTTCTTGTACACATACTAAATCACAATTTTTTTTCACCCCTTTTTATAATGGGGTGGTGGTAGTAATGGAGGTGGATAATGCCAAAATTTTTTTTTGAGACATTAGCTTCTCTTGTATATACCAAATACATATTTTATGGACTCTTACCTGCTTGATTTACCTATTTACCCCCATTTACCCTTCAACGGAATAAGATGAAAATATAATCTAGTTCCAGATCTCGTTAAAATACATACAGGTACCAAGTTTCATGTCAATATTCCAGAGTAATCGTGCGTACAAAAAAAATGTTACAGACAGACAGACAGACATTTTTTTGCTCAAACTTAAAATATCGACGTTTCGTGCCATTCTAAGCCTATTTGAACAATAAAATTTTTTTGTCGTTTCTATACTTCCACTGGTTGTGGAAGTAAAATCTTCGATTTTTAGGTTAGGTTAACCCAAAGCCAATTTGAGAGATGTGTAACACTGTGTTGAAAGGCGCATTTGTGCTGACACATTTCGGTGTATCACATGTGTTGAAACAGCTTACATGACACAGTGACACTTTAATAACACTCAAGATGGTGGGAGCCGAGGGTCCGTGTGCGGTATCACGGATCACGTCAGTGGCTGCAGACAGCGCACGCTCCCATGCAGTTTAGTAAATGAAACGAAACAATGACACAATTGTGCTGGTACTTTGTGTTGACACCTCAAGCAGTGCCAGTGTTGTTGTTTCAACACAAGAAAATTTAGAGTGTTACCCATGACTACTTAACTGTATTTTCCATTTTTTTAATTTAATTTGATTGAAATCTCTACTGTCGGCAGATTTTTGTCCAAAAAAGGGGATATTTTTTCCACTGGGCACCATAGTAATCCGAGAGTACGCCAGTGATCAGCTTGGGCCTAGTTCAAATTCGAGATTCGCTGGAAGAAAAGTATTCATGCTCCTACTTTATCAATTTATTTCCCAACCATACTTCATCTCATCGGCGAACGTCACAGTTTATTTATCTACGAAACCATGTTTATCTTAACAGCTGTTTGACCCTTTTAGTGTCAAAGTTTATTTATCAAAGACATTTTGTTAGGGTGTCTGTAGCTAACAGTAAATAGAATAAGGTAAAATTAAAACTTAAAAGGAAATTATTGCCCTGTAGAAACCTTTCATATTATTGCAAATGAAAAATGTAATGACAGCTAGTCCTGATGTGTTCGGGTATTTCCATTGATCTCTGGTGGTATACGATGCCACGGTGCCTTCGATATTGGAATTTTAGGTACCTCTGCTTGTCAATTGTCGCCATGTGTTTTAGCCACTTGTTTATGAAATGAAGGCTTCAAGCCACGCTATCTGAACACTTCACTGGTATTAATTATTAAATATCAACGATGTAACATAACTATTGTTATGTCAATATGTATCAATTTATGCAGAATTATTCACGTTTCAGTTCAACATCACTTTTAGCCGAATTTTCCTCACATTAATAAGAGCGTCATAAAAACACGCCGGTTGTCTAGCAGACCTTTCGAGGAACCGATTTTGTTCCTATTGTTCCTTTTGTGCCAAAATTTGATGAGATAAAAAAAGTTTCTCTTAGTAAAGGACACCGCACGTTTTATAGGTAAATTGGTGGCATGTCAATTTTGATGAATTTTTGATATGTTGTTGTTCAACTGATTTTGAACAATAAGTTCCTTTGACAAAACTTCAAATTATGGACAGTTTCTCCGATAGATGGCTTCAAAGATTTTACCAATCCTGGATACTCTATCAACGATTTCTCAAAACCTACTACAGGTATTTAAATGATAACTGCTGAAAACGAATAACCAGACTATTTGCCATTATTTGGTCTTAGATCGATGTGCCTGAACTTCCGGTTTTGCCGGAAGTGACGACTTAAATTTAATACATCATATATAGTGTGTGCTATTTAATACCGCAACACCCCGTTATTTTGGAACGCGTTGTCCGATTTTAAAAATTTGTGTCTTTGAGAAATAGTGCTCGATGAGCTCTATTTGACTGTTTTGGAAAAATTTTTAATTTTCATATTTTCAAGGCCTACTAAGCTCTTCTAAATGTTACGAAATTTCGAGATCGACTATTAGGCAATTTTTTATCGGCAAATTGGATAGCGTACTCCATTCGTTCTCAAATACCTCTATACAATATTTTAGCTCGATACCTCATATAGGATGTTTGTTATTCAATAGCCAAATTTCAAATTTTTCACTTTTCGACTCGTCCTGTATAAAAGTCGGTTAGATTTACTAAAAAGGTAAAGTAATCATCCAACTTAAGGAACATGAGATACTAAATAAGGAAGAAGAAAGAAAAGTTCTTTAAATGAATAGTGCTTCTACACATTATTCGGTTGCTGTACGTAGGTGTCTTAATGAAATTTTTTCAAACAAATGGATTGGACGGAATAGCTTTTCTTTTCTCTTCCTCATTTAGCATCTGATGTTGATGTTACTAAATGAGGAATTACGGTATTATAAATAAACAATAATTGCCTATTCTGCTTAAAGGTCTCACAAATAATTAGTTTTCATTGATACCTGAACAGAAATAAAGAATGCGTAAAACAAAGATAAAATTGTTTCGTAGCTACTGCGTTATCGTGATGTCACAAGAGCAGTGTCGTAGGTTTGAAAAAAATTTAAACAGGGAAATAAATTCATACCTGCCTGAAAATGATGGGTAAAACAAAATTTCAAAAGCAAATGTTCAATATATTAAATGATGAACAGAATGGTATAAAAAAAAATCGTTTCACCTTTTAAAGTGGTTTTAATATTTTTATATTTTTCTGAGTGAATAGAATTTTTTTTTTTTTAATTCATTAACTTTTCAACACGCTATGGTTTTTTAAAGTTGTACATATTATCATCCCTTAACTTCTAACCACCCTAACTCTGTTAATTTTAATAATACTAAAAAAAGTCAAGAGATCATTTTTATGTAAAATTTCATGCTTTACAATTTTTATTTGAAACTTTTTTACTAGCTTCTACACATTTTGAGTAATTTTGAAAAAATACTTTATTATATTTTTTTGACCCCGACTCGGGGGTTGAAAAAAAATTCTTTCATTAATCCTGTTCAAATACTTCGAAGTAACTTATATCAAAAATTCAAGTATTTACATTAAAATTTTGATTTGTCGACCTATTTGATTGTACTATAATTTGAAGTCCTATCTAAGGAATTTATTGTTCAGAATCAGTTGAACTACAACATATCAAAAATTCATTAAATTTGACAGACCACCAATTTACCTATAAAAGGCGCGGTGTCCTTTTCTCAGCTTTACGATGGTATAGTTCACTTTTTTCTTATTTGCCTATAAATATATTTTTTTAAGCAATTTTTTAAGAAGCACAGAAAAATGTAAATTGTATTTTAAAAAAATATTTAATTTCCACATCAATAAAAAATACAAATTAGGTAATTTCATCAGTTTGAATTTATCTCTCTTTATTTTTAAGTGAATATTTTACAAGGTATTTTCTTCAAAAGTGCATAAATAGGCTAGTTTCAAATACACCCTTTTCAGAGTACAAACGAGCATATTGTAGTTTTTCAAAAAATTCGTTGAAAATAAATTTTGTACAATTTTGACGTTTTACTTCTACATCCACATAGTGAAGTGGAAGTAACAGAAAAAAATTGAAATTTGTTTTTGTCAAGATTTTAAATTTAAGCAAAAAAAAAAGAAGAATTCTGTCTGTAACTTTTTTGTGCGCACGATTACTCTGGAACGATTTATAATATTGACTTGAAATTTAGTAGGTACACCTATGGATTGTGACGAGATTATATTTTGATTTTATCCCATTGAAGGGTTGGAGGATAAATCGGTAAAGCAAGCTAGTAAGAGTTCATGGAATTGGGATTTATTTAATTTTTTGGCATCAGTCACCCCCACCATCACTATTAAGGCTCTTGCATCAGTTAAAGCCAAGTCAATGCTGGTTCAAAACTGTAAACAGGCTCTCTGTGAACTTGGTTTATCCGTCCGGGTTAAACTTCTCTGGATGTCTGGACATAGTAACATTGAGAGTACCGAGCAGGCAGACGTTCTGACTAGGGGGGGGGAGGGGAGTAGATTTCAGCGGCCTCTACTGGGTCCGGAGCTGGTTCTCGGTTTCCCTTGATCAAATACCAAGAAGGCAATAGAGAACTTGTTCCCAGTTCTTTAACTTCTGGGCCTCCTACACAGGACTCCGAGAAATAAAGTTCCTTACCCCAGGGTCCATGCCGAAGCGAACAGAACAAATCCTGCGACTAAACAGGAAACATGCCAGAATCGTTGTAGGTCTTTTGACTAGACACATGATCCACATCCTACTTGCCCTGCCCTAGTCTTATGAACTTAGGCACAAACACTTCAGCATTGGTTTTCCGATGCTGAACGAAATAAGAGATTCCTCCATAGAAAGGATTTTGGCCTTTGGGTTAGAATCTGGTCCGAATAGGGGAATTCTCTAAATTAGTAGCGGGAGAACAAACTTTGGGTGCATACCAAAGATCTCAGTTTTTTTTGGCATAGCCAACCCTTTTAATAATCGGGCGAGTTAGTAGTGGGGGACTTGGATAGGAAAAGGCTTGGGTAGAAAATCTGGATGTGGAAGTAGTGATTTCTTAGGCGGTGGTGATTTTTATCGCATTATATTTATAAGAGTTTTTTTTCGAGCAGGGGAAACCATGCACTTCAAGACGCTGCATCTCGATCAATTTTATCGAATATGGACGTCCCAAGGAAACGGATATTTTATAAGCTTTAAAAAAGATTACATTTTTGCTAACACGCTCGTATTTCGAGATAACCCCCAAAAAAAATTTGCACTTGATTTTGAGGTAAACTCGCCGTTTTCTGAAATAATGAGTAAAAAAACTACATCACAATCGGATCACCCGTTGAAGAGATATGAAGCCACAGACAGACAGACAGACAAACATACGCGTCAAACTTATAACACCTCTCTTTTGGATGTCGGGGGTTAAAAATGAAAATCTAGGTAAAGTCTCGTTGACTCCATAATGTTTTTCTTTATGTTTCCTATTTTTATCGATTTTTGTCTTTGAATACACTTCAGGGGTAAACTGCTAAAGATATGCACCCAAAATTTTAATTGTCTGCAACTTTATTTGTATTCATTTTTCATAACTTTTACGATTATAGAGGATTTTTAGTAAAAGTCTGTCACGAAATATTTATAATAGTTTTTAGTTTTTTTCAGTTGCTTTTTCAACTATTATTTTTGTATTCGTCTGTGTATTCCGCTATATTAAATGATGAATACTTTATTCTGCTAAAATGCAAATTTATTTTTAATCAACCCTAATATAGTTATTACAAGGCGTCTCGAAATTCAGTTCTCAGCTGGCGACCATAAAAAAGTAGGGAAATTACATTTTGAGACATCTGAACTTGCACGCCCTTAAGAGTTCAATGTTTAAAAAATAAATGGTATAGATGAAATGGCTCTAGAAAATAAATTATTTTACGTAATTTTTGCTTTAACATTATTAATTATGATTTTGAAACTAATTGGCATCCAAGGTCATACAAATTTTTTAATGAATCCAGATTAAATATTTTGGATTTTATCTAATTCTCAAGGTAAAAGTAAAAAACAGAACCCTTATGTCATTATTTGTTATAACTTTTATTTCTTGACGGTTAATTATCTCTTTTTGTTTGTATGTATGCACGGTGGCTCAGCCGATAGGAACACTCTGTAACTTTTAGATGGGCGAATGGATTTTTTTCAAATTTAGTGTAGTAATATGAGATGAAATTTCCAATTATATGATGTACAGAACCAAAATATAATTCTTAAATGGGACAATCTGTATATTTTTGCATATTTGGATCCTGCTGGTCAAAACACATAAGGTCTGATCCTCAACTATTATTTTGATTTTCAAAAAATATGTAAAAAAGAGTTATTTATTTAATTAGAAAGTTAGTACATAGAGAAGGTAGACATTATGCATATCCTTCTTCGTAATTTTAAGATTTAATGTCCCATAGGAGTTCCATTAAAAAAAAATAGTTTTCGTTGAAAAACCAATATCGTTCAACTTAATGAAGAATAAATCGTGTTTAATATTAGTATCTGAAGAGATAATAATTTATAAGTACTTTCAGACTGATTTTTAACAATTTTGGCAAAACTGCGGCCTTCTATGATTAAAACTAAAAATTTAAAAATCTAAAGTTTTGGAAATCAAAATAATATTTGAGGGTCAGACCATATGTATTTTGGCCAGCAGCATCCAAATATGCAAAAATATATAGATTGTCCCATTTAAAAATTTGATTTTCATGTCAATTACATCGAAACCGGAAGTCAGCCATTTTGGTTTTTTACATCGTATAATGGGAAACTTCATCCTATATCACTACACCAAATTTGAAAAAAATCCATTGACCCGTTCAAAGCTTTCAAGAGTGTCCCTAACGACTAAGCCGCCCGGTATATGTATTTACTTGTATACAAAATTATCTTTTAATGTGTTCTCTTGTATACATGTTGTTTTCATTGCTATGCTATTTATTTATTGATTGTTATTAGTGTATTTTTTTCTCTGTTCTTGACTTGCCATATATACATAATCTGTATCTTAGAAATGGTGAATAACATTATTATTATATTATTATTACACTCTTTGATAAACGAAGAGTATATTGTATTTGATCGGCACATTTCTAAATCAGTAAATATCGCTCGTAGAGAAAAAATTTTCATATTATGTTAGTGAACGAATTCTGAACAACTTTCTAAATGTCCGTCTGTCCGTCCGTCCGTATGTCCATCCGTCGGTCCGCCACCTTTCTTGTAAGCACGATGTAAGTCCGATATTATTGAAATTTGAAAAATAAGATAACGTAAGCTAGAGGAAGAACTCTATTGTTTTTGAAAAAAAATCAATCGATAAATAAAAAAATTATTAATCATTTAAATTAAAAAAAAATATTTTCTTAATTTTTGTCATTTGTACTTAAATAGAAATCTTGCGAAATTTTATTCTCTATAATTTTTTTTTGTTTATACATTTTACTAATATATATTTCATAATAATATATCTAATTCGTTGAAATATAATACTCGATATATATATATATATATATATATATATATATATATATATATATATATATATATATATATATATATATATATATATATATATATATATATATATATATATATATATATATATATATATATATATATATATATATATATATATACTATTTATTCTGTAAATACGAAACGTAAATAAAGAGCTTTTAATGGTCTGGCAATCCGAAGATCTTGTGTTCAAATCCCTGACAGGGTGTTATTTTTTTCATTTTTTTTCATATATTTTTTTTTCACAAGAATCACAAAATTTAGAATTATAATAAGATGACTCATTTATCTGCCCGTCTGTCTGTGATAGCGGTTTATGTCCGAAACTATTACATCTAGAAACATGAAATTTCACATGTAGTAAGAATTTGGTGTTCTGTAGGTAGCTAAGGAGTCAATGCCTTAAAAATATTTCCTGACTCCTTTTTGTAGTGGATCAAAATGTCGGACAAAAAAATTATTCAGTAATTGGAATACCGTTTGAAAAGTCTAAATGTAGGGATTCCAAAACTACTTTTTGCTTATTTTTTAACATTTTCTTAATAAAATATTGATTAAAACATTTCATTTTTATCGTTACCCCTATTACTATTAATATTTGAGTTATTAAAAGTTCGTGTATTCCATCTAAAGTTCCCAAAAACCTTTTAAGCTATTACTTCCACATCCAGTGGAAGTATAGAAACGCAAAAAAATGGGGGTGGCTAATGCCGAAAAGCTTCCTTACCTTCTCTTGTATATACTAAATATCAATTTTATGAACTCCTTACTTGCTTAATTTGCCCCCATTTACCCCAATTTGCCCTCAATCCTCCAACGGAATAAGATCAAAATACAGGGTGATTTACCATGGCATGCGGAAAACTTATCAGTAGGTTGTCCCCACCGAAGGAGTTAAAAAATGAAAAATAAAAATAATATCACTAAAAAAGTTACCTTATTTTTTTTATAGAAATGCGCCGCTCATGACTTTAACCAATCTGACGTAACGCGGTACAGCCATATCACTTCCCCTCCCCCTTTATTAGACTTGGAATTAATACTATTGACAGCAAAGCTGGAGAGGGTAGAAGTGACTTTTTGGTTTTAATCAAATCACACTACAAAAATAGCAAAATACGTCGAAAAGACATTGACCCTATGTTAGTGAACTCTACAACAAGTAGATATAAGAAATATTTACTTAAACCCGTCGATAACACAAAAACACCGAACTTCGGCGGTACCTTATTACCTGCCGGTGTTGTGATTGTTCGACCGAAAGCAAAAAACGTTGCACTTTGACCGCAAGCGCCAGCTTAACTTTTTATGCCAATTAAGAAAATATAAACATCTTCGATATGTTCTTTCCGAAGTAAATTCTATCATACTGACCACAGACAAATAACAGTAGCGTATCTTTACAAGTTTTAATGCAACAAAAATTACTAAATTACCTCGGATCACTCTAAAATTTTGCAGGGACTTTCCGCATAGAAGACCATTTTATTTTCCACATGTCGTGGTAAATCACCCTGTACAATCTAGTTCCAGATCTCGTTAAAGCTACAGACAGAACGACAGACCGACATAAATTATTTTTCTTTGCTCAAACTTAAAATCTCGACAATTTTATTTGAACAATAAAAATTTAAAAAAAAATTATTTGCGTTTTTTCCACTGGATGTGAAAATAATTTTGAAAATTTTATTATTGAAATAGGCTTAGAATGCCATGAAATGTCGAGATTTTAAGTTTGAGCAAAAGAAATAATTTCTGTCTGTCGGTCTGTCGTTCTCCCTAACTTTTTTTGTGAACACGATTACTTTGGAACCGTTTAAGATATTGACTTGAAATTTGGTACACTTATGTATTTTAACGAGATCTGGAACTAGATTATATTTGGATCTTATTCCGTTGAAGGGCTAAACATTGGGGTAAATAGCGGTAAATCAAGCAAGTAAGAGTCCATAAAATTGGTATTTATTATATGTAAGAGAAGCTAAGGTCTCAAAAATTTTTTTGGCATTAGCCACCCCCACTGCCGATGTGGCATATCATTTATGGGTTTTTGAAGTCGACGATATTAACTATTTTATTATTAAAATAACATAAACAATTATTTCCACATAGTGGAGTGAAAATATAGTATCAACATTTTTTTCGTCGTGAGAGACTTGGATAGAAAATCTGGATGTGGAAGTAGTGATTCCTTGGGCAGCTGTATTTTAAGATTGTTTATCCAATACGCTAGGCCAAGGAGCTGACGGGATGTCGTGCGCCTAACAGAAAACCACGACAGATGGAGAGATGCTGTCAGACGTGCCATACAGCAAAAGGAGGTAATTTAGAAAAATTCACGAATTCCGAAACTTCTGCCAAGACATTGTGAATAAAAAGATGATAGTCTGTGATTGTAGTTGTTGCTATATGTCTACCTATCTATGCATATTGTTCACAAGGAACCCTCGACGCGTGAGTTCGACTCGCGCTTGTCCAATTTTATACTGAGAATACTGGAAAGCGTTGAAGAATTAATTTTCTACATAAGGTTACATTTATGATTTTTCGGAATTAAAATAGCCAAGATGTAAGAAAATTTCCCATTCAATTAAAGTTTGACCAGTGTCACCACTGAATAAGTCGGAAAATCATTTCACGTGAACATTTAGAGGAATTAATGCCTTTTTGTGTAATAAAAAGATAATTACAGGTTCCCGCTAAAATCTTTTTTCTGAACTAAGAAATTAAAAATAAGCTAAAATGATTCAATTGTTTATTTATAACAACTTAATTAAATATTTCGCAATATTGACAGTTTCGACTTATGTATGCATTGATATGGTAATAATTGCTCGTAAAAATATTTGTTTTTTTAAATTGAAGTATATTAATCTGCTAAGTCTTTAAGTAATATTTAACCGCCATAACACATTAATTTTGACGTCTTGTAATTTTAGCAACATGGAGTCAATGCAGTTGCATTTTACAAGAAAAATACCCACCCTAAATGAACTAAACTTTAATTATTCAGATAATATGCGAAGATAAATCCATGGTTTGTGTTGCAAAGATATGCCAAAAAATAAGAGGTTACCTGAGGTTTTAGGTTAACGCGGATTTTATTTGAAAATATACTATGCTTTAACATTTACAACAAGGTCATTATTTTACGTGTCAAACTTTTAAAACAACAGTCTTAATTATATAAAGTTTGTGTGCCTCCTTGAAAAATTTAGAATATTCAATTATGATTATATTCTCAAGATTAGGGCAGGATTTGATGATTTGAGCTTGAAAGAGCCGTCAGTGTAAGATCTACATAAAAAACGATAGGTAGAAGGAGGAGGAATATTTAAAGTAGGTTGAATTGAGAACGATACCTTAAGGGAGAGCAGTGAATACATTAAGACTTACTCATTATGTGGGATATCTTCATCCTGTTCCAAGAAAGCTGGCGAAACTTGCAATAATAACAGGAAAACTACAAGAGTTCTCTGGCAGGACTTCAGAAGTATATTTTGGTTTTTACACAACATGATCACTTACACGTATATCTACACTACCTACTGGGTCAATCGAGCAATCATTAAAATTGTAAATTTCACCATTTTCATGGAATCTCAATAGTAACTGATATGTGATATGTACATCATAAGCACTTATCAAATGGATAACTTATTTGGCCTACTTCACATGTTAATTGGATTATAATTGTATGGTTAAGGTTTGAGTCACAACCGGTGGCGTTTTGGCTATAGTACACACCCCGAGTCGGCCGAATCTATTTTGGATTCGGGCCTCCCTATGTGCGCCGACGCCGCCCCCAAAGTCGATATTGAAAACTATAATCTTCTACAGAGCGTCTCATCTTTTATTATTGCAATAATTTTAATACGTTATATATTAATCATTCAACCTAAAAGCAAAATAATTGGGATTTCTATTTTATTATTGACGTTTAGAGGCAACCGCAAATAAGTTTTGATTGATCCTGCAGGACTAACGCATTTAAACTCGCACGCGCCGAGAAAGCAATTGTGAATTGTTAGTAGCAGGAAATAAGGTTAATCCTGTTTTGCTAGAGTTGTTGGTTAGAAAATCGGTTAATAAATTTACTGATACCTTTCCTAGTGATTAAGTAGTCTGGACACGTTCATATTTGTATATTTCTGCCCCATGTTTTTAAGTTTCTATTCCTGGATATAATTATTTTTTTTATTTTAACCCTTTTATTCATCTTTCAATATTTGCACCTTTTGGCGCCGGCGCCTTTATTATACCCAAATAATCAATTAGAAGAATGATTCATTTTTCTTACAAGAAATTAACGAACTTAATAAGTATTCGTACATGGTTCAATAGGGGCGGCAGACAGTTAAATCAGTAGAGAATATACACTGAGAGAAACTATTTTTTGTCAAATTTTGTACAATGTTGTGGAACAAAGTCTTGTTGCTTTTTTGTAAATTTTCAAAGTTTTATATATTTTAATTGTGCATAATTCTTGTAAATGTCGAATTCATTTATTTTCACTCAACAAATATTGTTAATCCTGCCCTAAAGTTTCATATTTTGTTGCCATTCTATTTATTAGTTCTGGGAACTGTTTAATATAAAAATTGTGACCATATAAATGCTTGCTAATAAATTTGTGAAATTCACTTATTTATTTTCACTGTATAATAATAGTAAATAATTTAACCCTAATTTCTTCCACGTCCAGTGAAAGTATAGTAATGCAAAAAAAAAAATTGAAAGTTTTTATTGTTCAAATAGGCTTAGAATGTCATGAAACGTCGAGATTTTAAGTTTATGCAAAACAAAAATTTCTGTCTGTCGTTCTGTCTGTCTGTCTGTAACTTTTTTTTGTGCGCACGATTACTCTGGAACCGTTTAAGATATTGACTTGAAATTTAGTACGCATATGTATTTTAACGAAATCTGGAACTAGATTATATTTTGATTTTATTCCGTTGAAGGGTTGAGGAGTAAATTGGGGTAAATAGGTAAATCAAGCAAGAGTCCATGAAATTGGTATTTATTATATATAAGAAAAACTAAAAAATTTTTTTGGCGTTAGCCACCTCGTTATTAAAGGACGTGAAAAAAATAAAATTGCGATTTAGTGTGTGTACAAGAACCAAAGGCCTTAAAAATTGTTTTACTTCACCCACCCCCACTACCAAGCTACAGATACGAATCTTACAGCAAAACATAGAATCCTGCAGCCTAAGTAATAAAAGTAAAAATACTATTTACTGAGATATTTGAACAAAACCAATCTAATTCAAGATGACGTTCATATTTTTCCTACTACATTTTTTAAATTTCTCATTTTATGAAAAATACATTTTAGTAAAAAACATTCAACATTTCAATTTTCAATATTCTCTTTTTTTCATAAAATCCAAAGTTACTAAGATGTCCCAAAAAAAACAGACAAAAACCAAGATGGCGGCCATTTTCTTCGAGCTCCCCGACTGAGAGCGAATGGTACTTTTGGCAGATTAAAAAGGACGTTATTGTCTAAATATCCCCGCTGAGATCAGCTGGTGATCGAAACTTGATTGGTAAGAAAAAAAAAGAAACAGTAAGTTATATTTATTATATACAAAAACATATAAAAATATACAATTAATTCAACGGTATTATTATTATTAGTAGGTCACAAAGATACACTATTGTACTTAAAATAATCGAATATGTTCTGAGTTAAAACCTAAAACATTTCTTTTAATAGGTACATTTGAGTGTTATTTTATTACGTTGTGTACCTGGTGATAGGAGCATATTTGTTGTGGTAAGCTGGTGAATTAGTCTGTGATTCTTCCGAAACTGTGCTTCCAGCAGACATTGTACTTTTAACCCCACACGCAAAATCCTTCCTATAATTACCTGCCCCTACGTTGGTTCCTACAAATTAAACAAATTATGCCCAAATAAAATGGAGTCTTTACTTGTTACTAAGCTGATAGAATACGAGACAGAAAAAACTGTCTTACGCAAGCGCAAGTTATTTTATCAATTTTTCAGTACTAAAATGAATCTTATTATATTATTAGTTTAAATATCTCTGTATTGACATTAAAATATGAATTACTTCCATATCCAGTGGTAGTATAGTAACGCAAAAAACATGTTTGAATATTTTTATTGTTCAAATGTCATAAAACGTCGAGATTTTACGTTTGAGCAAAAAAATCTGTCTGCCGGTTTGTCTGTCGGTCTGACTGTCGATCTGTCTGTCTGTAACTTTTTTTTTATGTACGCACGTTTACTAGGGAACCGTTTAAGATTGACTTGAAATTTTTTGTCTTCATCTCAAACAGTATACTGAATTAGGAATTTATATCAAATATTTAATATAATGACAACTATATGTTAAATTATAACATATTGCAAATAAAATACCATTTTTGGAAGATAGTCAAACAAAGTTTTCACATAACTTACACAATTAAATAATTGTGAGAACTAGAGAGACAGATCTAGTAACAGCTCTATTAGAATTTATTAGAGAACTTAGTAATCTGAATAATTTCACTTTCAGTTGAGAATTAACTCCTCAAATTTCAGCTGCTATAAAGCAATCATTAGAATGGATAAACTCGTATTTTTTTTCAAGCACTAATTTGAAGCATTTATTTGGAGAAGAGAGAAATATAAGTTACCTTTGGCTTTTGGCATATTGCACGTAACTTGAGGGTGCACAGTTGTCTGTTTGGAGTACCTCGCGTCACTCGTATATTTCACACTCCCTCGGTACTCTTTATAATCTCTTTGCGTTTGCCTATACTCAGATAATTCTTGAGTAACGTGAGTTTTAATTTTACTTTCACTCAACTTTCTATCTGGGCTTTTGTATTTTTGAAAATGTTTATTATCGATGGATTTTGTTACTGGCAAGGGAGAGGAAGATGTAGTAGAAGATGATATAGCCCCATCTGGTTCAGGTCGTATCTAAAAAAGAATCAGAGAATGCTATATATTAGTGAGACGAGGAGGACTTAAATAAAAATCTACTAAGCCATGTTGCTCTTGTTGCGTACATCGGTTGAGAACATTTTTCAAGCCAGATGGTAACGCCTAACAAACAACCGTGACAAATGGCATAATGTTGCCAGACGTTCCATACAGCAAAGGGAGGCCAGCTATAATAATGCATGGATAACAAAACATCTACCAAGGAGGTGTAAATAAGAAGTGTTATGGGCGTGTGACCTTGACTGAATTACGTTGCTTCTACTTTCAAAAGAAGTGTGGCGACGTAGAGAGATACATCACATAATTTTATTGAAGCAATAGGACATAGCATATTGCAATGTGTATACAAATATGACATTTTGGCTAAGTAAATTTTGGTTTTAGCTCTCACTGCTTATATTTGTTTATTACTTCATTTTTTATTTCCAAATTTGGGGGTAGACTGGACCATGCTGGGTCTTCGTCCATACAGTACAACCGGAGCTGCTGTCGAATTGTTGCTTTTTCTCTAAAAGAGAAGACACATTAATTTGCAAACATGAAGAAACTGTGTATATTTATTTTATGCACCTTGCTCGCTTTTTCTGAAACTCTTCCTCAACTTTCTGCATAGCTTCAAGCTCTCTGAGTCGTTTCTTTTCTCTCCTTTCTGCTTCCCTAGAAAGCTTGTCAGACAGTCTCTTTTTTTCTATCTGTCGTATTGTACTTTGAAAGGTAAATTTTTTTGATTTTTTGTTTGGCTTCCATTGATAACAGTCATTAATCGGTGGGTCTTGTAGAATTTCAGGAACTCTTATAACCTCAGTATTTATATCTTCGCAAGATTTAGAATATACGGATAATTTACATTTATTTGAAATATCTGTACTGCGTGATTTATCCTTTTCCCTAGTGTTTTTTTCGACCTGATGACTGCTGATATTACTTTCAATTTCTGGTAAATACATCACTCTGGAAGTTTTATTTATGGCAGGAGGATACATGTGATCGGAGTCCTGTGACTTGCGTACTTCCAAAGAATGAAACCCATTGCTTAAGGAATTCGGAGCAGATTTGCTTAAAAACCAGTTGACGCTTTCTTCGTCTGTTAAGGTGGCCTGTACGAAATCTTTCTTGTTGGACAAGTTGCTTAAGACCCCTGAAACTGATCTCTTCAATTTTTGCAAGCCGCTATAATGAGGATTAGATTTTTCGATCATATACGCAGCTAACTGATTTTCTCTTGGCAGAGATAAACTGAAGAGATGAGGCCCTGAATGTGCAGATTTTTGTTTTTGTACAACTGATTTGTCGGTTGTACATTCTTCTATGCTCGAGTCATCGCCAAGATCTTGTTGTGGAGTCCACGATATTTTTTCCTGTCTGTTGAAATATGATGTGGTCTGAAAACAAGAGAAGTAACAGTAATAGTGAGTCTTGACGGGGTGGTTGTACCTACCGGTCCTGGTATGATGATTTCATTTTCTGGATGGTCATCGTAACATGCTGTTGGGATTGCATCATCTCCAGAAATTCCTGAATCTCCAGATTTGTCATTGCTTGACCTTGGACCAACTTGCACTGATGGTGGCGGTGGCCTGGAATACTTCTCTATGCGTTCCTCGATAAATACTGGCACATCATCACTGGCTGTAGTTGTAGCCATCGTATCTTTTGCTTCCATGGCGGATAATAATCTCCACGCAACAGCAGGAGAAAATCTTGGTATATCTAATTGTTTTTTTGGTAATATTGGCCGAAGTTGCAAGTCAATTCCTATTTTAGATATATTGTTCTCATCTGAATCCATATCACTCGATATGTCAGATTCCGAAGAGTTTGGTATTTTGTTCATTTGATGCAGATTTGTTGCAAAATGATCGATAATGTTATTGTTTCGAATAGGCTCATCCATTCCAAAATAAAACGTTTTTGGTTGTTCTCGGCCTTTATTGTCCTTGACTATCAAATTGGGTGAGGTCTCAGGTGTTGACGATTCTTTACCAGACGCTTCTCCTCTAACACAATTATTCATTATTACGTTTTTGTTATCACCTACTTCTCGTATTTCTTTGAATTTCTTCCTTAGGTTTTCTGTATTATTTATATTATGGTCTAATGTTTTTAGTTTTACGTTGTTGGTGGCTTTATTTGAATCACTAGATTCATATTTCACGGTGTTCTTAATTTCTACTTTCATATGCCGTAAGCGTTTCGTGGCTTCTTTCAGTTCTTTCTGGAAGTCATCGCTATTTGCAAGTTTTAACTCTGGTAATGACAATCTGTTTGTTCTTAGGTTTGGTTGAGGTTCATTTTTTGGGCTACCATTAGAATTTTCAGAATATTCCATGCTTGGAAGTTTATTTACATGACTAGAATTTTTCTTTGTTTCCGCTCGAGTTTTGAATAAACGAGTTTTTCGTACTGGAAAGTCGTTATCACTAGAATTTTCTTCCCACTCCAGTTTCTCATGCTGAAACAAAAATTCTAAATCAGTAAGTTTTTAGGTTTCTAAAATACTGAACCTGTTAGATAGATAATAGGAACATTGAGGGAAGTTATATTTTCAAATTTTGACGGTACACAAAAAAAATACTAAATAGAATTTATTAATGTATTTTTGGATTGTCTGATTAGATTCTTAAAATCTTTGACTTTGATAAAGCTGTTTTTTATATGATTTAAATACGTTACCATCCGGAAGTTCTGAGGTGGTGGAGGAGCTTTGTATTTTTTCTTAGTCTTCTTCTCTTTGATATCCGAAATTATGGGCGACGAATACCTAAGGTCTGGTTCTGATACAAATAATTTCATCTGTGAAAAAAATAATACTTTAAGTAGAGAACCAAAGCAACATACACGAAATTTTTTATTTAACCAAATACCTGCTCCTGAAGAGCTTTTTGACTAGTGGCGTTTTGATTGAGTCTATGTGGTACCCCTTGTGACCTCGATTTATGAAGAGGATCTCGTTCATTAGAAAAATAGGTTTTAACCGGCGGACTGTGTTCATTGTATCCATGTAAAGGATAGTGATTCTGAAAAATGTGACTTTTAATAACAACAGGATGGATCACAACTAACCTACATTTTTTTCTGTTGGCAATCTATGTTGCCTTCCTGTTAAAGTACCCCCAGAATGTAGAATTTCTCCATTATTGGTGGGCCTTAGTTTTTGGCGAGCGTCCCTCTCTGGAAGTACTTTATTTTGGTGGTTGATTCTGGAAGGTTGCGTCCTCGGAAAAGAGTGGGCCCATTGCTCTTCTGGTATTGTTCGTTGGCTAATATGCCCAGTTTGACTTCCGATGTTGCCCATTGTTGATATTTTTTGTAAACAAATGGTCAAACATATTCTGAAAAACTATATTTGATTTTAGTAACAATTTGAGCATGAAAATAACAAATTACTTTTGAACAAATGTACAAGCGATTTGAGTATGGATGTTTAAAATGGGACTATTTAATTGTACAGTTTTTCTCTTAACCACAGTATATGAAATTACGTATACCAATATAATCATCGACGTCTTTAATTAAAATTTGTACTTAAATATACAGCTATATTATCCCTTCATCCTTGAAATTAGGTTTAATTATACATGGGGCGGGAGCGCGAGTGCGCTTCTGGAGTATAGTTTGAGTCAAAATAACACTAAAAGTGTCTGTAAATGTTTGCCCTAAGATTCAACTACTCCTCCTTCGGAGCTGTTCGCCCTTAAAGATTAAATTACTCCCATATCCAGTGGAAGTGTAGTAACGCAAAAAAAAAATTGAAAAATTTTCATTGTTTAAATAGGCTTAGAATGTCATGAAACGTGGAGACTTTAAGTTTGAGCAAAAAAAAATCTGGATTACTCTGGAATCATTTAATATATTGACTTGAAATTTAGTAGACGTATGTATTTTAACGAGATCTGGAACAAGATTATATTTTGATCTTATTTCGTGGAAGAGTTTGGGGGTAAATGGGGTTAAATAGGTAAATCAAGGAAATACGAGTCCATAAAATTTATATTTAGTATACAGGGTGATCTACCATGACATGCGGAAAATTTATCAGTAGGTTGTCCCCACCGAAAGGAGCTAAAAAAATGAAAAATTAAAAAACAATGACCAAAAAAATTACCTTATTTTTTTGTAAAAATGCGCCGCCAATGACTTTAACCAATCAGACGTAACGCGGTACAACCATACCATATCACTTTATCAGACTTGGGATTGACACAATTGACAGCAAAGCTGGAGAGGGCAGAAGTGACTTTTTGGTTTTAATCAAATCACACTACAAAAAATAGCGAAATACATCGAAAAGACATTGACCCTATGCTAGTGAACTCTACTACAACAAGTAGATATAAGAGATATTTACTTAAACCCGTCAATAACACAAAAACACCAACTTCGGTGGTGCTTTGTACCTGCCGGTGTCCTGATTGTTCGACCGAAAGCAAAAAACGCGGCACTTTGGCCGCACCCACCATCTTCATTTTTTATGCCAATTAAGGAAATGTAAATGCAATATGTTCTTTCACAAGTAAGTTCGTCGCCCTATTACTGACCACAAACACGCAACAGTAACGTATCTTCGTAAGTTTTAACCTTTTTAATATAGGTACTAAATTACTTCGGAGCACTCTAAAATTTTGCAGGGGCTTTCCCACACCATTTTATTTTCCACATATCGTGGTAAATCACGTTGTATATAAGAGAAGCTAAGGTCTCAAAAAATTGTTTGGCATTACCACCCCACCCCATTATTAAAGGTTGTGAAAAAAAATAAAATTGTGATTTAGTGTGTATACAAGAACCAAAGACCTCAAAATTTTTCTTTTACTTAGATCACGTATGATGCAGGAGTGTAGGATGGGTACTGGGCAGTCTAGGTGTTCTGAGGTATTTTGCTTCTAGAATTCTTCTTCTTCGGAGTTTCCTGTGTCCTCCGTTTTTGATTCCGTCAGACTATATATCATTGCGATTTCTTTCTAGCAGCTGTCACTATCTGTCAAATCACCATTAGGCATTAAAAAAATGCAAATAATCTGGTGACATTACGTTTCTGAGGTCATTTCAATCAGAAAACTAGCAGTTTAAACTTGAATTTCATAATGTTCCCGAAGTCTTTAACATTTTTAAATAGGATAACCAAGTTTAATGGCTCGAAATCTATAGAATTTAATGGATTTTAAGTTGATCTCTGGGGGCAAAAAACGGCACTTTTTTAATTCGCCGTGTTCCCAAAACGAAGAAATTTTGGGCACCTGTTTATATGTACTCTTTATCCTAATCTTATTAACGAAGAAATAATACCTTGATATATTCTTCGTACTTAAGTTACACCCTGTAGACCTGTATACCGGGTGCCACAGGCTAGTGGCTCCCCCCTATATTTCTTGTATTTTTTAACCTATCCATTGAAATTTGGGACGCATAAACTACCTATAAAGATGGATTTTTGGATACAAAGAACGGTACGTGACCATTTCCGGTTTACCTGGAAATGACCGCAACTTTCTATTTTCAAATGGAACACCCTGTATATTTTTACAAATTTGGATTCAAGACAACATTCTGAGTATACCATGATATTTTCGCGAATTTTTGAGTCGATCTTCAGTTTTTTTCAGCATTTTAAGACATTCGTCTAGAGTGCTTTGGAATACCACAATTTGTTCTACGACAGGTAAAGTCCAAGGGAAAAATATAATTTTTCGTTTAATTTCATTAATAACTATTTACGAAGTCTCCAAAATTGAAAAAATCACTTTTTTACCCAAAACTTTTTTTTCAAATGGGAAGGTGGTGGCTCATAGTGTTCAATAAATTACACAGGCACACAAAAAAAATGTCGAGTGCTAGAAGGCAGACCTATGTATTCCCATACATTTCGACCCGCTGAACATGAATCCGATGTCCGTTTTGCCGGATTGGCTCTTACATTTTTGCTAACCTCAAAAAACACCTTAAAAATGCCCGAAAAATCCCAAACACATAAATAAAAAGTTTAAATGAGCTGATCACTATATCTATACGTAATTTGGGGCGATGAAACTGAATATGAGGTCAGAATTAGCCGATCAGTTAGGAATTTTGACATAACCTCAATAAATGCCCAAAAATCCAAAACAACTAAATTAAAAGCTTAAACCAAGAACTCTAAAACTAACATAACCTAAGACAAGAGCATTACACCGAACCAAAAACTCTAAACCTAACATAACCTAAGGCAAGAGCTTTAAACTAAGAATTCTTAACCCAACATAACCTGAGACAAGAACTTTAAACCAAAAACTTAAAACCTATTATAAATTAAGACAAGACTGTTAAGTTCCTAAGGCAAGAACTATTAAGGTTTAGAATTCTTGGTTTAGAGTTCTTTGTGTAAAGTTCCTGTCTTAGAATATGTTACATTTAGAGTTCTTGGTGCAAAGTTCTTGCCTTAAGTTTTGTTAGATTTAGAGTTCTTGGTTTAAAGTTATTTGTGTAAAATTCTTGCCTTGTTTTTAGTAAATTCGATGTTCCGAAATATCGAAAAAAAATCGACGATAAAATAAAAAATATTTATCTAAAATGTTATAGTACGGAAAGGTTTTCCATGGTACCTTGCATCATATGTTATAACATGTTGGACAAATAGAAAGAACGTTAAAAAGTAAAATATAAAAATCCAACAATATGGAAGGAACCTGGAATCCGTGAAGAGTGTTATTTTTTAGCAATACAAATGTTTCCGGAATTAATGCTAAAAAAGGGCAAAATGGAAACTGATTGTTCCGAAAGTCAAGAAGATGACAGTGAATATGAAGATAGTGAGAAAATATTTTACACAAGGAAAAGGACACTTGCTCTTATATTGTCATAATGAAGAAGGGTTGATGAATATACTTAAACCATATAGATTTTAGATAAATATTTTTTATTTTATCGCTGATTTTTTTTTCGATTTTTCGGAACAAAACAGAAGTAATTCGCATTATTTACACAGTTGTGCAAATTTCTTGTACTCATAGGGAGCCAAGTTTCTCACTTCATTAGAGCTGCCGGCCGCCGATAATGGGGTTTCCCTCCCCCGAATCGTAAGCTCTTTCTCTACTTTTGCCATGACGGGATTTTTCTTGCCTAGGAACTTAGCCGAAATAAATTGTTGCCCGCCGTCACCACGTGGATGTGTCCTAGTCGCAAAAATAGAAAAAGAAACAAATAGCATATGTCAATTAAACAGAATAAAGAAAACTATACAATTCTAAAGAGCTCTAAGAAAAAAGTAAAAAATCGTCAGTGGAGGGTGTAGGTAAATGTTACGACCAAAGATATCCCTCTCTCAACAGAGCAAACTTTGTCCGAAAATTTTTTCCTGAAAATGTCACCGTTCAGTAATATTTTCCTTTAGATACTTGAAAATTTAAAAGTTACCCATCTCCGCTTACTGGGGTTGATGAGAATATATGTTGAAATGATATTTCTCTATAAAATTTGCAGATTACGCTTTAATTCTGACTACGGTATTGTGTTCAGCTCGTGAAAATACGTCGGAAATTATATGTTCAGATACTGTGTAGAGCAAAGTCAATTTCGGACTATGATTCATTTTTGGGTACGTTTTCATCCTAAATATGAATTTTACAAGATATTCGATCGTCGCGCATAAATTCTGACCTTGGATTCGGTTTCAGTGCTCCAGATTACGTGTGGATATAGTGATCAGTTCATGTAAGCTTTTTATTTACTTGTTTGGGATTTTTCGGGCATTTTTTAGGTGTTTTTTGAGGTTATGTCAAAATTCCTAACTGATTGGCCAATTCTGACCTCAGATTCGGTCTCAGCGCCCCAAAATACGTATGGAAATGGTGGTCAGCTCATTTAAGCTTTTTATTTACTTGTCTGAGATTTTTCGGGCAATCTTAGGGTGTTTTTTTAGGTTTGGAAAAATGCAAGAGCCAATCCGGCAAAACGGACATCGGATTCATGTTCAGCGGGTCGAAATGCATGGGAATACATAGCCTTCTAGCACTCGACATTTTTTTTGTGTGTGTGCCTGTGTTATTAATATTTTTCTGAAATTATTAATATCCATTTCAAGTCTATGCTATTTGTTTTTCTATTTTATTAAATTTATTTAAAAATAAAAAATCAGTTTCAAAATAATTTTTATTGATCCTAATACTTTGCACTAGTACTTATACCTATTAAGAAACAAAGAGACAACCAAAAGGCTATTATTCACAAAAAGGTAGTTAATCACCTTTCATTATTAGACATATGATTTTTGAAGAAAATTTATATTGAAAGTGATTTTTTATTTTTAAATAAATTCAATAAAATAGAAAAACAAATAGCATAGATTTGAAATGGATATCGATGAATTCAGAAAAAAATCTATAATTTATTGAACAGTATGAACCACCACCTTCCCATTTGAAAAAAAAAAGTTTTCGATAAAAAAGTGATTTGTTCAATTTTGGAATCTTCCTAAATAGCTATTAATGAAATTAAACGAAAAATTATATTTTTCATTTGGATTTTACCTGTCGTAGAACAAATTTTGGTATTCCAAAGCACTCTAGACGAATGTCTCAAAATGCTTAAAAAACTGAACATTGACTCAAATATTCGCGAAAATCTCATGGTATACTCAGAATGTTATCTTGAATCCAAATATGTAAAAATATACAGGGTGTTCCATTTAAAAATCGAAAGTTGTGGTCATTTCCGGGAAAACCGGAAATGGTCTGATTACCGTTTTTATGTCGAAAAATCCATTTTTATAGGTAGTTTACGCACCCTAAATTTCAAATGGATAAGTTAAAAAATAAAGGAAATATAGGGGGGAGCCACTAGCCTGTGGCACCCGGTATGTAAAAAATCTCATTTTCACCTAAACTTAATTTTACTCTGCAACGTTTTGAATTTCACATAAGAAAAATTATACTCTGACAACTCAATAGGTAAAAGCCAAAAAGTCATGGCCTAACAGAAGTAGTGGAACATATTTAACTACTATGCAAATGGGAGAAACACTAGTTAAATATTATTGTGAATGTTTTAAAATACACTTGACCGATTTTAAAAGGACAAGGTTTTGGAGTATTCGCAATTAGCCGAGCTCCGTAGCAGTAAAATTAAATTAATCACTGATAATTCACCCCAAAATGTTGTTAATCTTAACATCTATGAATTTGTATATTTTTGCACCTTAGTGAAATAAAACAACTGATTTTTATTTAGCACTAAAATATTCTTCTCTGGAGTTAAAGAATATGAAACATTCGCACGGCTCCGGTGATCACCCTATAAGATGCATGTGGCTTTATGCTATTTTATAGATATACCAAATTCGACTGACTTAGTCTAGGAACTTTGTTTTTAATGCTAGAGTTCAGGGCAGACATCATGAAACGGGTTTTTGTAAAAATATTTTTCAGTGATAACTGATACTTTGAAAAAATATTTACCCTCTTGTTAATTTAATGAATGATTTTACTTTAACGAACAATATCTTAAGTGAAATAATATCGTCGAATCAACTATTTTTGTACAAAACTCTTAAAAAAATGTATTCATCCCATAACAATGAATGGACGGCTGCTTTCTCATTAGGTGTGGTCTTTTCCGGTTAAATAATGAAAGTTGCCGAAATGTATCCTCTCTTTAATTATCACCATCATTATTATTCACCTGTCTACTACACTATCGTTTATCTTAGCCTCCAGGAGAATTTCTTTATTTTCACTTTTGTTATTTGTTTCCCAAATACATAAGCACCAGTTACTTTAAAGCAGCTGATACAATAATTATGCAATAAAAAAGTTGTTCCTATAGTTAGGATTCAAATGATCGAAGTATTTATTGGAAAATTGTCAGTTTTAAATAGGTAATCTTCTGGAAGTTTGTTTGTTGTTTTTATAGATTTTTGTACGAATTGCTAAATCATAAAAATATGCTTATTTCCCTAATTTTGAACTTTTTTAATTGTCTACTCCAAAATCATTATAGTGGAGTCAAATTAGGACTGATAAATTCGTAATGTGAATTGTCTGGTCAAGGCGGTTTTTTTGTTTTAACGTGTTCACTGGGTCAACTATAGTTCACGCTTCAGTTTTGCAGTTTCTGCGAGGTCGGCGTATTGTTTATTTAAACAATTTAATTTTTAAGCCCGTGTTTTTCATCGGTTATCTTTGAATATCTCTTAATCTATAAGTCCTATGGAAAACAACAAAGAGAAGGAAAATGTTCGTTATGAGTTGTGGAACAAAAGTACATAAACTATAATTCTTTCCAATTGTCACTATTATTTAAAGAAAATTGTATATTGCAAAATTATGCGTTTTTAAACGAATTGCTGTTATTTCAAAAATAAAGGATAATTTTCAATGAAATTTTGGAAAAGTATACCTCTTACAAAGTACAATCACCGCTTAAAATTTCAAATCTAAATGATTATTAAAACGAGTCAAATATACAATTGTTGCTAAAACTTTGCACCCTTGTGAAATCCTGCCATCAAATCCGGGAAATGTGTACGACGGCTCAAATTGTAGCTTTTTATAAGTACTTTAAGATCACGAAGGAAAAAAAAATTTTTTCAAAATTTAAACCATTTTTATTGCATTTGTTTATAATTTTCGAAATTTTAATAATAAACAAATTCAAATGGTTTTTTTATGAAATCAAAATCGGTAAACGATTTATGAAAGTAGATTGAATAAGCCATCTTTCAAAAAAAAAGTAATGCTCTGCTTGCATTTATAGCTGAGATACGTTGGTTTTTGCATAAATAAACAAATTGATATTTCATCTTAAAATTCGGGCTGATTCCGCAGTGCTTATATTTTTGTCCCAGCTAGTTGAAAATAATTTAGAACTACATTTTTCAAAATTGCATTTGATACCATATCATAATTCGCGGTTGGCAGGTAATATTTCCCTCTCCCACTCATCGTATTTCGCAAACTAGGTAATTAAGACAATTAACGCAATATCTCTCTCGAGTTTCACCTTACCGAGATATATATTTTTAATTAATCGTCTCTTTTCGTAAATTTTTATTATTTCATTTAATTTAACGTGAAATAATTTGTCTATTTTTTTTTTGAAATTGCAGCGAATTTTTAATTTCTTTATTTTTGTTTTATTGGAATGTTCTTTCTTTTAAATGCTGTTTGTTTTGCTTTTGTTTATATAAAAAAGAGAACAATAACAATTTAATTTACATACCGTGTTTTCTATTAGTTTTCTTTGAATATTTCGAAATTTATAGGTCCTATGGAAATCAGCAAAAGATAACGTTTTACAACAAAAGCACATAAACTATAATTTATTCCAAATGTTATTATTATTAAAAAAAAATTAAATATAGCAAAATTAGACGTTTTTAAACCAATGATTGTTCTTTCAAAAATAATGGATTTTCAATGAAATTTAAGAAGAATGTGATTCTTATAGAGTACAATCACCATTTAAAATTTTAGATCAAAATATTTATTAAAACGGCTAAAAAAAGCAATTGTGGGTATGAAAGTGAGAATGATTATCTGTTTGATAGTGGTGCGAGTGATGATACAGATTTTACACGGAGTGACGATAATAATTATTATGAAAATTCACGTAAGAGACAAAAATTGCTAAGATAATTTTGTAATTCATTAAAAATATCTTATTTTTAATATAGTTTTCAAGAATTAATACTTACAATGTTAAGTCAAACTAATTATAGAAAATATAATTTTCAAAGACACAAAGATAAATAAAATAAATGCATTTATGTTTAATTGAGCACAAAAATAATCTATAGAAAAAAAACTAATTAATTTCTGTTACGAGTTATTGTTTGGAGTCAAATTAAGGATAAAAAAAGGTAATTAAAGGATCCTTCTGCTGCAGGAATTGTACTGTTTTAGTTTATTTTCGATGTAATAGCATGCAATGAGAAGTTTTGGATTACATCTTATCGTTGCTTCATATGAAATTTAAATAATTAATGTTCCAGCATTAAAGTCTTTCTATTTTCGGTACTAGTAATCACATCACTAAAAATAAAAATCCAAATCGCTTGCAATAAAATTTAGAATAAAACTAGACTTATGAGACAACATTCAAAATTATTAAAAATGGCCCTTTTTGTATAATTTAGGAATTGTAATTCAATATTGCATACATTCTATCGTCACTCCGTGTAGAATCTGTATCATCACTCGCACCACTATCAAACAGATAATCATTCTCACTTTCATACCCACAATTGCTGTTTTTAGCCGTTTTAATAAATATTTTGATCTAAAACTTTAAATGGTGATTGTACTCTATAAGAATCACATTCTTCTTAAATTTCATTGAAAATCCACTATTTTTGAAAGAACAATCGTTGGTTTAAAAACGTCTAATTTTGCTATATTTATATATTTTTTTTAATAATAATAACATTTGGAATAAATTATAGTTTATGTACTTTTGTTGCAAAACGTTTTCTTTTGCTGATTTCCATAGATTTCGAAATATTCAAAAGGTAAAACACGGTATATAAATTAAATTGTTATTGTTCTCTTTTTTTTATAAACAAAAGCTAAACAAACAACATTTAAAAGAAACAACATTCCAATAAAACAAAAATAAAGAAATTAAAAATTCACTGCAATTTCAAAAAAATTAAACAAATTACGTTAAATTAAATGAAATAATCAAAATTTGCGAAGAGACGATTAATTAAAAATACATATCTCGGCAAGGTGAAAATCGAGAGAGATGTTGCGTTAGTTGTCTTAGTTACCTAGTTTGCGAAATACGATGAGTGGGAGAGAGAAATATTACCTTTCAATCGCGAATTATGATATGATTTCAAAGACGTTTTATTAGATGCAATTTTGAAAAATGTAGTTCTAAACTATTTTCAACTAGCTGGGACACAAGTATAAGCACTGGGGAATAATCATTCCGAATTTCAAGATGAAATATCAATTTGTTTATTTATAAGTGATCGAAACGCAAAAATCAACGTATCTCAGCTCCAAAAGCAGGCAGAGCATTAATTTTTTTTTTTGAAAGATGGCTTATTTAATCTACTTTCATAAATCTTTACCGATTTTGATTTCATAAAAAAAAACAGAGAGTTATTTGAATTTGTTTATTACTAAAATTTCGGAAATTATAAACAAATGTAAAAACGGTTTAAATTTTGAAAAAAAAAATTTTTTCCTTCGTGATCTTGAAGTACTTATAAAAAGCTACAATTTGAGCCATCGTACACATTTCTCGGATTTGATGGCAGGATTTCAAAAGGGTGCAAAGTTTTAGCAACAATTGTATATTTGACCCGTTTTAATAATCATTTAGATTTAAAATTTTAAGCGGTGATTGTACTTTATAAGAGCTATATTTTTCCAAAATTTCATTGAAAATTATCCTTTATTTATGAATTAACAGCAATTCACTTAAAAACGCATAATTTTGCGATTTTCAATTTTTTAAAAATAATAATAACAATTGGAAATAATTATAGTTTATGTTCCACAACTCATAACGAACATATTCCTTCTCTTTGTTGTTTTCCATAGGACTTATAGATTTCGAGATATTCAAAGAAAACCGATGAAAAACACGGTCTAAAAAATTAAATTGTTTAAATAAACAATACGCCGACCTCGCAGAAACTGCAAAACTGAACTGTGAACTATAGTTGACCCACTGAATATGTTAAAACAAAAAAACCGCCCTGACCAGACAATTCACATTAAAATCCTAATTTGACTCCACTATTATGATAATACCGTAGGTAATACAACCCTCTTTATCCTCAAATGCCTGAAGTAACTGCGAGAGGGGGCTACACATTTCGAGACAACGGATATACACCCAGTATCCGAGTATACTAGGATTAATTTCTTCTTCCGAAAAAATCCCAGTGCCACGACCGGGAATCGAACCCGAGAACTCGCTATGACAGTCATATATTAAAAATAAGCTGTAAGCCCTTATGTTAAAAAAATATTTCGATGCGCCGCACTTCATGTGCAGGTAATTTTTTTATGTAGCAAAGAAAAAATATGTTATAATATTGAATAAAAAAAAGTGGCGAATCGTAAGGAGGTTTTTTGTCCGTTGTATTTTTTGTATAAGAGCCTTAGTTTTCGAAATAAGGAGACATTTATTAGAGCTCTTCTTACCTTGAATAAGTCACATCCACACCCGCCGTACTGCGCCTTAGTGGTCTGATTTCTTTAGTTTTTCGATGTTAATTCTTCGTGTTTCTTGGTATTGACATACCGTCATTTATATTTGTATTTGCCTTCAATGTAATACGCAAATGAAAAATAATGATGCTTTTAAATAGAGATAATTAGTTAATTTGAGATGTATTATTAGTATGAAGATTTGTGCTTTTTTTTCTAGTGAAATAAGCAGTTGAACAATACACTGAAATAAATATGAGACCTGATTTGAGTAAAAAGCCATGGTTTTTTTCAATTTAATAAATATTTAATATTATTTATTAAATTTATTGCTGCCATATTTTGTTATAATAAGAATATCCCAAATATTCATTTAATTGACAAAACAAAACGATTTATTTGAGTCACATTTCTTTTTCAGAAATATATACCAATATTACATTTATTTCCTAGAATGAAATATATCAGCACAGTTAATCATAATATATGTGACATAATTGTTTAATTCTGGGAATTAAATATTTCTTAATTTCTTGTCCTGCGCACTAAGAAGACACAGAAATGTGGCTGTTCACAGTGCTCATCAAGCGTTCCTTATTTAGTAGGGTTATTAGTGAGTGTATATGGTATTTACCGTGTGTATTATAATATAATGGATAATCAAGAAGATATATACATGCTTTTCTCGTTTCTCGAAATGATTGTACCTGATTGTGTCAAGGATCATTTACCTAAATAAATTGTCGATTTTATTAAATAAGTAATTGAAGTTATGGGTTTTCCATTGTTTTCAATGGCAATTATGTTTAAGTTGTATGGTTGTCCACATAAAAATTTTCAATAAAACATCAAAGGTCATACAGGGTGTCCCATAAGTAATGATACATAGAGCAATGGCAGATCTTACGTAAAAATATTACGATTTAACCGAACTTACCCTAGTCCAAAAGTTGATATTAACAGAGATACAGGGTGTTAAAGATAAATTTTTGTTTTGTTTTGTTTTTAAATAATTTCTTTAAAAATTGAAATATTTTAACAAAATTTGGTGATTGGGGATTTTTTGAGGCGAGGGATTCAAATCTATTCGTACTTTTGCTGTTATTTGTAGAGGGCGCCACCTACGGTAGTTTGCGTGTCGCTTATATGTCATAAATTTTTTACGCATTTTTAAAAAAAAAATTTAAATAAAAATTCCTATTTTTCTGTCTCTTTTACGTAAAAAAGGTACCTTCTAAAGGTAACCGTTTTCGAGATACTTGGTTTTAAAGTATTCAGTGCAACCAATTTAAATTAAATAAAATATCATAGTATTGTTTGATTTACAGAATAATAGTGAAGCGAACAGTATAAAATTAAATGTTCTTTTTTCAATTTTTTTTAAATTCATTACATTCCAACACTAGTAAAAAAAAGTACGAAGAACAAAGACTTTCAAATAAATAAACTTAAAATTTGAGAAACAGTTTTTATTTAAATACAAATTTCATTTAAAAAATAAATAAATAACAATAATTAATAAAAAAGAGATCTGTGTTCGATAACAAATGTTCGAAGTGACTTCCGTTTGCTTCAATATATTTGACGACGCGTTTATTAAACGACCGCCTTATTTTAAATAATAAGTGTTCGTTTTGAAATGATTCGATTGTATTTCTAATTCTCTGCAATAATTCTTCTCGATTATTTATTGCATCTTGATACACAGGAGATTTCATGTACCCCTATATGCGAAAATCCAACAGATTAAAATCGGGACTCCGCGCAGGCCAAGGCATATTGCTCCCACGACCTATCCAGCGACCAGGAAAATTGGTATTTAGGTAGTTTCTCACCGGTATAAGAAAATGCGGTGGAGCTCCATCTTGCATAAAAAACATATTTTGTCTTAAATATAGTGGTACATCATCCAAGAACTCGCACAGCTGTAGAAATGCACCATATAAATTAGGTGGTAACTCATATGGTCCAAAAAAATATTTATCTAAAATTCCACACCAAATGTTTATTTTAAGTTCATGCTGAAAGTGGCGTTCGACTACTAAGTGCGGATTTTCTATGTCCCACGTATGTTTGTTTCTAAAGTTAAATACACCTGTACGTGTAAAGGTGGCTTCGTCCGTAAACAACACTTTATTTAAAAACATTAGATCTCTGTTTTGCTGGGTACGACAGAAACGAGCAAACTGTAACTTGGCTGGAAGATCGGCCTCCAGCAGATTTTGTACAGGCGTAAAATAGTACGGATAAAGCTTTTCTTGATGAAAAATTCTTGAAATCGATGACTTACTCCAGTAGCAGCAGCCATACGCCTCATACTTATTTCTGGGTTTTCTGCAACACGGACCAAGATTTCCTCCTCCTGTTCCACAGTAATACTTTTTGGGCGTCCCACGGTATCTCGTTTGGGACGAAAGGAACCAGTTTCCCCCAATCTACTGTAAATATTATGAAATAACTTAAAATTCGGCTGCCTCCCATTTGGATAAATTTCCAAATATCGACGATGAGCTCTGCGTCCATTAAAATTTTCTTGCGTGTATACGCAAACCATATCGCGCATATCTTCGTTTGAAAATAAATTATGCATTGCCATTTTAAACTTAATTTTGTTAAATATTTTTTAACAACACACACAACGTTGACAAATAACAAGTAGGTTTGACAGATATCAATTTTGAAAGCGTCTCTTATTGTTTTTGTTTTACACAAACCCTACTTCGAAAAATTGTACATCCCTATTCATAATTTAAATTGATTGCATTGAATACTTTAAAACCAAATATCTTGAAAACGGTTACTCATAGCGACATTTAGAAGGTATACCTTTTTTTACGTAAAAAAAGATAGCAAAATAGGAATTTTTATTTTAAAAAATTTTTAAAAAATTCGCCAAAAATATGAAAATATTAACGACACGCAAACTACCGTAGGCGGCGCCCTCTAAAGAAAACAGCAAAAGTATGAATAGATTCAGTCCTTCGCCTCAAAAAATCGCAAGTCACCAAATTTTGTTAAAATATTTCAATTTTTAAAGAAATTATTTAAAAAAAAACAATACAATAATTTAAATTTGACACCCCGTATCTCTGTTAATATCAACTTTTGTACTAAGGTAAGTTTGGTTAAATCGTAATCTTTTTACGTAAGGAATCTGTCATTGCTTTATGTCACTATGTACCATTACTTATGGGACACCCTGTATTTAATAAGTAAAGTAATTGCCGAAATAAAGCGGGTTTTTGTCAACTACAAAACTCTATCTACAATTTTATTGTTTGGTCCAAATGTTCTCTATGTACGATCTAAGAATCATTTTATTGTACTTTTCAGTTTATTGATGTCGTCTAGTTTTTCTCCTGTCAGTTTTTTTCTATTTCCTCACGGTATTTTTTATGGGAGTCTTCATGCTGTAGTAAGAAGATATTCCAGGTATTGGACGGTGTTTTGTTATTTCTTATTGTTTTGTTTTGTCTTTGTTTTTTTGCTTTATTTCAAGTGCAGTTTTTGAATTAGTAGGTATTTTTTATGTTATCTCAATTATAATTCGATTTTTTGTTAAAAATATTTCAATAGAAATTATTAATTTTATGTTTGAAATAAATAATTTAAATTGTTGGTTTAATAAATTAACCAGTCTGTATCAGTCAAATAGTAAAGTAAAATAGGATGCAAAATCGTTTTTAACACCTGACCACTTGAGGCTCGATATTCCCTCCGTTTTCGTTATAATATAATAGTTAATGAATCAGCTAATAAAATTTTCAAAAATGCTTTTAATATGAAAACATTAAATTACCTTTTGAGAGTTTTAAGTTACCCTCATTTGTATACATTTTCCTTTTGCTCCGTACACCAAAACTTTGAGAAATACAAAGCAGCGTTTATAAAAATATGTACGATTTAAAGTGAAAGTGAACCCATTACCTCAAGAATACATAATCTTCAGTTAAAAGATACTAATGGATCTAATTGTTGAAATTGTTATTTCATGAAGAATTGCAAATTCTGTTACAGCAATTATAACAATGGAGAGAACAATAGAACCAGTTGTAACAACTGTACTCAGACTTTGCCAACTGGGAAGATCAGTTAATAATAATAACAATGAAAACGCTCATACCGAAAGAGTACAGACAGGTTAGAAAGACCAATTTACGTAATTTATCAGACACAAATTATTTTAATTTAAAGAAATACAAATGTAATTTTAAATGATTAATTAACTGTATTTTGCATTTCTAAATAGGATGTGAACATTAGATGTGAGTAAGAAAATTTACCCTGATAAGACACATTTTAAACGATTTAAGAATATATAAAAAATTCGATCCATATAGGTATATGTTTTTTTTTATATGCCCAATGATTACTCTGGTGTAGCATAAGCGATTTCTATATAGCATCACTTACTAGTCACTTTCAAATTGAACCCAAAATACATCGAAAGCCATAAAGCCTAGAAAGCTGAAATTTTCCAGTGGAAGTATAGTAACGACAAAAAAAATTTTAAAAACTTTTATTGTTCAAATAGGCTTAGAATGTCACGAAACGTCGAGATTTTAAGTTTGAGCGAAGAAAAATTTCTGTCTGTCGGTCTGTCTGTAACTTTTTTTGTGCGCACGTTTACTCTGGAACCGTTTGAGATATTGACTTAAAATTTGGTACACATATGTACTTTAACGAGATCTAGAACTAGATTATATTTTGATCTTGTTCCGTCGAAGGGTTGGGAGGTAAATTTGGGGAAAATAGGTAAATCAAGCAGCTAAGAGTCTATAAAATTGGTATTTAGTATATACAAGAAAAGCTAAGGTCTCAAAAAAAAATTTGGCATTAGCCACCCTCCATTACCACCCCATTATTCAAGGGGATGAAAAAAAATGTGATTTAGTTTGTGTACAAGAACCAGACACCTCAAAACGTTTTTTTTACTTCATCCACCTCCACTACCACCCCCTATCACCACCCCCACCCCGCTACTGATGTGGGGTATCGTTTTTTGGGTTTTTGGAGGATTTCAAATATTATATTATTAAAGTTCCATAAACAATTATTTCCACATACAAAATTTTTTCGTTGTGAATGAAAAAATGTGGATGTGGAAGTAGTGATTCCTTGGCAGAGGTTTTAATATTATAAAACTCAAACACTGCATTTGTCAGTATTTTTTCACTTTGCATTTGCAATAAGGTCGCTGTGGGTTGGTGAAAACACCTCCAAAATAATTGGTACAAACACGTGTCATCTTTTGTGGCGTTGAGGATGATAACCTCAAAGGGTTCTGAGAAGGAGAAGAAAGGCACCACATTATCACTCCTAGCCTCTAGAAGTGAGTGATGTGACCTAATTGTTCTCCTCCGATCTTTCACTGACCACCACACCTCAGCCTGTAGCCGCTTTCCGAGCCTCGGCCTCAATCACCAAGTGAAGGGGCACAGGTTCCAGAAGGACCTCCAGAGCTGCCGTGGGGGTCATGCGTATTGCTCCTGTGACTCCCAAACAGGCCAGTCATTGGAGTTGTGCTAGCTTCTGTTGAATGTATAGTCTGGTTACAGCAGGCCACCAAACAATAGAAGCATAAGTGATCATTGGTCTTACTTTAACCGTATAGTATCTTATTGTTATTCTGGGTTTTAACCCCCTAAGTTTTACCAAAGGTCCTTCTACATACCCAAAGGGTTGAAGTGGCCCCTTGTATTTGTCTCTCTATGTGATCTTTCCAGGTCAGTTTAGAGTCCAGGATGACCCCCAGATACTTCACCGACCTGGAGATCGTTAGAGTGGTGTTATAGAATACGAGTTTGACGAAACCGTCTAGCCTGCGTCTCCTACCAGTTCTGCCTTAGAGCGGTTAACTCATGGGCCCTGGTCGTTACACCATCTCTTTACGATCTGCAAGGCCCTTTGCAAGAGCCCGCTAACCGTACTTGAGAATTTTTCCGAGGTGATAATTCCCAGGTCATCTGGACAACCTTGCGCAAAAAGATCCTCGTTCTCAAGTTCCTGGAGTAGGCCGTCCAGAACGAGGTTCCGTAGCAGAGGGAAGAGGACGTCTCCTTGTGGGCAGCCTCTCCTTACTGAAACCTTTACTGCGTTTCCTCGTTGGGAGCCAAGTACACAGTCAATATACCGGGTGTAACAGGATCGTGGTACACCCCCCTTCTCTCCTTTAGTTTTGAAGACAATTGATTGAAATTTGGGATATCCTATATACATAATAAGCGGCACTTATTGATATACAAGTGATTTTTTTTTCATCAGGTTTCGCCGGAAGTGACACTAACTTTCGATTTTTAAATGAAACACCTTGTTGTATATTGTTGCATTTTTGAATTCTGCATAATTTTCTGAATCCAACGATACCAAATAAGTGATATTTCAAACTTCAATATATGTTATAATAACATTTTTAGTTTTCCATTTAAGTGTGCCATGGCGGTTCCAATTTATTCTAAATGACTCGTGTAATGCTAGAAATCGAAATCCCGTAAAAAATACTAAATTACGTGATTTATGAGCAAATAAAGTTCATCAAAATGGTTTTTGGGGCAAAACTCATTTTTTTCAAATGGAACCATATTGGTACCGTGGTACCATTTATTGGTACTATTAATAAGGAATTTATTCATATGTCGTATTAAAATGTGCAATAAATACAAACAAAATTACAGCTAAAAGAAAATAAGAAAATACAATTTTGTTCTAATCATCTTGTTATACATAAGGGAGCTTTGGAAATAAAAAATGAACACAAAACATTACAATTGTTCAAAATGCTGTCCATTAACCTCAATGCACTTTTGAACTCGCATATTTCTCGAAGAACCTTCGCCAATTGGTGGGCCGTTATGCTATTAATTGCGCGTCTTACTCGTAGCTCCAGGTCTTCACGGGTTGTAACGGCGGTTGCGTAGACAATATTTTTTAAATGACCCTAAACAGAGAAATCAAGGGGTGTTAAATCTGGTGACCTTGGAGGCCAACTCACAGGACCATTCGTCAAAATTACGTTTTCTCCGAATCTCCGTTGAAGGTAATCAATTACTATCCCTGAATTATGGGGAGGAGCGCCATCTTGTTGAAAATACATTCCCTGTCCTAAATTCAAAGGTAACTCATCTAAAATGTCCTCAATCTCATTTTGCAGGAATCTCAAGTATCTGGCACCAGTCAGGGGTCCTTCAAATATTATTGGACCAATGATTCTACTACCGATTATTCCAAGCCAAACATTGAAACCGAACCGCACTTGAAAGTTACCCTCCCGTAATAAATGTTGACTTTCTTGTGACCAATATTTTGTATTTTGTCGGTTAAATAATCCCATTTGTAAACCTAGACTCGTCCGAAAATAAAATCATTCCCAAAAAATCATTGTTTGGCTGCACGTTATTCTGCAAAATACAATTGCAATATTCCATCCAACGTTCGTAATCATTTTCGTACAAGTGCTGGTGCAATTGGTATTTAAAAGATTTGTAGTGGTATTTGTGCAAAATTAACTTACTGTTTGGTGACTGATTTGCCTTAAAGAAACAGACTTATCAACTTCTATTCGAGCCAAAACATTAATTTCCGTTCCTTCGTCAAGAATGAAATTTTCTTGGGATCATTGTTGAGCTCTCTTCGGAATTGATTTTCAAGACGTTTAAAATAATTTCTCGCTGGACATTGTCTAGCAGGATATCGTTCGGCAAGGTGTCTAGCCGCTACGACATTTTTTCTACATTCCCCATAATTCATTAACGTCCACCTTTTCATCTCTTGTATAAATTTGCGGCATTTTGAACAGAATTAACAAGAATTTTAAACAATTGTTAAAGACACAAGAAAAACACCGGTAAACCAGCAAATGTTTGACAAGCTAAATATTTAATTGTTTTCAAAGCCACCTTAGTTAGTTACTTCTTAACATTTAATTAGAACAAAATTGTATTTTCTTATTTTATTTTAGCTGTAATTTTGTTTGTATTTATCGCACATTTTAATACGACATATGAATAAATTCTTTATTGAAAATACTAATAAAAAATGGTACCACGGTATCAATATGGTTCCATTTGAAAAAATTGAGTTTTGCCTTAAAAACCGTTTTGATGAACTTTATTTGCTCATAAATCACGTAATTTAGTATTTTTGACGGGATTTCGATTTTTCTAGCATTACACGGGTTATTTAGAATAAATCGGAACCGTCATGGCGAAACCGGAAGTGAAAAAATCAATTGTATGTCAAAAAATGCCGCTTATTATGTATATCGGATATCCCAAATTTCAATCAATTATCTTCAAAACTAAAGGAGAAAAGGGGGGGCGGGGGGAGTGTACCACGATCCTGTTACACCCGGTATATATATTACTTCCACATCCAGTGGAAGTATAGTAACAACAAAAAAAATTTTTTAAATTTGTATTATTCAAATAGGCTTAGAATGTCATGAAACGTCGAGATTTTAAGTTTTAGCGAAAAAAAATTTTCTGTTTGTCGGTCTGTCTGTCTGTAACTTTTTTTTGTGCGCACGTTTACTCTGGAACCGTTTGAGATATTGACTTGAAATTTGGTACACATATGTACTTCAACGAGATCTAGAACTAGATTATATTTTCATCTTGTTCCGTCGAAGGGTTGGGGGGTAAATTGGGGTAAATTTGAGGTAAATAGGTAGATCAACCAGGTAAGAGTCCATAAAATTAGTATTTAGTATATACAAGAGAAGTTAAGGTCCCAAAAAAAATTTTGGCATTAGCCATCCCCACGCCATTATTAAAGGGGATGAAAAAAAAATGTGATTTAATGTGTGTACAAGAACCAGAACCTCAAAATATTCTTTTACTTCATCCACCCCCACCCCACTACCGATGTGGGGTTTTTGGGGTAGAGGATTTCAAATATTATATTATTAAAGTTCCATAAACAATTATTTTCACATACGAAATGTTTTCGTTGTGAGTGTCTTGGATAGAAAATCTGAATGTGAAAGTAGTGATTCCTTGGGCAGCGGTTTTTTGTTTTTATTGTTGAATCAGTCGCAGTCGGCAACGTCCGGTTGCAATTTTCATCTGTTTCGTAATACTCCTATTAATAACACCTTAATAAACATATTAAGGTAGAATTGATTTACAATCTAACTTGCGTACTGTATATTACAGTTTAGATATCTTGTGTCTACATTTTTGTATTTTTGAGTTCTTAATAAAAAATCTTGGTAAAATTTGTTCTAATATTATAATAAAACATAATTTGTGTAAAATACGATAATTTACATGCCTCTGACGATCACCCTGCATGACTGATATGACCCAATTCCCATAGGGAGTTTTTTACCATACTATTTTATAAATATATTACCACCCCCACACTATTATTAAAGGACGTAAAAAAAATAAAATTGTGATTTAGTGTGTAAACAAGAATTAAAGGCCTCAATTTTTTTTGTAGCATTAACCACCCTCACCTTGCTATTAAAGGGGATAAAAATAAAATTGATGATTTTTTGATTTTCTCCGAATATTTTGGTACCGCAGGTGGCTTTACATTTGTAGGAGGCGAATGTTTTTCTGATCATAAGTAGATCCTAATTTGTTCCATACATAAGTAAAATTTGATTCAAATCGGAAAAAAAAGAAAAAAGTTATTAGTGTGTTACCATTTCAAGTGAAACACACTGTATATATTTATCATGAAAATCATCAAGCAAGGAAATGAAAATGATTTGAAATGTACTTTTTTTGAATCCACGTTACTACAACTTAATAAACCATAATAATCATGAAGTGTACATTCTTTTTAACAGTTCTTGATGAAGAAAGAATTTTTTTGAAGGGCTTTTATTTTTTTTATATTTTTTATTGCAACGATTGAGTTCGAGCGTGATAATATATACCTATTTATTTTTCTATTCCTAGTTATTTTTCCCATCCATCCTTTGCTTGTATTGCTACAATTTCCAACTTTTAAATGAAACAACACTCATATTATAGATTGAACGTAAAATTGAGTGATTTAGTGACATATAATTCAGTGCGTCGGTATCACAGTCATGCGTATTCAAGCGCGCGCACACATGGACATCGAGTTATAACGTTACTCGACTATTTTTTTCTCAGAATACCGTGGCTTTAGAGATAAATTTTGTCAGGACATTTTTTGTTCATAAATACGTGATTTATCCATCTGTATTTTTTATTTTTCCCTAACTTGACTTAATATCAAAATTTTGAAAAAAATGAATGAAAAAAATGTTTTTTCACTTTTTTTTATGTTTTGCATCCGAGCAAAATGTAAACTTTTCAGGATATTATTCTATACACTTTTACGAACTCATTAAAAAAAATTATTCATTTTGCAAGTTTTTGATTGATTGATTGATTTACCAGCGTGCTGTAGGCATTGCTGCCACTCCCAGAGTTATACAGCTGGGCCTGCTACGTCCACGCTGGGTTGGACTAAGGTCATGTTTGTTGCCAGCAGCGAGTGCCACATGGCGCATGGTAAAGGAATATGGGATGGGAGGTGTAGGTATTTGTGAGATGCGTTACCGCATTGCAGGCGCGGATTTAGGGGGGTAACGGGGTAATTACCCCCCCCCCCCAAGATTCTGTAAATCGTCAACTTTTGTTTTAAAATGTTATGATTTTTGTTAATTTTGGGAAGAAAAATTTTTTTAACAGGGTAATTTCCCCTCCACCCTCAAGAAACTTTCATTTTAAAATTTTATTTTTTAGGATGAAAAATTTTTTTTTCGGATTTCTCCCTCCCGCTCTTCAAAAAAAAATTTTTTTTCGGATTTCTCCCCCCCCCCCCCCCGCTCATCAAAAAATGTTGGGTTCAGTGTTACCCCCCCCCCAAGCTGAAGGTCCAGATCCGCCCTTGCCGCATTGTGTCTTTAGGGAGCGTTTAAGCTCCCTTTTTTGTATTTTTGGTTCTGAATCTTCGTGTGAAATATGTGTTGTGTCTTGATATGGAGTGTTTATTACTGTTTATGCTCCTCTTTTTGTGTTTCTGCTTCTTCGAATCTTCTTTTTCTGATTCCTCGATTTCCGATGCTAGGTTGGGTTTGGGTCATGCTTGTTGCCAGCAGCGAGAGCCATATGACGCCTGTTTTTTTTTCATTCTTCCCTTCGCTTTTCTTTCCCAGTTTGTTTATGAATCTCTCGATTGGTTGTTTTCCACCTGTAACATGGTCTCCCTATTTTTAGTTTGCTTCTGTTCAGTGTTAGCGTTTTCTTCAGTAGGTTTTCTGCTGTCCTTTTTGCTTTAACCTTCTTGATCCTTTCCCTTATCTCTTTGCTTACCAGGATATGGTCTATTTGTGTGATTGAGCTTCCGTTACTCTAGGTGTCAAAGCGTGTTTGACTTTTGCTCCATGTATTTATTATTGTTAAGTCAAATATGTGTGCTAGGTTTTTCAGCGCGTTTTCATTTTCGTTAGGCCATATGTGGAGTATATGTGCATTGAAATCTCCAGGTATAACTAGGTGTAACTATGTATATATGTATATAAACTATGATTTACTGCGTTAGAGGGAAGCACTGTGGAAAGTTTTGTTTTGTGTACCTAATTAAACACTAACTAATTAATATTTCTTATCAAGCTGACAATACTCCGAGGTTTAAATTATTTTACAAACACTTTCACTTGTACAAACTTAAATATAACTTCTATACGTTGTCACTTTGTATTTAACTTTTACAAGCTTTTATGGGTATCCATGCGGTGACAGAACACTATAAGTCATCTCCCTGCCTACCACGATGTGATCTATTTATTGAGTTGAGTTTCCGCTGCTCTAGGTATCAAGATTGCTCTTTTCTGTGTGTATTTTCTTGGAAACCATTTTCCTGAGAAAAACCTGTATCACGCATACCTACATTGAGGTGCCATAAGGATTCAGTTTGGACGCTACACACCGACAGTGCCCCATTGATTATTTCTGGTCTAATCCAAATTAAACTCGTTTGAATATTTTTAGCAATTATGAGAATCTCACCTGAAAGATAGGTATACTTTAAGAGTATTGCGCCACTGATCATTACGTGTTCAATTTTGATTAAATTTGTTTGAATATTTTTAGTAATTATGAAAAACACACTTGAAGATTCACGCAGGAAATCTTTATAATCACACTTTAATAGCGATGCATTACTGATTTTTCGGGTTATTATTATCACCATTTTTATCATGCGTAATTCTCTTGATTGGGTGAAAGAAATTCCGTTTTGGCTATTAATTATTATTTGTATTATTGACCTAATAGTATGCCTCTGGTTTACTCAATACTATTTAAAATATTAGGTTTTGAGTTAATAAATTAGGTTAATAGAGACTAAGTTGATAAAGTTATTAAAGTAATTAAATTTAATAAAATAAAATAAATTAGTTTATAGCTTAGCTTTCTGTGGCTTCTGGCGTGATGATTGTTGTTTTTTATTCCCTCTTCTTTTTGGGTTTAGTACACTTAAAAAACTGTCCACTGCACACACAAATTTATTATTTATTTATTTACACTTTTACGTTTAATATGTCTGTCTTGCTTTGCTTTATAAACACGTGTTGTTCACTTTTGACACTGAATATTTATTGCTTTCTTTAACGCAATAAAGCACTTGAAAGGGTCTTTTAGGTACCTATATAGATAGGTCTATTTAGGTCGACCGTCAACTAAGGCACAGATTTACAGTTTATTTTTTGGTACTATTTAAAAAACACTAATAGTAATTTTCAATTTATTAACTGTATATGAACTTTTTTTTTTCCTATTATGACATGTCACTTTAAGCAAAATTTCTTAGCTCACCGGTGGCTTATATTTGATTAAGTTTACCGTAGTTTTAACTGATTTTCAGCACTTATTTCGGGAGCGTCTTACGATGCGTCTACACACGCCGTTTGTCAATTTTCCAACCAAGGTTCATTATTCATTTTGCATGTTTTTCTATGTAAATACCTTCATCGACTGGGCTATACTTACTATGTAATATTTGCCAAGAATAGAAAATTGTGAATGAAAAATAATTATACATTAATTATATGTATTAAAATTAATGAAACTATTAAAGACGGTGATAATTAATATATAATTAGATTTATATTGTATGGTCGAAGAGTATTTAGGACATGCAATGTCCACACATGAAAATATTATAATTAGTTAACATAATTTACTAATTATATAATTCCTAAATGATATTATTTTTAGGCATCAGTCTTTGTATATATTAGTAAACGATATTCTTCTATTTATTTATAAATAATTTTACTGAATTAAAACATCTTAAAAAATATTTGAATTCGTTCGTGTTATTTAAAGAATTAAATGCTTCTAAATATGTAACATGTAACAATTATTATTGAATTGGAAGACGAAGAAAACGAAGTCTCAAGGTTCGCATTCAGAAATTGACTTTCTCTAATTTACTTGACGTGCCTTTTACCTTATAAAGTGAGACAGAGGCATTTAACCATATATGCCGAGAAGAGAAATAGCTTATAGAAATTTGTTTGCATTATATTAAAGAAGCATTTTTGCAAAGTGCGAAAATATGTATTACTAATCGTGAGTTAGTTGAGAATTGTACGATCGCTTTTGAGTATTACGACGATGTTTTATTATATTTATATATAAATTTCACTTTATCAATATTAACATTATTTAACATTTTGTGATTTATATTTATTCAGCTCTACAGTCGGCCAAAATCGAACAAATAAGTTAAGAGCATAAATTTCTTTCATTCTTGAGAAACTTTTACTCGTTATGGAATTTTTGAAAAGAGAAATTTCAAAATTTTCACACACCCATCAAATTCTTCACTATTTATTAGATTTTTTTAACCGTATGGGTGGGTCGAAACAACATTGATTCATGGCACAGGAATTATCTTCGAAATTTTTTTGCTGTCGCAGTGAAAGTTAAGAACATTATTAAACAGGAATACCTAAAATATATATATGCAGGATGTTCCTTAATGACGTGCTAATATTTCAGGGTGTGATTCCTTAGGTTAGGTCGTTTTATGAATGAAAGTTCATATGAACATATGTCCGCAACGGCTTAAATTTTTTGCTACAGGGTGATTTTTTTTATCGTTATTTTTTAATATCTCAGGAAGTACTTTAGATATTATTTTCAATTTTGGTAACAACTCACACAGATGAAGTTTACAGCACGAGCCGCAGGCGAGTGCGTAATTCATCAAGTGAGTTATTACCATTACCGCAAGTTGAATACTATACTTTATCTACGATTATAGCAATAAATATTAAATTGAGAAAATCTTGTTTAAATGGGCTCATTTAGCAAATTTTTTTATTACGTTTTCCAAAAGATCTCTTAATTTTAGAGCAAAATGCAAAAAAACAAAATATTCTAGGATCTCTGTCGTGTCGCACGTCGATTGGACAGGCTTGGCATGAAGATAAAGGTGATTGACTCTGTACCTAGTGATTTATAATAACTCACTCATTAGAACTCACGCTGTTTGTTTATGGATACTATTAATTGTTCAAAAGCAGTTCATTAATTAGTATATAACCTAATAAGGGTAGATGAAGTTATTTTATCGCTCTACCAGTGGAGTCCCTGCAGACATATACTCTGATATTTATTACCAAAAAAGTGGTACGCCACTGACATTATTCCATGTGGATATTTTTTCTGTTTAACCTGGACAATTCTACATGAAATCGGTCTCTTGCGTCTTTGATTAAAATAGTTAAATTCAAATTTAAACTAACTACACAGCTCCACAAAATAAAAAAGTTGTCAGGTCCTGGAACTCCATTGGGTGACATACATACAACCTTGTAATATAAGTAATTCGACGTGCTGAACACGAATTAGGTGTCCGTTTAGCTCCACCACCATTTTTCTGTAAATCGCGAAAAGAACCTAAAAAACTCTCATAACGTAGGTTATTTTCGGGATTTACTAACAATTGGTGGGTGATGGAGCTAAACGGACAGCTGATTCGTATTCAGCACGTCGAAATACATACAGGTTGTCCAATGGAGTCCCAAAAACATACAATTTTTTTCTTATGTGTGCCTGTGTAAATATATGAATATCACCGGATCCTCCGCCATTTTATAGAAAACCGCGTATGCAAATATATTACATAAATACCAGAGCTGGGTAGTATTCGAATACAGTATTCGGATACTTTTTCTGTGTCCGAAAGCTGTATTCGAATACTTTCCTAAAATTGTATCCGTTATCCGTATCCGACACAAATTAATAAAGTATCCGTTATTCGAATACATTAGGCGAGTATTCGAATACTTGTAAAAGTATTCGAATACAAATAAAAGTATCCGAATACACCGAAAGTATCCGAATACACTAAAAGTATCCGAATACAACAAAAGTATCCGAATACAATAAAAGTATTCGGATACTGAAAATATCCGAATACCACAAAAAATATATATACATATTAAATATTATTTTCTAGTCATTCTTTATAAAAAGGTTTACATATCGTCACCTCAATATTACAAGGTTCTATGGGCACTAAATCCTGTTCTGAGAAAATTTACTTTACAAGTTTAGGGGTGTTACAAATACAGAAGCGGTTTAATTTTTAATTTTTTATTCTTCTCAATTCACTTAAAGTGCCATATTACTCAAGTATGTAATGGTCATATTTTTTATTTTCAATTTCAAAGATATTTTGATTTAAAAAAATACATACGACTTTGGTCTCCTATCAGTGAGATTTGTTTTGTCACATACAACTTTGTTTTTCTATTATGTATTTAAAAAAAAGAAGTATTACGGCAAATCATTTATTTATTCTAAGATACAAAAAAAAACATTGAAATAAAGTATATAGTAATAATCAAAGAAAAGTTTAATTGGCTTTTTTACCAGTCTTACAAGTTTCCCCATTTTTTTTTTTTTTGAATAAGCGGAACCCTAGGGGTCCGCGAAATGTCACTGAGCAAGCGCGGATTTATGGGAGGGGGGGGGGGGGGGGGTAACGTGGTAATTACCTCTCCTAAGATTCTGTAAACCATCAACTTTTGTTTTAAAATGTTATGATTTTTGTTCATTTTGGGAAGAAAAAAGACCCCCCCCCCCAAATTGTGCAAGTTAATAAGTTTCATTTAAAGATGAAACATTTTTTACCCCGCCCCCCCAAGCTCAAGGTCCAGATCCGCCCTTGTCACTTTAAAGGGTCCTTGTTAGTATAGCGACCGATGAGGGTGTCCTTGAAAAAATCCTGTTGGCAACCTCTGTTATATGGAGTCTTTTTGTTTGCTTGTAGCAGCAAATGAATTAAATGATATTGATTGTGATAATCAATATTATTATAACTTAAGGAATTTGTATTAATGCATAACACTTCTTCATTACAGTCTAACTGCTTACTAATAAATGCAATTTTAATGTGAATTGGTTTGTCTGCGTGTATTTATTTACTCTCTAAAATATACGGCCTAGGCCGGGAAAGTAACATTCCCGTACGATTTTGTTGATCGTTGCTTGGCAATGGATCTTTTCTAGTCTGTTTTCTGATAGCTTCTTAGAAACGGACTAAAATACTGGAATTGTGCATTTTTCGATCTGAAATCGCTCCGAAAATGCAGACATTGCCGATCGATTTCAGAAAAAGTAACTTTCCCAGCTTAGGCCGGGAAAAAATAACTTTCCCGGACTGTTTTCTGAAAGTATATTCTTGACCGATTTCGGAAAAAATTATTTTTTTGTTGTTCGTGGACTTTGTTTTGCTCCAAAAAAAAAAACAAATAAAATATCCAAAGGCATTACGTATATTTATTTAAAAGAAACAGATTGCGTCTTGGACAGCTTTAAAAAAAACTGAATTTCATAAAATATTTTTTTCACAAACGAAAGAAAAGTATCCGGTATCCGTGTCCGAAAAAAGTATTCGAATACAAGGTATTCGGATACTTTTTAAAGCAAAAAGTATCCGTATCTTGTCTCTGGTATTCGAATACATTTGATGTATCCGTATCCGGTATTCGAATACATTTTAACTGTATCCGACCCAGCTCTGATAAATACACACAAAAAAGTGAAAAATGGACTGTTTCTGGGACTTCATTGGGTAAGCCCTATGTCTTTCGACATGTTGAATATGAATCGGGTGTTCGTTTAGCTCCATCACCCACCAATTTTTAGTAAATCGCGAAAATAACCTAAATTATGAGTTTTTTAAGGTTATTTTCGCGATTTACAAAAAAATGGTGGGCGATGGAGCTAAACGTACACCTGATTCATGTTCAGCACGTCGAAATCATAGGAGTCACTCAATGGAGTTCCAGGAACAGACCACTTTTTATTTTGTGGAGCTGTGTTATTATTAACATTGATAATAATAAATTTTGTTGTATAAAAATTGTTGGAAATGGCCACCTTCACTTAATAGACATGCTTCCTCCCGTCTTCGCATCGAATTGCGCACTCCTTCAAATATTCCCTGCGTATTCCATATTGTTTTACACGAGGCAACTGTTCGATCTCCTAAATCTTTTGAAGTGTTAATGGAAGGTTTATACACCAGGATTTTAGGATGACCCCACGAAAAGAAATCCAAACTAGTGAGATCGGGGGATCTTGCTGGCCATTGCTGAAGTCCTCCGCGACCTATCCAATGACTAGGATAAACCACATGTAAATGATCGCGAACAATTACACTGAAATAAACAGGAGCTCCATCGCACAGTGGTCCCAAATTGAGTTTTTTGGTTCAAAAATGGCTAGAGAGCGTAAATCTTGTCGGAAATGAACAATTTTTTTTTTAATTAAAGCTTACTAAAATTCCAACAAATCCTCGGAGCCCGAATTAAAAAAAAATCCTTTTTTATTATATTAAGTTAAAGGCCAAAAAAAAAAATATGGCTAGAGAGCACAAATCTTGTCGGACATGAAAATTTTTTTTTATAATAAAGCTTACCGAAATTCCAACAAATCTTCGAATTTTCAAAAAGAAATTTTCTTTTTTATTATATTAAGTTAAATGCCAAAAAAATGCATTTTTAGAATTTTTACTTAATACAAAACACAGTGTGTAAAGGATTTCTTCTTATTTTTTCTTTTACGGACGGTATTGAATAAATTCGTTAGGCGCGCAAACAACGTGTGACGTCATGCGTCAGGAGACGCACAGCGCTAGCGTACATTTTAAATTAATTCCATTCATGGACGTTGCCCTTGTAATAGCTTGATAGTGGAGCGAAATAGACCATAAAAAAATCTTCGTTGTCAAGAAAAAAATCAGCGTAGCACCAGAGAGTGTAGTTTCTATAAAGTGAAAAATTCTACATAAGAAATGGCTATTAACTATATTTTTTGTGGTACAGATATTTTTTATTTCGAAAAAATTTGAGAAATTGATTGCTTATAAAAATCGTGTTTTTTAACATTTACACTGCCATATCTTCAAATCTAATTGAGCTATCGATCTGATTTTTTTTTTTAAATTCAGGTACAGAAATAAGCGCTTCAAATGGTCTTTTTCTTTCTACCGATTATTGTTTATTATTTTGTTTAAACAACAATGAACTTGTTACTCGACTATTACTTAGCTAAAAATGTAATTTTGACAAAGTGACGAACTTTTTTATTTTTGAAAATTTTCATATATATATATATATATGTTGTTTCTTAGGTTTTCGCGGGTGTTGAATGAAGTGTTGGTGTACTTCCGGGTGTTTTCCCACGTAGTTGATAGGCTCCTGCTGGAGCCATTGTTGTCTAAACGACGTTTCGGCAGAATCCCATCTGCCATCTTCAGGTTCTCGCCGAAAGCTGCCTACTGCTGCTCCTCGTTGCTCGAACTGGACTGTCCAGTCCAGTCCAGTCCAGTTCGAGCAACGAGGAGCAGCAGTAGGCAGCTTTCGGCGAGAACCTGAAGATGGCAGATGGGATTCTGCCGAAACGTCGTTTAGACAACAATGGCTCCAGCAGGAGCCTATCAACTACGTGGGAAAACACCCGGAAGTACACCAACACTTCATATATATATGCAGCGAGGCGATTGAAGCTAAGATACAGGAGAATTTTTTGAAAAAAAAAAATTCTTATAGTTTTTTATTTATGAATATTTTTGCGACGCAGTAGCATATGGTATATATCCGGCAGGTGTAAGCCGTAAATTATCCGATTGACAAGGCCGTACCCACGGGGAGGGTCAGAAGGGGTCGGACCCCCCCCACCCCTCCCCGAAAATCGTAATTTGTGTAAAATATATTGTAAATTTGATTAATACATATAATATGAGCTAACTATCAAGAAATAGTTTTAGTTTCCTTTTCCTTTCTTGGATAGGTTCGGGTTTGAATTATCATTTCATTATAATATAAAGAAAGTTTTTTTTTGTGGCACTGTAGAACTAGTCCAATCAGCCAGAAACAAAATATTGATGGTAAGACCAATACCTAAATGCAGATTTGGAATGGTTATTTAATTTTTATATGCTTACTAGCTCTATGAATATTATAGAGCATATAAACACCAAAGGGGTGTAGTTAAATAGATTCCATTATTAGCGGTACTTGAGACAATAAAAGGAAAGTAGACAGGGACACACGTTTCTCGCCTAGGAGGCCGATCAGAGCATTTTTAATGTTCTTATACAAACAGGCGTCGGTAAAGAGGGAGAACAACATGAGGTTAGACAATAGGACCTAAGTATTACACAACCTAAAATATTTCTATATTTTTACTCCAGTTCATTTGAGAAAAGTAATTATATATTTCAATATTTCTACTTTGTATAAAAAAGTTGTATATTTACATTTACAAACATTTTTTTGTTAGTCGACCCCCCCCCCCATTTAAAACAATTTAAACCCTTTTAAATGTGGTAAAATTCAAAGACCGAATACCACTAAATAATTTTAGGAAATAACCGCAAATATATCCGAATCATTACAGGCATGCACGCGCAGAGATATAGCTAGTGACAGATGACGTCAACTCCAATATGAGTGTGTTTTCAGATATGCCCCTTCTCGCGGATATTAGTCGGTTATTTAAATACTTTCCAGTTAGAGATTATGAAAACAGATTTGATAATTGCTAATGTTTAGTAACACTATATCAATATACAGTGTGTCCCCGGATGCATAAACGTAATCTGCAGACGCATAAGGCATAGCCAAAATAATTCGGTAATATTCGGACATAGTCGTCACCGGCTTATATGTCTCACTGCTTCTAGGTAAAGTGGGGTCGTAGAATGTGCACAGAAAAGCATCAAGCGTCTGCAATTAACTTATAGTTTTATAGCTTATTTTTTTCCAATTATGTCAATATAACAAACACATGAAATTTTATAAGAATAGTATTTTAATAAATAATTCATATTTTTATCTCTAAATAAAAAATCTAGAGGTGTTTAAAACTGTTGCAAAATAAAGTGAACACACAGCCCATCGCCTGCAAATGTAGTAAACTGCAGACGTACTAGGATAACTACGTCTGCACTTTACTCTCGTTTTCATTGGTCCTATTATTCTTAAAAATCCGAATCGGTCAGCTATGCTTTATGCGTCTACAGATTACGTATATGCTCCCCGGATGGAGTTGATAAGAGGAAAAACATCTCTATTATTGATTTTACGATGAAAAGTCATTCTTTATAAAAAAATTCTGCTTGTCGAAAAAATGAATTTACCATATAAAAATCTTAGATCAGATACCGGGTGTTAATAAATTAAGAAAACATCAAAATGTCTCAAGAGAGAAGTACCTGTATTTATTATTTTGGACAAAATGTTTATAAAACAAAGTTGTTTATAATCCAAAACAAAGCCTAAATACAAATTATGAAGTCTAAATGTTGACTTTTTTATCTTTTTACGTTGAATTTATTAATATTAATATGAATAAGAATTCAAATTAAGAGAGTGTGCTGTCGATAATATTGAACTGACAAACGTCATTGTGACATTGTGTAGAATATTATTATCTTACATCTGCATTTATTAGTGTTTTGTTGATTATTTAAAAAATGTTTACCAAACAAGAAAGAATTTATTTGATCAAATGTTATAGGAGACGTCTCTTATCGATATGCAATTAACCTTTTCCACCAAAAGTTCCCTAACATAGCGGTATCGCGCCAATCATTGCGCAAACTTGTAAAAAAATTCAATGAAACTGGATCTGTATTGGATGTCAAAAAAACCCAAGAAAAAGTACAATGAAGACGATGTGGCAACACTTTTGGCAATAAATTCACTAATAGAAAACCCGAAATTATCTTTACGGAAACGCTCACTAGGACTGGAAGTAAGTAAAAGTCATTTACAGAGAATTTATATGGAAAACAAAGTTCGACCGTTTAAGCCAAGGTTCACACATACATTTGAAAATGGAGATGAAGAGAAGCGATTGGATTTTTGTTTCTGGGTCGGTGAGAATTACCTCGTAGATAGAAGTTTTCACATAATGTTTTTTTTTTTTACTAACGAAGCTACATTTTGTACCAATGGCCACGTTTCATCACAAAACAGTCGTTATTGGGCTTTTGAAAATCCAAACAATGTCATTCACAAACGAAGTCAACGTTATAAAAAAGTGAATATATGGTGTGGGATAAATCAGCATGTTTATTTGGACCTTTTGGAAAACTTTATATTGCCATTTATAAACACTTTGCAACCGGAAGTAAGGCGTAACATTTTTTGGTAGCAAGACGGTTGCCCAGCTCATTCCTCAGTTTTGGTACGGCAGTGGTTGACAGATCACTTCGAAGCCAGATGGATGGGAAGATATGCTCCAATTAATTTTTCTGCAAGATCACCAGACCTTACACCAATGGATTTTTTGCTGTGGGGTGTTTTAAAACAGAAAGTTTATGCAGATGATCTGCCGCATGATCAAGAAACATTAAAAGCACGAATACAAGTCGCGGTGAATGAAATGAATGTACCCTCAACCATTCCTAAGGTCCATGGTGAATTTATTAAAAGGATTGAGAAATTTGTTGAGGTTGGATGAGGCTATGTAGAAGAAATTGTTTTTCCACAATCGTTGAAGTTAATGTTATTATGTTATGTTAATGTTTGAAAAAAAAATGTAAGTTGACATAAATGTAAAAGTCAAAATTTAGACTTCATAATTTGTATTTAAGCTTTATTTTGGATTATAAACAACTTTGTTTTATAAACATTTTGTGCAAAATAATAAATAAAGGTACTTCTCTCTTGAGGCATTTTGATGTTTTCTTAATTTATTAACACCCGGTACATCTGATCTAAGATTTTTATATGGTAAATTCATTTTTTCGACAAGCAGAATTTTTTATAAAGAATGACTTTTCGTCGTAAAATCAATAATAGAGATGTTTTTCCTCTTGTCAACTCCATCCGGGGACACACTGTATATAAACGGCACATGCAAGAGGCCTATTGGCACACCTTCAAGCAACACAGATAGTTCTTCTTGAAGAAAATGCAGGTATTGAAAAAATTTCATTGCAATCGATTTAACCATTCACGACTTATGAACGAGCAAACATACAGGGTGTTCCTTTTTTTTGATGATGTGATAGAACACACAAAAAAATTACTAGAATTTCCTAAATTACTTCATCAGGAATTAAAATTCGAAACATGGAGAAAATTAAATTCAGACAATTTACTATAGTTTAATAACATTAGGTACATATTTTGATACATTTTTATTTCAATATTTCGGTTTATAGAGGTAGCTACTGGAAAGTTGGAAGCTAATTTGTGCCATATTATGTTTGTGTTAATCCTTTTTAGAAATTTGAAAAAATCAATTTGCTACTACATTTTATTCTTTCGCCGGTTTGATTTCCCATTGAAAATTCCAAAAGAACAGATTTTATTTTACTTTTCAACGACACGTTGCAAAAAGAATTCCATAAAATTAAAATAATCGATACTGTTTTAGATAAAGGCCTAAGGTTGTGTCATTTGGCAAAATACTTGAAAGTTATCGTTCTCCCCCACCTGTGTTTTGGCGAAAAGTGAAGTGAAGGTAAGTGTAATTTTATAACTCCTACTAATATATAAAAACCGCTGCCCAAGGAATCATTACTTCCACATGCAGATTCTCTATCCAAGTCTCTCACATCGAAAAAAACTTTGTATGTGGAAATAATTGTTTATGGAACTTTAATAATATAATATTTGAAATCCTCTACCCCAAAAACCCATAAAACGATGCCCCACATCGGTAGGGGGGTGGTAGAGGGGGTGGATGAAGTAGAAAATATTTTGAGGTTTTTGGTTCTTGTACATACACTAAATCACAATTTTTTTTCATCCCCTTTAATAGTGGGGTGAGGGTGGTAATGGGGGTGGCTAATACCAAAAGTTTGAGTTTTTGAGACCTTAGCTTCTCTTGTATATACTAAATACCAATTTTATGGACTCTTACCTGCTTGATTTAGCCATTTACACCAAATTTACCCCCAACTCTTCGACGAAACAAGATGAAAATATAATCTAGTTCCAGATCTCGTTAAAGTACATATGTGTACCAAATTTCAAGTCAATATCTTAAACTGTTCCAGGTAAACGTGCGCACAAAAAAGTTAAAACTTAAAATCTCGACGTTTCATGACATTTTAAGCCTATTTGAACAATAAAAATTTTTAATTTTTTTTTGTCTTTACTATACTTCCACCGGATGTGGAAGTAAAATAAACCACTGTTTGTGAGTTTGTTTATTTCTTGCTGAATCGCACAAACACTGGTTGAAATTTTGCATGCAGATAGACAATAGATTGGAGTAACATATAGGCTGTCCCACATTCTGAATTTCAGTAAGAGGTCAACCTGAAAAACTGCACAGCGGATGATAAAATATTTGAAAAAATATTATCAATTTCGTCTTCATCTTATTCACAGACATATATTATTCTAGTTGGCTTCTTTTTGCTGTAGAGCACGCCTAACAGCAACACGCCATCTGTCGCGGTTGTTTGTTGGGCGTCCGGCCTTAGCAAAGATTTTTCTTATTAGTTTCATTCTACGCTGTCAAAAGCATTACAGCAGTTTACGAAACAAAACAACAATTTCACGTATTAACTAAGTAAAAAAATATGAATAAATTCTAGGGAATAAAATATGAACATACCTAAATATCTTTTTCTAACATGTACAGATTTCGAGAAGCTGCAGAAATGTTACGACTTTAAATTTGAAAAAGGAGGAGGTGCTCAATTCGACTAGTATGTTTGTTTTTTACCACATCCACGTAGCGGGGTAGACAAAATTTCTGTCTGTGACTTTTTGTGTGCAATATTATTATGGAACGGTTTAAGATACCAACTTGAAATCTGGTACATTGATGTATCATAACTAGAACTGAAACTAGATTATATTTAGAGCATATTCCGTCGAATGGTTGGTGTGTAAATTGGCAAAGCAAGAAACAATCCATAAAATTGGGATTTAGTCTATATACTACAAGCCGTAGTCTCAAAGTTATTTTGGTATCTGCTATCCTCACTACCAACCCCATTACCACCCCCATTATTAAAGAGGGTAAAAAAATAAAATTATGATTTAGTGTGTGTACAAGGTCCAAAGGCCTTAAAAAAAGTTGACAGCAGTCACTTCCACTACTACCCCCACCCCATTTTTAAAGTTAGTGAAAAAATAAATTGTGATTTAGTACGTGTACCAGAAGCAAAGGTCGTCATCGAAGCTGAATAAAGAGGTCACTAAAAAGGACAAAAAAAAATTGACCCGCCTTCAACTGGACGACGGCGATGGTGACGTGACATTTTATTTCATAATTTTTTTTTCATTTTTTTTTTTTATATTAAGACAAGTGTATAATTCAATGTTATTCTCAAGTAATTTTGATTCTATTTATCTCCACTGGCAGAACACATACGAAAGCTCGCATACGTTCACATTCCCCAATTCAATATTCCTAAATGAGTTCATCGTGCATTTGCCCATAAACGCACTACGAGGACGTCTTGTATCCTTGCCACACTTTTGTTATTAAATACGTCTTTGCTGAGGTTATTTTTACTTCACTATTTAGCTCTGCGCTACACTACTACCGTTTTTTATCTCAGAATTATCATTGTTTTCTCTTCATGCTCTGAAGGTAATACTAACTATGCTAGAACTCAACCCTCTAACTTTACTGGAAGTTGGTTTGACCGCTTTCAAGTTGTGTGAGGACAAACAAATAAACAAACGAAGTGACAAAGAGTAAAGGACCCAGCTGTTTTCTTATGGAAATTGAATTTTTGTCAGATTGGCCAAATTTTACTTCCACACCCAGGGGAAGTATAGTAACGACAAAAACATTTTTATTGTTCAGATAGGCTTAGAATGTCATGAAACATCGAGATTTTAAGTTTGTGCAAAAAAAATTTTCTGTCTGTCGATCTGTCTGTCTCTAACTTTTTTTGTACGCACGATTACTCTGGAACCGTTTATGATATTGACTTGAAGTTTGGTACACGTATGTATTTTAACGAGATCTGGAACTAGATTATATTTTGATCTTATTCCGTTGAAGGGTTGGGGGATAAATAGGTAAATCAAGCAGGTGAGAGTCAATAAAATTGGTATTTAGTATATACAAGAGAAGCTAATGTCTCAAAAAAAATGTTGGCATTAGCCACCCCCATTACTAACACCCACCCCATTATAAAAGGAGGTGAAAAAAAAAATAGTGATTTACTCTATGTACGAGAACCAAAGGCCTCAAAATATTTTTTTACTTCATCCATCTCCACTACCGATGTGGGATATCGTTTTATGGGTTTTTGGGGTAGACGATTTCAAATATTATAAATATATATAAACTTCCATAAACAATTATTTCCACATAAAAAATGTTTTCGTTGTGAGAGACTTGGGTACCAAAGGATCCCGCACGTTTTATATGGAAATCGGTCTTCCGGTGAAATTGATTGAAAATTTGGGAAATGGTTCATTTTGTATCCCTGATCAAAAGTCTCAATGGGGTCAAAGCTTGAAATGCCCATCTTTAGGCAGTACGGCCGTTTTTAAGGGGCAAAAACGGCAAAAATTCAATTTTTTTTATGTACTGTGTTTAATTTTTGAAGTCTCCTGAGTTGCTATATTATGGAGATACTTTGCATGTGTATGTGTTTTTTTGAGTCTATGGGTGAGTTTGTATTTTTGTATATGTGCGTGGGAATACATGTATGCACGAATGAATGTTTGTTGCAATTATTAACTACAATATACATAGATACGATAGTTGCGATTCATGCATTGCCTATGTGTGAATCACAAATACAACCTGGGACTAACCTAACCTAAAAAGTGTGATATTTCAACCCCCCCCCCCCCCCCCCCCCCACCCCTTAAATGTGCCATTAATACATGTATTGAAAAAAGGTAAAGCTATATTAACATAAACCAGTAGATCATGGTATTACCGCTGACATTAGAGGCACCCAATGTGCACCACGAGGAGGTTGTCAAGTCGGATGTTGCACATTATTTGGCCCTGAAGAAGGCCAATTGTTCATTGTAATTAAAAATGTTTAAGTTTTTTTTTTGTAAAATGCAATATAAGTGTGATCTACTGGTTTATGTTAATATAGCTTTACTTTTTTTTAATACATGTATTAATGGCACATTTAAGGGGGGGGGGGGGGGGTGAAATGTCACACTTTTTAGGTTCGGTTAGTCCCAGGTTGTATTTGTGATTCACACATGGGCAATGCATGAATCGCAACTATCGTATCTATGTATATTGTAGTTAATAATTGCAACAAACATTCATTCGTGCATACATGTATTCCCACGCACATATACAAAAATACAAACTCACCCATAGACTCAAAAAACACATACACATGCAAAGTATCTCCATAATATAGCAACTCAGGAGACTAAAAATTAAACACAGTACATAAAAAAATTGAATTTTTGCCGTTTTTGCCCCTTAAAAACGGCCGTACTGCCTAAAGATGGGCATTTCAAGCTTTGACCCCATTGAGACTTTTGATCAGGGATACAATGAACCATTTCCCAAATTTGCAGTCAATTTCACCGGAAGACCGATTTCCATATAAAACGTGCGGGGTCCTTTGGATGTGGAAGTTGTGATTCCTTGGGCAGCGGTCTTAACATGTAAATGCTAGTTTACTTCGTTACCAAAATGCTCGTGCTCCGCTACGGTGTTCATTAAAAACCATAAAATGGCACAACTTATTTTGAATTTTCCAATCTTCACAATTTTCTTGAGCGTTTGAAAATAGTTTATATCTACGTACAATATTTCAAATTTTTAACATGGTTTAGAGGCGTCAAAAAGATAATGCGGATACTTAGATACAGCTCGTTACATTGCCATTTTAATCAGGAATCAAGCTTTTTTTTTCCGAAAGTTTTTATATTATTGAAAATCGATTAATTTTTACCACATTTACAAGTTTATGTTTTAACATTTCTTAATGATTTTCAAACCAATGGAAAGTTTATTCTTTGTAGATTCAGGTGCTGCCCAATTAATCTTGTGATGAAAGAAGGAACTTAAAATAATAGACCAGACGACAGAGAACATTTTATAGTGAAACCTACAAAAACTTACAAAATGAATAATTTTTTTTTAACGAGTTCGTGAAAGTGTGTAGAATAATATCCGCTCGGATGCAGAATATAAAAAAAGTGAAAAAACAATTTTTTTTTCATCCATTTTTTCAAAATGTTTAAATTAAGTCAGGGTAGGAAAAAACAAAAAATACAGGTGGATAGACCACGTGTTTCTGAACAAAAAATGTCCTAATAAAATGTATCGCTAAAGCCACGGTATTCCTAGCAAAAAATAGTGAAGTAACTTCTCCACTCTGCGCGGCCAAGCGCACGGTTAAATGCATCCTACGGAACCTCTAAAAATTCTTAGCTGTTCTAACGAGTAAAATAAAGCTTTTTCTCTTTCTGATAACACATTTTTAAAATTTTTCTTAGTGAATAGGAGAATAAGTAGTGAGTATGGAGGGAAAATATATAATTATGAACGCATACACAGACACCACCAGCCGCTGAATCGCTCACATCAATTCTTACGTGCCTTTACTGTATTGTATATATTACAGGTACACCTATCCACATTTCAGGTATATCAAATGGATTCCTATACATTTGTTAATGTATTGGAAAAGTTTCAAAATTTATATTCAAAACAATCAAAGATATTTTCATAGTCATAAGGATGAGATCGTGAAAATCGCAATTTCTTATCATGATCTGATTAATCATATTTTCGAAAAAATGCATACAAGTAAACGAATTTGTTTGAACATTCGAAAAGTATACATTTTTTCCGAAATAGTGATATTTTATTTTTTCAATGGGTCAATTTCTCGGCAAGTTACAGCCTCCAATATATATTTTATCAAGAAAAGCGGCAATCAAGGAAATTAAAATGATTTGAGATGTACTTTTTTTGAATCCACGTTACTACAACTTAATAAACCATAATAATCATGAAGTGTACATACTTTTTAACAGTTCTCAATGTCTTTTGTCAGTTCATTCTTCATCCAAACCTTTGATTCTTCGTCATTCGTGAATATCAAAAAATCATCGACATATACTGCGATGATAATTACCTTTCGTTCTTTGAAATAGTGGGGCCATCCATAAATGACGTCACGCCCCAGGAGGGGGAGGGGGTTCGTAACTACGTGACTAAGTGTGATAAGGGGGAGGGAGGGGGTCTGACTCAGTGTGACGTAACGAATGGTGAACAAATCAAGAAAAGAAAAATTATTTTAAATTTTTTTTTTGATTTTTAGTAGCATTGCGCTCATGAGGCGACAAAAATTGTTTTTGGATTTCTACTAGCCCATGAGGCTGTAAATTTTTTTTTGGATTTCTACTAGCACCCCTCCCATGAGGCGGTAAAAATTTTTTTTTGGACTTCTACTAGCAGCCCCCCACCCATGAGGTGGTAATTTCTTTTACTAGCATCCCCCCCCATGGGGCGAAAAATATCGTGAATAATAAATAACAGAATCGAAAAAAACATAAGGGGTGGGGGGTTCTCTATAAGCGTGACGTAATTTTTTTGGGGGGGTCTAACTCAGCGTGACAAAACGTGACAATGGGGGGAAGGGGGTCTAAAATCTCAAAAATTGGCGTGACGTCATTTATGGATGGCCCCAGTAATAAAGTAATAAATTTTGCTTGGATTAATCCAAGTTCCAAATCACCGAGTTCTTTGTCCAACTTTTCATTCCACAGATAACCAGATTGCTTAAGTCCGTAAATAGCTTTTCTTAGTTTACAAACCTTTTGCTGATTATTCTTACCACGTTCATTTTTTTAAAACAATTTTGGCTGAACCATATAAATATCTTTATTTAGCTCAGGCTGCAGGAAAGCTGCTACCGCATCCATCTGATCGATATTCCAATAGTTAAGTGTAGCCAATGCAATTAGAAGACGAAGTGTCGTATCGCGTACAACAGGCGTGAGGGTTTTTTCAAAATCTGTCCACTTATTTGCATACATCCTCGTATAACTAGACGTGCTTTGTAATGGACTACTTCTCCGGCTCCATTCCTTTTTCTTCGTAAAACCCACTTACATGAAATTGCTTTTCTGTCCTTTGGTAGATCAGCTGGCTCCCACGTATTCTTTTTGATGAGAGAATCGTATTCTTCATTCATTGCTTGTTTCCACATATCAGCATCGCTACGAGAAAGAGCATCTTCAGCACTTCTTGGATCTCCATCAGATTCTATTTCTAGTGCAGCAGACATGACGTAGTCGTCAAAATCGCCTCTGAAATCAACAATTCCGTTGTAAATATGCCCTACCTGGTCCCTGTTCAGCTAAATGTAAAACGTCATCTTCTTGATAGATTATCTTGATTATCAATTAAGATGTTAGGTTGTCTTCATCACCTTGAACTACGTTATCTTAAGCTGGAGTCTCAGTATTTTCTCTTGCTGCTTCTTGTTCGATGTTATCTTTCACATTTTGAGTTTCGATCATAATTTCCTGAATGTTATCATCTGAATAAACATAAAATGGCTCCACATGAGTTTCTCCGTCTTCACGCGCCATCATTTTCTTTTCATCGAATATCACGTCACGCGATTTCTTTACTTCATTTGTCTCCTTCATTCTGTAACCTAATGAGTCTGTGCAACATCCGACAAAGAGATACTCTTTGGATTTGGAGTCCCATTTTTTGCGTTTTTCGTTCAGGACATGTACATGAGCAGTGCAACCGAAAACTTTCAAATGGCTTAAGTTCGGTTTTATGCCACTCCAGGCTTCTTCTGGTGTCTTGTTATTCACAGCAACAGTTGAGCTCAAATTCTTCAGATAACAAGTTGTATTTGTTGCCTCAGCCCAAAATTTCTTTGACAAATTTGGTTCATACAACAACAATCGTGCCTTTTCAACTAAAGTTCGATTGATACGTTCAGCAACACCATTTTGTTCTGGTGTGTACTGCACTGTCGTTTGATGTTGAATCCCATACTCCTTCAAGAATTCTTCGAACTGTTTATTACTGTACTCCTTGCCATTATCACTACGAAGTGTTCGAATTTTACACGATGTCTCGTTTTCAACGCACGCCTTAAATTCCTTAATTTTTTTCAAGAACTTCTGTTTTGTGGGCTGGAAAATAGACAACATTTTTTCGAGTCAAATCATCAGTCAATGTAAGTATATAACGTTTTCCACTGATCGACTTTTCTTACATGGGTCCACATAGATCAGAATGGATTAAGCCTAGCTTACATTTAGGCCGCTGTGCTTTTCCCTTTGGAAATGGATTTCTATGCTGTGTTCCACTTGTACCTCTCTAACAAACATCACCATTCATCTGGTCCTTAAAAATGACACCTTCCGCCATTCCATCTCGCAGCCTCTTCATGCCACCTATACTCAAGTGTCCAAGTCAACAATGCCATATATTATAGTCATTATTTATTGACATGGAATAGCAAGTCAACACAGTCGATTCGTGTCCTCGTTTGACCTTGGACAAATCTTCATCTGAGGATGTAGCTACAGCGATTACTGTTCCAGTATCACGAACAATAATTTTGCATGTTTTATCATCTACAAATGTCGTAGTGATACCCTCCTTTCCTAACTGCTTACAGGAAATGAGGTTAAACTTGAGACCTTCGGCATATCTTACATCCCGTATTGGTGTTTCAATGAGTTTGCCGTTTACACCAAGCAATACCATCGTATCACCAATGGCAGTGATCTTAAATTGATCTCCAGATGCAGTGACAACTTTTCCACCACTGTTTAAAGGTTTGACGTTAGTGAACCAGGCCTTTCATCCTGCGAGATGCATCGTTGCACCAGAATCTACGTACCAGTCGTTATTAAATTTTCTAACTCCAAGAGCCGTGGGAGTATACACTTGCAATATAAGACCTATTTCAGCCTTCTCATTTTGCTTTTCTTTTACTAACTTCTTTACATTACGTCAGTCTTTAGATAGGCGACCAATCTTATTGCAACTGAAACATTTTCCACGGAACTTAAACCTTTTCTGGTTTTGAAATTCTTGCTTCACATATAATGCAGATTCCTTACCAACGTTATCAACTCTTGACGCTTCTGCTTGAAGACGTTCCATAACAGGATTTGTTGTTAAAGCTGCGCCGCAATTTTCGAGGGCCATAATTAACGGTTTAAAGTGATCTGGAAGACTAACAAATATAAGAGCAGCTAACACGTCATCTTTGATTTCGTTATCTATTGCCTTAAGCTGTTGAGCAAGCTTTACCTTTTTGTTTAAATACTCCGTCATATCTGTGCTGTCACTATAACGGATCATCACCAATTGTTCAATCAATACGGCTACTTTTGAAAAACCTTTTGATTCGTATACCTTTTCAAGACGATTCCAAACTTCTTTAAGTCACGGATTTCCTTGTAAATGTGCATCTTGACGCCAGACACAATGGCCGCCAGAGCATGCGATTCTAACTTGACATCTTTCTTTGTGCCATTGACATAATCCCACAAATCTCAATTAATCAAATGTATTTCCATACCATATTTCCAGTCAATATAATTCGAGCCACCAACGATGCTGGAACTGCTGTGTTTGCGGATTGCATTTCTACCTTTGTATTTTTAACTCTGCGCTGCTATCGCCGTTTATATCCACCTTTACAAATTTACTTTATTAAACCATCTACTAATTATGATAAATAATATATGCCACCTTCTGGGCCCGTAACCTGATAGAAAACTTGTTTTATATTGTTTTATATTAATAAAGTATTTGTTTATTCGACTTTTAAAAGATTATGTATGACATAGACACATTTACTGAAAATTAATGTATATGTCAGAATTAACATATCAGCAACAACAATTAACTACAATGCACACACTGTTGGCCACAAGGCTCCACTATCAACATAGAAGCTATTCCAACAAGTATTTTTCCCATCCATCCTTTGCTTATATTGTTTAAAACAAAAAAGCATCGCAAAGCTACAATTTCCATCTGTTAAATGAACCAACACTCATATAGATTGAACAGATTCTGATTTAGTGACATGTAATTCAGTGCGTCGGTGTCACAGTCATGCGTATTCAAGTGCGCGCACGCATGTATCTCGCTCCGAGTTATAACGTTACACTTGACTATTTTTTTCCTGGAAAACCGTGGCTTTAGCGATAAATTTTGTTAGGACATTTTTTGTTCATAAATACGTGATCCATCCATCTGTATTTTTTATTTTTTGCTAGTTTGATATAATTTCAAAATTTTGAAAAAATTGATGAAAAATTTTTTATTTTTTTCTCTTTTTTTATGTTCTTCATCCGAGCGAAATGTAAATATTTCAGGATATTTTTCTATACACTTTCAAGAACTTATTAAAAAAATATATATTCATTTTGCATATTTTTCATCGTCCCAGTCATCGAATGGGTTACAATATAATCATAGTATATTGTGGTGCAAGTCACTAATCGGCCAGAGAACGCGAGACGTGCACTTACAAACTTGAAACGGTAGCGGAAACAACGGAGCGCTGTACGAAAATAATCATATTTTTTACAACAATAAAGCAATGTAGATAATTCTTTCACTAGAAATTACCCCATTCCGTTCTACAGATTTCATATCATAGAAGTATGTATACTGCAATAGTTTTAAAAAGGGTTCGATACTGAAATTTACACTGCACTTTTTGCAAAAACCAAAATGGAGGCGCCAATATGAAGGCTAATCTATATCTATGTAGAAGGAAATACTCGAATTAAAATGAAAACGCATCCAAAATTGTAAAAGCCGCGAAAGAAACTGTAGAAACAACGTTATAGAGAATTAAATTTCACATAAAAAGTGGTGGTGGCATAAATATTTCTTTTATCGTTTCGGGCAATATATGTGTTTAAACTCAATGAATCTGCATTGTGTCACACTTTATATGCTTTCTTTGCATGTACTATAAAAGATCCACATATGCTCTCACTGACTTTTTCGTAGAAAATTTAATTTTCCTACATTTTTTTCATATATCGTACTATTTTGTGTCTTTATTTTAAGGTGGGTATTGCCTGTTATATGCAGGATGTCCCTAATGGATTGAGTTTACAAGAGGAAAAATTTTTGATTTTTAATTTTACAAAAAACGCCAAAGGAATGAAATTTTTTCTTGATTTAAAACGGATAAATTTGTAATTAAAACTTCTATATTAATACAGTGTATTCTTAAAATAATAGTACTTTTATTACTTCTTAAATAACTTTTATACAAGGAGAGTTGAAGTGTGAAAAATTTTAAAATGTGATCATTGACTAACAAACACCCTATATGAGGCATCGAAGCTGTAACAGGATCATGGTACACCCCTCCTTATTTCCTTTAGGTTTAAAGATACTTAATAAACGTCACTTTTTGACATATAAATGATGATCCGGTTTCACCAGAAGCGACACTAACTTTTGATTTTCAAATGGAACACCCTGTATATTATTGCATTTTTGAATTCTGTATATAGATATACAGTACAATAATAACTATACTGAATTTTTAATACTTTGATGGGGCATTAAGATGTCAAAAGAGCTATTACTGAAAGTCTTTCAGTAAGAATTTTTTGAATGGCAATACACAAGCTTTATGTGAAAATGGTTTTAACCAATGGTTATTGTTAGGTCGAATTTTTTGTCCCCTTCGCCATTATTCTTAAAACTTTTTTTTTCATTTTGATTAAAACGAAAATTGTGTTTGTGTGTGAATTATGCTGAACCATTATTAGAAAGTATTACAATATAACATGTATTCAAAAAAATCGTAAATTTGGAATCTTTATAACTTCGCGGCTCGTACATTTTTTGAGCTGTATCTCGAACACCATATATATAATCGAATTGGGTCCATTTTAATTAGAAAGTTGAAATCTACAACATATTCAACCACCGGGTCCTTTAAATATTTATAATTTGTGACCAGATCTTCGCCATTTTTGCAAATTTTACTTTATACTTAACTTTTCTTACTTCCAGTGAGTTACAGTCATATTAAAGGTTATAGTTCCCTTCGGTTCATAATATTAATTAAAATATCAATAATTTCTGGTTTTGCACCTTGTATAAATTAAAGTTTTTAACTGAAATCGAAACCCAGTTATAAATAGATTTTATTAACATTAGCGTCAAAATTTTATTGCTTTTTTCAAAAGTGCAGTCCTCAAGGTAACATTCTAACATTTTTAAACAAGTTTTTCGACACATTCGTCATCACAATTTTTTTTGTATATGACCAGTTTTATTAATAACATATGGAACTTATTTTTCATGATAAAAAGGTTGCTAATATTTTTTGTTTTTGAGTACGGTTGAATTTGGCTCACAAGGTCGTCAAAAATACTAATTTTACATTTAACAAATCAACCGATACATTTAAAAAAAAATTATACTAAACCAATAAAACATCAAGGGCATGCTTTTCAGTCATTAGCGCAACATAATTAACGCCGTCCCCTAAATGTAATATTTACATTATTTCTAGGACAATACACTGATAATGATAAAAACAATGTTATCATTTGAAATTAGTATTATAAACTCATTTAAGATGTTAAAAAAAATAGTAATTTGTTTCATGAATAAATTCATTTTAACGGTAAACAACATCCACTGTTAATCTACTAAATAATCATTCGAGTGAGTTTTTAAATTAAATGTCAATAACGAGGATAAATTCTGTGTTAAAAACAAGTATGATTTATTTTAAATGTATTTTGACGTTCTAAATGTTTGAATTAATTTAACAACTCTTACAGATCCATTTAATCTATGTGTTATTTTGATACCTGTTTGATTTAATCAAATACAGTGTGTTTCACTTTGCATCTTCACACCTCTGTAAAATTTTATTTAGATGATTTTATTTATAACTAGGTGCCTCTAACCTATGCTTGTACAACCTATTGCGAGTGTCAGTTTACCACTCCACTGCCTGCTATGTTTTTTTCTATGCGATTTTTCGGAAATTCATATTTAGTAACTCATATACAGAGCTTTCAATTTAAGAAAATTATTAATTTACTGTAAACGTCCAGGGCTTTTGAAATTTAAGTAAAGCTTTCGATTGTATTTCTCACGGTATACTGTTAGACAAATTATATTTCTATGATTTCAATAAGATTACCTTAAAGATGATAACATCCTACTTGTCAAATAGAAGACAAAGTACATTTTTTAATAAAATAATTTCCGATCTCTTACCAATCAACCACGGTGTATCACAGGGATCTGTACTGGGACCGGTGATGTTCATTATTTATATTAACGACTTAATTTACGCAAATGTAAATTGTAGAACTATATTATATGCCGATGACACCACAATAATCACTAAAGATAATAACTTAAAGTGTTTACTGGATGATATGGCCAATAAAGCAGTAAATTTTCAAAATTGGTTCACAGCAAATAATCTACCACTAAATAATGAAAAAACAACAAACATGGTATTTTCATATTGTAATTTAGACAGCGTAAAAACCCGGACTATAGGAAATTTCTTGGAGTGTACTTAGATCCTCTCCTGACCTGGGAGCACCAAATAGATTTTATGGCTAAAAAACTTAATAAAACTTTATACTTAATAAGAAATCTTGTACATGTCGTACCAATACAAGTAGTGAAAACAGCTTACTTCAGTCTTTTTCAGGTAATCAGTTATGCAATCATCACTTGAGGTCATTCGGCACATACTGGTCGAGTACTTTCTATACAGCGCCATGCCATTCGATCTATGTGTTTTATGGGTTTTAGAGAGGATGTTAGGGAGAAATTTAAGGATTTAAAAATTTTAACTTTGTCCTCTGGGTATATTTATGAATGTCTTTTGTTTGTTAAAATTAACTTAAATCAATATTGTCTTGTAAGTGATATACATTTCCATAATACCAGAAATATGGTCACATATTATTATACTCTTCGCAAAAACGAAGAGTATATTGTATTTGATCGGCACATTTCTAAAATCGTAAATATCGCTCGTAGAGAAAAAATTTTCATATCATTGTGTTAGTGAACGAATTCTGAACAACTTTCAAAATGTCCGTCTGTCTGTCCGTCCGTCTGTCCGTCCGTCACGTTTCTTGTAAGCACGATAACTTAAGAAAGAAACATCCGATTGTACTGAAATTTGGAAACTAAGTTAGTGTTAGCTAGGGGATTGTTGGTATTGTTTTTGAACAAAATCGATCAGTAAATAAAAATGTTATTAACGGTTTAAATTTGAGATTTTTTTTTGATTTTTATGTTTTTATAAAAATTTACATTTTTTTACGTTTTAGGTGGTTCTTACGTTTTTGACTCGGAATTTAAGGGTCCTAGGTTCGAAACCCACATGGGGTATGGCATGTTTTTTTTTTAATTTTTACTTTATTTTGCACCGAGTCTTTCACCAACTAAGTTTGTTCTATAAAATTAAAAATTTTTAAAACTAACATTATTTACAAAAAACTGCGAAGAGTATCCTATAGAATGTGTAACAATTATATAAAAAGTTTAGTAAACCGGCGAAGAGTACGTTTTTAGCTTGTTATAAATTATATAAGACTAAAACCACAGTCGAGGTGCCAAAAATTATTACGGACCATTATTTTTTAGTAAACTACCAAAGACAATTATAAATCTAGACTTTAAGCAATTCAAACAAAAGATAAAAGGAATTCTTACAGAAAATGCATTTTATAATTTTGATGAGTCCTTAAATGCTGACATAAATTATTAATTTTAATTTGTTGTGACAATGTATCTTTGTATACACATTCGGAAGATTTTAGATTTGGGTCGCAGGCATAGTTATTTCAACGGCTTGAGAGACCGCCTACAATAAAGGCGTGTACCAGTGCTCTAGTAGAGGGAGCAAATAATGACGCGCGATCAAGAAAACACGTACATCGCTATTAAAAATTTCAGTATCATTTATTGTAGTTGGCTCTGTTCAGTATAGGTAATATTATTACGTGCTTTAATAACTAAAATTATTTAACTCGTCATACTTTCAAAACGAGTCAAATAATTCTTTACATTTCCCGCAGACAGACCTGCCCACGTACATGTGGTGGGGAAAGCAGGTGGCACGATTGTAGGATGTGTTATACGATAAAAAAGAATAGCCTAGTTGCTTCGTTCTCGCTTGCTCTCATTGCCGACCCAAATGAAAATTTTTCTGACACTGTATGTAACCATGTACGTATATTTTTTTGTTTGTAATTATGCACCTGTTTTCTCTTAATATATCAATGTATTTATGTACCAATTTTTACTTAATTATCATTTTAAACATTGTATATTTTACGACGTGTCTGAATGTGTAATTACACTGAAAAGACAAATAAAGAATTAGAATTTGGATTAAAGAATTTGAATTCTGTAAAAAATGTAAGTACGACACACCATTCAATCTTTGAGGTAACATAATTGATCCAATTAAATAATCGCCTATAATTTCAGCTCAAATATTAATAGAAAAGTTGTACTGAAATCGTCTAGCTATCACAGCGTGGGATTTTCATCGCTCCATAGGTGCTGGTTGCGAAAATTTATAATCCCATGACGGGAAAACAACACTAGTCAGTGAACAGTACTTTTTTTGTGAATCCTAATGGTTTCCCTAAAATAGTTGTACAAAAAGCCTAAATTGCTGGAAAATCACGCGGGAGCAATTCTTGAACCCTTTGCAGAAGGTAAGGGTGCAGTCCTTGCCGCTTCAAAATCTCCATATTTTCCATCTACTTACATAAAAACCGCTGCCCAAGGAATCACTACTTCCACATCCAAGTCACTCACAACGAAAAAATTTTGTATGTGAAAATAATTGTTTATAGAACTTTCATAATATAATATTTAAAATCCTCTACCTCAAAAACCCATAAAACGATACCCCACATCGGTTGTGGGATGGGGTGGTGATAGGGGAGTGGTAGTGGGGGTGGAGTAAACAAATATTTAGAGGTTTCTGGTTCTTGTACACACACTAAATCACATTTTCTTTTCATCACCTTTAAAAATGGGTGGGGGTGGCTAATGCCAAATATTTTTTGAGCCCTTAGCTTCTCTTGTATATACTAAATACCAATTTTATGGACTCTTACCTGCTTGATTTACCTATTTACCCAAATTTACCCCAAATTACCCCAATTTACCCCCCAACCCTTCGACGGAACAAGATGAAAATATAATCTAGTTCCAGATCTCGTTAAAGTGCGTATGTGTACCAAATTTCAAGTCTATATCTCAAACGGTTCCAGAGTAAACGTGCGCACAAAAAAGTTACAGACAGACCGACAGACAGAAATTTTTTTTTCGCTCAAACTTAAAATCTCGACGTTTCATGACATTCTAAGCCTATTTGAACATTAAAATTTTTTTAAAATTTTTTTGTCGTTACTATACTTCCACTGGATATGGAAATAAAATGAAGAGCAGCCCGTCTAATACTCATTTAAGGATTCTCTCCAAAATATTCTAATATCTGTTGTTCTAAGACGGGTGTCACTTCTACTTGACCACTTGTATCTTGGCTCATTTTTTCAAAAGAACACCTTTCTCTTAGGCGTATGTGGATATTTGTAAAAGTCGTTAGGTTTAACACGGTTTGGGAACCTCAGCCTGTATTTTCTTTGGGCTGCTAGAGTTTCCTTTGCATTCCCTATAAATGAAATGCATATCAGCATATTCTTCACTACTATAAATATGTCTAGGCATTTTAAAAGATTGCTACACGGAAAAAATAATGGTTTTATGTAAGAAAAATGAACTAGGTAATTATTTCAAATAATTGGCATGAGTCTACTAGATGTGGTAGACTAATTCCAATAAATACTTAAATGTTAATACTACTGTCAAATTGAAACTTGAAGGCAGCCTACTAAAAGTTTTAAAACATTATCGTTCAGTAATGATTGAAGTGAACTCAATTGCATGAACGTAAATTTTATTTTTTTAACACGAAAACCGTTGGTAAAACGGCATTTTAAGAGAAGAGAAAGTTTAGAATGAACGAGGGAATCGAAAAATATTTATTCTGAAATATAAAATGAATGGATTTTAAAAATATATTAGGATGCAATCAAAACCAAGAAGGTATGTCCAGTGGGCCTAGAAACTTCAAATTTAGGACACAGCTGAATGAAAAGGTTACTTAAATGAAATCATTGGCCCCTCTTTAACATAATTAGTTTTGCATTTGACAGCCTGGAAAATGAAAAGGTCAACTTCCATTTTTTAAATAATCGATTAGTACATTGAGATTTTAAAAACTGAAATTAATCCACAATAGATCAGTATTCATATATTTTTTTGAAACTCTTATTATACTTAGTACTCATGCTTAAATGAGAGTAAGATTGCAGTTCTGTAAACAATACGAATCGGTGTAACTTTTCTCATTTTGAATTACAATGTATGGGAAAACAACTATTTGACATTATAAAGTAATAGTAACAGTTCATTGTTTTGAATTTGCATCATATACAGGGTGTAACATGTGGCTAACTAGATTAACTTTCAGAAATTATGGCTTACAACAAAACTATTAGACAAAATATCTATATTTTCGTTATATTTCAACAAAAATAGATAGTTCAATTAAGATAATAGTATCAGTAGTTGAAACTCTAGGAGAAAAACTTTTTCTTATATTTATATTTCTACAATACAAATCTGAATACAGATTTTCTATCAATTTTGCTACTCCTTAAATTTCGCTGTGTGAAATTGATTTATTTGCTGCTTGAAACTGAGGTATATCACTTAATATTCTTATATATATGCACTTTATATTACACTAAACCATGAAAAAACTGCAATTAGCATATTTGTCGAAATCTCACTTATTAATATGAAGATGTATGCAAATTAAAATAATTATTTATAAACATATTTAACAATAAAACCTATAAAACACATTGGAAAGTTGTTAAGAAAATATGTTATAGCTTTAACCACTCTCTTCCATGTTATTATTTGTTATGGTTTTCGATAATACATATATTTTATTGTCGTGCTGGGTTTTATACCATCCGTGGTCTACAATTCCGTTAAACTAATAGAAAAGTAATGTAGAGATTCAACGAATTTTAAAATTTGATTGAATTATTAACGTTAACGGAGAGATATTCATCTTAGTGGAAAGACAAGATTAACTGAAATTCGTCTTAAAATGTGTCAGTAAAATTATTATTCAAACTGCTAGACAAACTAAAATGGTCGCACTCAACCGTTATTGCTAACTATACATATTTCAGTTAAGTCACAGAAAAACTAAATCTTGCCAAAAGTACATCATTTTTTCCGATTTCATTTATTTGTCGTTGGTTTATTCCCGTAACTAAGATCAATTATTGGTGCCAAGAGACGAGAGTACAGATGATCCTTTGGGGACACATGTTTTCGCTTTATTTTCATCAAAGGAATTTCCTTATGCAACATAAAAATCTTGTTTTCTTAAACATCCTGTATTTTCAAGTGGCTCACTAATACCGGGTGCCCCATTATATTTTGACCCTTTTTAAACCCATATAACTTTTGAATTAGTTGAGATAATGAAATGCGGTTTTCGCCAGTCTTCTTCTAATTTTGATAAGTTATTTCCTGAGTATCCGTCTTTTTTTGCTCACTTCCGGTGTAACTGGAAATGACAAAGTGTATTTTCGGGGATAGGGCAACTTTGTTATTTCAAATGGAACACCCTATATATTTTTCCACAGTTGGAAAACCTATTGTTTTCCCTTTCCAAAAATGCCATATTTGTCATGGAAATTATACAGAGTGATGGTTTTATAAGCTTTTAAAGTGAATACTGCGTTTTATCGAAATGCTACGAAAAAAATAATGATTCACAAAGTAGACTATGGAAATAAGACAACATCACTCGTAAACGTCAAATTAGTTGACAACTCGGGTACTTGAGTTACTTTAAGAAAAATGTTTACTTTACTTTAAGTAAAAAAAAAGTGTAATATTTTTTGCTGAAACTAAATCTTACAAAACAACACAAAGAAGATATAGAACTATGTTTGACAAGGAACCTCCAACAAAAAAGTCAATTAGAAAATGGTATAGAAACTTTTGGAATTCGGGTTGTATTGGCCGTAAAAAAAGAACTCCAAATAATGAAAATAGGCTTAATAATGCAACTGAAATTTTGGAAACGACACAAAATGATCCTTCCTCTTCTACAAGAAAAATTTCTTTCGCAACAGGTATTCCGAAAACCACTGTTCATAATGTTATGAAAAATGTTCTAAAATTGAATGCTTATAAAATTCAGATTCATCGAGAAATAAAGGAAACTGATTTTCCAAAACGATTACAGTTTTGTAGAGAAATTTTTAATTTACGTAGAAGAGATAGGCATTTTTTTGATAAGTTAATCATGTCAGACGAAGCATCATTTCACTTAAATGGCAAGGTGAATACGCATAATTGTAGAGTTTGGGCATCAAAAAATCCCAGAAATTTTCATCAGTATGTCAGATCCTCTGCAAAAGTTACAGTTTGGTGTGCGGTATCAAAACAAAAAATTTCCGGTCCTTTTTTTTAACAATCCAATTGTCAATGCTCCACCATATTTGGACATGTTGGAAATTTTCTTTTATCCGCAACTTGAACAGAATAATTTGTTGAGGACAGTCTATTTCCAACAAGATGGTGCTACGCCTCATTATGCTATGATGACTAGAGATTCCCTGAATGCCACCTTTGGAAATTGTTGGATAGGGAGGGGAGGTCCTACAGTATGGCCTCCTCGATCCCCAGAACTCACAGTTCCAGATTTTTTCATATGGGAATGTGTGAAAGACAGGTGCCCTACGCCACAAAATTTAGAGCAACTTAAAGAAAACATTCGAAATGTCTTTAACATTACCCCCGAACAGTTAAGTGGAAGCTATGACAACTTTGTAAAGCGAATAAATAAATGTATCCAAGTTGATGGCACCATTTTGTACATCTTTTTAACTAATGTGTATTATTTTGTTTATTTCTTATTTGTTTAATAAATATCCTGTTACACTTTCTTATATCGAGTTCCATATGTACATTTTCAATATAAGCAATTAAAGTAACATGCAATTGTCAATAAACTAATTTGACATTTACAAGTGATGTTGTCTTTTATTTCCATAGTTTACTTTATGAATCATTATTTTTTTCATAGCATTTCAATAAAACGCAGTATTCATTTTAAAAGCTTATAAAACCATCACTCTGTATAATTTCCATGACAAATATGGCATTTTTGGAAAGGGGAAGTAATGGACTTTCCAAATGTGGAAAAATATACAGGATGTTCCATTTGAAATAACAAAGTTGCCCTATCCCCAAAAATAAGCTATGTCATTTCCGGTTAAACCGGAAGTAAGCAAAAAAATACTGATACTCAGCAAATAATTTATCAAAGTTATAAGAAGACTGGCGAAAACAGCATTTCATTATCTCAACTAGTACAAAAGTTATATAGCTTTAAAAAGGGCAAAAAAATAATGGGGCACCCTGTACTTTTTTTTTCTAATACGCATCCACGTTTTGTTTACGTGTTGTGCTTATTTATATTTCCTGGAAATAACTTAAAATACCACGGAGTTAAGGATAAGAGCCTATATGCGAATGATCTTTGCAACTTTTTCGACTCCGGCCCCGGTTTGTAATCAATATGAATGATAACACAGCTCCACAAAATAAAAAAAGTGGTCTCTTCCTGGAAATCCATTGGGTGCTCCACCACTCATCATTTTTCTGTAAATCGCGAAAATAACCTAAAAAAACCCTCATAACTTAGATTATTTTCGGGGTTGACTAAAAATTGGTGGGTGATGGAGCTAAAAGGACACCTGATTCGTATTCAGCATGTGGAAATACATAGAGGTTGCCTAATGGAGTCCCAGAAACATACAATTTTTTTCTTATGTGTGCCTGTGTAGTATATGAATATCACCGGATCATCCACCATTTTATAGAATACCGCGTATACAAATATATTACAAAAAAAGTGAAAATTGGGCTGTTCCTAGGACTCTATTGGGTAAGCCGTATGTATTTCGACATACTGAATACGAATCAGGTGTCCGTAAATTGTGAGTTTTTTTTTTTTAGGTTATTTTCACGATTTACAAAAAAATGGTGGGTGATGGAGCTAAACAGACAGCTGATTCGTGTTCAGCACGTCGAAATACATAGGGGCCACCCAATGGAGTTCCAGAAACAGATCACTTATTTTATTTTATGGAGCTGTGTAATCTATATGTGTATAGCCATATACAGGGTGCTTCACAAGTAATGGTTCAAAGCTTAATTGTGGATAGGAGTTAAAATATTAGGATTGAGCCAATCATGCCCTAATGATGGTAAAAAGGCACAGAGTGTCAGATTTAATTTTTTTATTTTCCTTTGTAATTTAAAGAGTTTTAAAAATTTTCTTGTAAAGTTTGATGGGTGGGGTTTATTTGGGGTGGAAAATCGTGACACAGCATCTCAGGAACTTTTGATTTGCGCTTTTCTCAAGTACTGTCGTATTTAGAGACTAGTATACACTATAACAAGTATACCTTTTTTATTACAAAATTACAGAAGAACACAATTTTTGAGCGAAATCTACAGTAAATGTGGAAAAAATAGTTACGGCCTTTCTAACATATTAAACGTAACTCCAACAGCCTATATGTCGTGTGCCTATATATTGGCATGTCCAAAAACTTATTTGATTGATTAAAATAATATTTGGCAGGTGGTTGACGCTATTGCCAAGAAAGAAATCTGATACAATTTTAATGAAAAATATAGAGGTTGGATACGCTAAAAAATTATTAATGAAAAAAAGGGGGTGGAGAATAATTTTATACAGGATGTTCCTTAATGGCGAGCTAATATTTAGGATGTGATTCCTTAGATCATTTTATGAAGAAAAGTTCATATGAACATACGTCCGCAACGGCTTAAATTTTTTGCTACAGGATGTTGATTTTTTCTAAATAGTTATTTTTTAATATCTCAGAATAATCTCAGATATTATTTTCAATTTTGGTATGCGTTAATAGGATACAAAACCATGTATTTTAGTTAGAAAATTTATTTTATCAAACCACCAGTGGCGTCCCTGCAAACATGACCTTTAATATTTTTTACCAAAAAAGTGGTACGCCACTGACATTTTTTCATGTAGATATTTTTTTTTCTGATTAGCTTGGTCAATTCTATATGAAAATGGTCTTTTGCGTTTTTCTCCTCAGACCCACAGTTCCTGATTAAAACAATTAAATTCAAATTGAAACTATTATTATTAACGTTGATAATGATAAATTCTGTTGTTGTAACTATTCACTGTATTAAATCCACTAAGTGTTAATGGGCGTTTTATACACCAGGGTTTTAAGATGACCCGATAAAAAGGAAATCCAAACTATTGAGATCGGGGAATCTTGCTGGCCATTGCTGAGGCCCTCCGCGACCTATCCAACGATTAGGATAAACCACATGTAAATGATCGCGAACGATTAAACTGAAATGAACAGGAGCTCTGCATGTACCATATTTGATTCCTAAACGCAATTGGTACATCTTTAAGCAACACCGGTAGTTCTTCTTGGAGGAAATGCAGGTAAGGCATTTTGGCAGAAAAAAGGGCTATAATTCCTACCCGTACATTATCTGAAAATTGCGTTTCGGTTATTGCATGGGGGTTTTCGTTCGCCCACACATGATTATTATGGAGATTTTAAATAGCATTCCTAAAAAAATTTGCTTCGTCTGTGAACATAATTTGTGACTCAAACTGCTGATATATCGTAACATTCTGAAGGTACCACTGGCAGAAGTTCACACGCTGTGGAAAATCCCTGGGAAGTGATGTCTGTACTCTTAGAATATGGTATGGATACAACAAAAAATCAACCAAAATTCGCTAAACAATTTGATGACAAATATTCAGAGCTCTGACAATCTTCCTCGTACTCGTCTCAGGATGTTCGTCGATTTCCTGCAGCACCGCTCCCTCAATTTCGGGTGTTCTGACAGTTCGAGGTTTACCTTCCGAAGTACCTTTTTGGAAACTACCAGTTTGACAAAGACGGCGATGAATAGTCGGCTATCTGGCAAGGCACGATTAGGATATCTTTCCTGATACATACTTCTTGCTTTTGTTGCATTACCATCTGCCAGACCATATATGTAATGCATTGTCGCCATTTCAGCATTCATATAATTCACCATATTTACTGAGATATTCGAATAAAAACAGCGAAAAAAACCGCTGCCCAAGGAATAACTACTTCCACATCCAGATTTTCTGTCCAAGTCACTCACACCGAAAAAATTTCGTATGTGGAAATAATTGTTTATGGAACTTTAATGATATAATATTAGAAATCCTCTACCCCAAAAACCCATAAAACGATACTCCACATCGGTAGTGGAGTGGGGGTGGGGATAGGATGGTAGTGGGGGTGGATGAAGTAAAAAAATATTTTGAGGTTTCTGGTTCTTGAACACACACTAAATCTCAATGTTTTTTCATCCCCTTTAATAATAAGGTGGGGGTGGTAATGGGGGTGGCTAATGCCAAACATTTTTTTGAGACATTAGGTTCTCTCGTATATACTAAATACCAATTTTGTGGACTCTTACCTGCTTGATTTACCTATTTACCCCAAATTTACCCCCCAACCCTTCGACGGAACAAGATGAAAATATAATCTAGTTCCAGATCTCGTAAAAGTACATGTGTGTACCTTTCAAGTCAATATCTTAAACGATTCCAGAGTAAACGTGCGCATAAAAAAAGTTACAGACAGACAGACATTATAAGCCTATTTGAACAATAAAAATTAAAAAAAAAATTTTTTGTCATTACTATACTTCCACTGGATGTGGAAGTAATAACATAAATTCAATGAAACACTAAAAATCGATAAAATAAATAGGATGCAGGGCTGGCTCTAGGGGGGGGAGGGGCGAAGCGGGCGGCTGCCCGGGGCGGCAGATCCAATCCATAGTTACCAAAAAATATAAAAAGCTAGGAAACAATTGTTTCACTAATATAGTAATAGTAATGTTAACTTTATGTAAATAATTTATTATTGTTAGTTTTGTTTGTATATAAAGTAGGTTACTTACATACATTCTGTTTCTTATATGTGATTTTATTTTTTGTCTAATTTCTGTGGTATTTTTTTTAAGTTTCAATACGGTTAATTTTCTCAATTATTTTATTTTACCCTTTTAAATACAGTAATCATATTGTTGAAAATCCAAAAATTGCTGTAAATCCTATAACTAAAAAAACAAACCGTCAAGAATATTCAGTAGGTGACTCTTAAAATGTTATAAAAAATAACGGACTGAAGAGATAAGGTTAGGCGGGGTAAAAATGAGACAGACAGGTAGCGGGGTAAATAAAAGACAAGGTGATATTCAACTCACATTGAAATAAATTAAACTCATTTAACAGTAGGCATAGGACCTGATCAGATAACATAAAACACTTCTGAATGTACAAACCAAACTTGAATAAAAAATTATGTTATCTGATCAGGTCCTATGCCTACTGTTAAATGCGGGAGAACATATTCGGTAAACTCTTTTTAAAAAATTTTTGAACACACCTTAGTACTTTTTTGGGAATTTTATAGTTTCTCTATTTGAATTGTTCATATTTGGCAGACGTCAACAAGAAGTGCCATACTTTACATTTTGTGATCAAGTTTATTAATCTGCTAGTTTTGAATCATCAAAAATTTGATTTTAACGAAAAATTTAAAAGCTTGGTAAAAAAGAGACTAAAGAGACCAAATGGGCAAACTGAAGCAGGCACATTTCAGACTGAAGAGATAAGGTTAGGCGGGGTAAAAATGAGACAGACAGGTAGCGGGGTAAATAAAAGACAAGGTGATATTCAACTCACATTGAAATAAGTTAAACTTAATTTTTTATTCAAGTTTGGTTTTTACATTCAGAAGTGTTTTATGTTATCTGATCAGGTACTATGCCTACTGTTAAATGAGGGAGAACATATTCGGTAAACTCTTTTTAAAAAATTTTTGAACACACCTTAGTACTTTTTTGGGGATTTTATAGTTTCTCTATTTGCATTGTTCATATTTGGCAGACGTCAACAAGAAGTGCCATACTTTACATTTTGTGATCAAGTTTATTAATCTGCTAGTTTTAAATCATCAAAAATTTGATTTTAACGAAAAATTTAAAAGCTTGGTAAAAAAGAGACTAAAGAGACCAAATGGGCAAACTGAAGCAGGCACATTTCAGCTTCCTAATTTGAGAGAAGCTAGCCCTTCTGCAAGCCCCTTCTTGTTTAGTAAAAAATCTGAATAAATTACATATAAAAGAAGAAACCCTCCTCTGTCTTATTTTTGCACTTCCATTTGTACGATGTCAACAAGAATGGGAATAAATCACGTGTCTTTCATTTGCACTCCACTGTCTTTTTTTTACCCCACTTGGAGGGTAAAAATGAGACACTGTTTATTTTTGTTTATCAATTAACGGTACTTTTTAGTAAAAAAATACATATAAATATAGTTTTTCCTGTCATTTTTACATATGATACCAATCTTTCATTAAATATGACTCAATTCTAAACAACCTTGGTTCGTCTCTAAGATCTCAATCTCAGTTCTTAGAGAGAACTGACGAGTTGTGGGTTGAGGTGAGATATTTATAGTAGGATTGGTGGGTGTGATGAGCACTGGTGCGGAACGGTTGCGCGTGACAGGGGGGTCGCTGTGTGGTGTTGGTGAGGGTTGTATAGTTAGTGGAGATATTAGTGATTTCCAAGCAGTTGGAAGTCGATGACTGTCGTCCCTTTTGTTTAAACAATTGGGAGACTTCTCGATTTCAATTGATTCGCGGATCGTCCGTGTTCTTAGGGAATATATAGGTGCTATTGTTTTTGTGTTGTCAAAGTCTATGTTATGTCCAGTCTGGAGACGGTGTTGTGCTAGGGATGAGGTAGGGTCAGTTTTTCTGACTGCTAGGCGATGTTCGTATATCCTGTTGTTAATGCGTTTGTTTGTTTGTCCCATGTAAGTTTGGGGACAGTCGGAGCAAGGTATTTCGTAAACGCCATGGGAGTCATTAGGGACTTGGTCTTTTGGGGACTTGATACGGTTGGAAATAGTCTGTTGTGTTGTGAATATTGTTTTTATATTGTTTGTTTTTAGGACTTTGGAGATTCAGTCTGTGACACCTTTGTAAGGTAGGAAGGCTTTGTGTTGTTCAGGTAGGGATGTGTCCGAATGTTGTGTTTGGGATGGGTTCTGTACTTTATTTATGGTCCGTCTTATATGGTTTCTGTCATAACCGTTTTGTAGGAGTGCGTGTTCTAATGTGTGCAATTCAGTCTGTCTGTTATGGCTGTCAGTTAGTCTGAGAGATCTTGTTATAAGAGTGTTGACGACCGAATTTATTTGTGAGGGATGGTGATGGGAGTTTGCATTTAAGTAACGGTTTGAAATTTTTTAGATGTCGTAATTCGATAGCAATTACAAAGAACATCATTCGTTGCTAAACTTTTCCCCAAGGTCCTAAAGAGTTAACACTTCGCCCTTGGGAGGTCAACCCTGGGACCTCCAGAAGTGGTGTTGCCAGATTGTGCCGAATTTCCGTACGTCTGGGGAAAAAGTAGACTTGGCAACATCGCACTGGCACCCGCGGTCGGTTGTAGATATGCAACAGTACCTTGTAAGGCTATAAGTATTAACTGTTACAACTAAGAGGCATGTGTAAATATTTTATTTTACCAAATTTTATTTTTTTCCATATTCCACCACAGCAAAAAATCTGACAATTTAGTATGATAATCACGAAGTGTCAAGACATAATATATCATAGAATGGTGATTGTACCACGAAGGGTGGCCACCCTTTTGTCCTCTAAAAAATTTATATTTTTTTTCCAATGGTTAAAGTGGTGATAAAATGACCTTATTTTTTGGTGTAAGTTATCTCCACGCAAGAAATACTCGTTCCAAATATTAAATCGATCGGTTGCATTAAAGCCAAAAAAATATATAACAGTTAAGGACATTCGTAGAGGGTTAAAATTTTTACCGTGTAATATGCTCTATAAACTGCATCATCTGGAAGCCATTTTAACTAAGTAAGTGCGGGGGCACATTTCCATAACTTATCCGGCTATACCCTTTAGTCGGAATAGTATTAAAGTTGACGGATATATTATTTTACTGTGTAGAAGCTAAATAAAGAGATCACTAAAAAATATTAGAAAGAAGGTTGTTAATTGAACGTTATTACTTAATATCGATATTGAAGTCGGTGTAAAAATAAACAGATAACGAAATCAAACGTATTTTTAACTAACTTTAATATCGATATTAGCTAATAAAGTTTAATTAACTGACCGACGCAACGGTGAAATTTTATTTCATAATTTGATCGGTGTTTTTTGAAGGCAGTTCAATTTTTTTTGATTACTTTTTAATCATATAAACCGGAAAATACTGTGATAGCGTAGGTATAAATATTTTTATCTCGCTAGGAAGTGTCGTTACCTTCCTCGTGGTAACTTTATAAAACCAATTATGTCAATGTTTACACATGTCCTGACATGGACGTATATTTTGCTTGTGAATTTATATTTTCAACGTGACATAAACAGAAAACGCAATAAGATTTTAATTGTTTGAATATTATGTTAACACATTTTATGAAAATATTAACAAATGAAGACAATTGATTTATCAACATTATATTTTTAAGATTAAAGTGATAGAGAACGTGCAAACATTCCTAGAATTTAAACAATAAACAAAATTTTTACATTTTTAAGCTTCCGGTTACGGTATTAAAAGTTCGATGTTAATTCCACTAGATTATATATGTCGCAATTCGCGGCGCATATTACAGAAATTTCTATTATACAACGGTATGAAAAAATGAGATGACTTCCAGATAAATGAACATGTAAATGGTATTACAAAGTGGCTATGAAATCAGAATGAATGTGAAATTCTCATTCAACTTATGCTGATTATAACAATACATCGTTATTATACCGCTTTGATTTAATCAAATAGGTAAATTATAACCGGATAAAAATGTTTAATAACACAAAATATTTTTGCTAGTTGCGCCGGACCAGACCCTGTGTAGCAAATGTTTTTGGGATCGCTAAAACCGAATCTGAAACTTGTTTTGCCCCATCACGTTAGGATTTCTTAAAATTAAGAATAGTTTTTTTAACTGACATGTTAGGAAAATATTCGAAGATTTGGCGGATTCGCCGGTAATACCAATCAATTCACAAACCGGGTATTATTTTTGTAGTAACATTCACATGGTGCCCAACATAAAGAGAATTTCACAATAGTTTCATCCAGTGTGTAAAAGAAGTTACTAAAAAGGTGTTAAAAAAAATTTTTTTAGTCAAAAAATTCAAAAAAATCTTCAAAAAATATCTCTAAAAAGTAAAAAATATAATTTCACTCAATTTTCATAGCTTTCTTCGAAAAAAACAGGCCTTAGGCAAGTTATTGGTTTTTTATGGAGGTGAACTTACTCTGTTCGAAAAAAACAGATCATTGGCATGTTTGCTGCTTGAGGATGTCAGGTCACAGACTAAAACAAATCAGATGTTTCACTTAATAGTATTCCCTATGTAACCAGTTTCGTGTGACGTATACCTGCCAGGATTCTGCGCAGAAGACATAAACAAAGTAACCTTGCGGTTGACATGGGAGTTAAGACCAGCGAGTATAATATCACAGGAGGTAGTGTTTAGTACTGAAATCTCAGAGACGGAAGTCGTCATCAGCTACACCGGTGATATTAATTATTTTGAAATGTGGTGTATTGTATTGAAGGTTAGAGTTGTTATTGTCATACATTTTAGTGGTTTTTTGAGTATTTATTAGGTGACTTTTAAATATTATTACGTATCATAAGCTCCCTCCTGTGACTCTATACTCGCTGATTAAGACTGCTTGGACAATGCGCAGGTCACCGCACAAATTGGTACCTGCCTGGAGTTGATTTATTATCTAAACCATGATACGTCATAAATGAAACATCTGCTGATTTGTTTTAATCTGTGGTCAGGTTATTTGGGTTTTCGGGGATTAATTCATGGCTATACCAATTGCGAACAGGCCTTTGACCTGTCTGTGGTTCGGAGATGTTGAGTTATTGGGTTTTATGAAGGTGGGCTCATTTCATTCGATAAAAACAGGTCTTCGACCTGTCTGCGGCTCAGGGGGGTCGGGTCGAGTCGGGGCAGACATATAACGAGAAACACACGACGACCCACAGCAAACGAACCAATCTCGAGTCGGCACGTTCGAGTAGTGACAAATCACGAAGAGACCCCACAACCTACCACAAGAGGACCTATCACGAGAAGCCGGAGCCAAGCGCAGACCAATCAAACAGAAACACGGCAACCTTCGATGACAATTAAACATGAGAATGCACGACCACCAATGAGAACTCACGTGAAACGTGACGTTTCAGCGAGGCCACTTGTCGGGTTAGCTCAGGCGCCCACTACGCCTCCCACACACAGCAGAGGGCCAATAACACGTAGCCAGTCGCGCAACCAAACAGAAACACGACAACCCCCGATGATCAATAGAAACGAGGATGCACGCCCATCAACGAGAGATCACGTGAAACGTGACGTTTCAGCGAGGCCACTGGCCGGGTTAGCTCAGGCGTCCGCTACGCCTCCCACACACAGCCGAGGACCGACAACACGTAGCCAGTTGCGCATGCGCGCTCCAGGCCCAAGCATATATAAGGAACCGCACAGCGCGGAGAACGTCAGTCCAGTTCGAGCAACGAGGAGCAGCAGTAGGCAGCTTTCAGCGAGATATATATATATAACAGTTTTCCTTTTTAATGTGTAAAAAATGTAGTACAGGGTTATTCACTATATATTGACCCCCCCTTTTATTTCTGTTATTATTGAAAATAGAAAAAAAAGTTTCGTATAAATATTGTAGGTATATTTTAACGAAACGTGACAAACAATATCATGTATAGGTCACGTGATACGAAATAAATATATGTTTTTTAAATGGAACACCCTATATATTATTGCATTTTCGAGAAGCCCCTTTTCTCCTGATTTCAAATATGTAACATTGTATAGGTCTATCTTAGATACTTTTTGACATATTTGACATTCAAAATTCAAATAAACTGGTTTATTGACATATGATTGAGACATGCGTGTCAAAACACAAGTGAAAGAAAAATAACAAGGCAGGCCACGAAAATAATTATTTTATTGTTTATTCAATTTTGACATTTCAAACCGTCATTATTAACATTTATTTAATCAAAATGGGTTATAGTAAGACTGAAAAGGTCGAAATATTTTCTCTTTATGTGAAAAATAATAGAAATAAGTGTGCCGCAAGAGAATACTTTTTGTTTTACTAGTGAATAAACAACTATTTACGGTTGTTGCTATGGAGTTGCTATGGAATAACGGTTTGAAATGTCAAAATTGAATAAACAATAATGTAATTACTTCTGTGGCCTACCTTGTTATTTTTGTTTCACTTGTGTTTTGACAGGCATGGCTCAATCATCTTGCAATAAAGCAGCTTATTTGCATTTTGAATGTCAAATATGTCAAGAAGTATTTAAAAGCATTTTTGATATATTTGACATTCAAAATGCAAATAAGCTGCTTTATTGCAAGATGATTTAGCCATGCCTGCCAAAATACAAGTGAAACAAAAATAACAACAAGGTAGGCCACGAAAATAATTATTTTATTGTTTATTCAATTTTGACATTTCAAACCGTCATTCCATAGCAACTCCATAGCAACAACCGTAAATAGTTGTTTATTCACTAGTAAAATAAAAAGTATTCTCTTCTTGCGGCACACTTATGTTTATTATTTTTCACATAAAGGGAAAATATTTCGACCTCTTCAGCCTCACTGTAACTCATTTTGATTGAATAAATGTTAATAATGACGGTTTGAAATGTCAAAATTGAATAGACAATAAAATAATTATTTTCGTGGCCTACCTTGTTATTTTTCTTTTATTTGTGTTTTGACACGCATGTCTCAATCATCTGTCAATAAAGCAGTTTATTTGAATTTTGAATGTTAAATATGTCCAAAAGTATTTAAGATAGACCTATACAATGTTATATATTTGAAATCAGGAGAAAAAGGGCTTCTCGAAAATGCAATAATATATAGGGTGTTCCATTTAAAAAAACATATATTTATTTCGTGACCTATACATGATATTGTTTTTTTTATCACGTTTCGTTAAAATATAGGTAAGATTCTACAACTTTTATACGAAACTTTTTTTCCTATTTTCAATAATAACAGAAATAAAGGGGGGGGGGTCAATATATAGTAAATAACCCTGTACATTATTTATCTTGAACTGCCTGTAACTCGAAAAATTAGCAAGTTACAAAAAATTCCAAGAGACAAAAAATGTTTAGAAGGCCCCAATGCCTACGTCTTAATTACATATTTCTATGTCCCAGAGGCCTCGACTCCTATTGGTTGCAAGGACATAGTATACAATGACTCGTTGCGATGTGAATATAAAGGACATAGAATAAAATGGTTCGACGTTCTAGACACGTCAGAATCACGGAGAAAATCAGTTGGATTGTTAAGTAGCTCTGTGGACATAGAAGAACTTCATGTAAAAATCAGAAAATCTGAAAAAAGTGGACATAGAATAGTCTGATTCTCTGGTAGCGATATGCTACACTGGCTCTGGTCCGCCGCACCTACCAAAAATATTTTTGCGAGGTGCCAAAAGCCTGTTTTTATCAAATGAACCGTAAGCCCACATGAAAAAATCCAATAACTCAACATCCTCAAACCACAGACAGGCCAAAGGTCTGTTTTCAACTGGACAAGCCTAAAAACCATAATAACTCGACACCTTTAAGCCGCAGACAGGCTGAAGGCCTGTTTTTGTAGAATGAAGTGAGCCCACCTTCATAAAACCCAATAACTCGACATCTTCGAACCACAGACAGGCCAAAGGCTTGTTCGCAATCGGTATAGCCATAAATTATCCCCCGAAAACCCGAATAACCTGACACCCTTAAGCCACAGACAGGCCAATGGGCTGTTTTTATCGAATAGGGTGAGGCCACCTCCATAAAAACCCAATACTTTGCCATATCCGGACCACAGACAAACCTAAGGCCTGTTTTTTCGAAGAAAGCTATGAACCAGCTCTCCTCCATATAGTCCGCTTCAATCCGAAACGAAATATGTCCAGGAGCGTCAACTAGAGCTCTCCCTGTCGTATAGGCCTCAGAGTTATATGGTTATTGGAGTCCTGCCTATCAGCTGTATTCGGAGCAAGTATTGCTCCTGTATAATGTCAGTTTCGTTACTGAATATTCTAATAGAGGTGAAAGACCTATTTTTTGGGTACTTATGAACCATAAACAACAAGTTTTGAAATTAGATATTTTTGCACTGATTTCAAATTGTTGTTAGGTAATAAGGTACAGTTCCTTACTACCTTCCACTAATAGGTAGACAGATATTTGTAAAACTGAGTGAAATTTTATTTCTTGCTTTTTAGAGATATTTTTTGAAGATTTTATGAAGGCGGTTCGATTAAAAAAAAAATCAACCTTTTTAGTAGCTTCTTTTATTTATTTAACTTCTACCTGGTGAAGGAAACTATTGTGAAATTCTCTTTATCTTTGACACCATGAGAATATTACTACAAACATAATACCGTTTGTGAATTAATTGATATTACTGGCGACTCCGCAAAATCTTTGAATATTATCGTACTATGAAATCGGTTAAAAAAAATTGTTTAAATTTTTTTTTTAAATCCTGACGTGATGGAGCAAAATAAGTTTCAGATACGGTTTCAGCTATACATATGTTACACTGGATCTGGTGGGGAAGGGGTGGGAAGAGGTGGGAAAGGTGGGAACAGGTGGGGAAGAGGTGGGAAAGGGGAGGGGAATGGGCGGCAAGAGGTGGGAAGAGATGGGAACGGGGAGGGGAAGGGGTGGGAAGAAGTGTTAAGTATTGTTAGAGGGGGAGAAGACGGGAGAGGGAAGGGGTGGATGGCGGTGGCAAATAAAGGATTTTGTCCGTCTGTCTGCAAAATAAGTAGACTAAAAAGTAAAAAATAAAATTATATAAAAAAATATTTTTAAGAAAAAGCTTTTATTTGAAAAACTACTAAAAAGTAAAAATATTTTTTTTTAAATTCATACACCTGGAAACCAAAAGCTTTGGGGGTGGTCAATTGAGCAAAGTAACTATGCAATTGCGCTATATGACCGCCCTCAAAGCTTTTGGTTTCCAGGTGTATGAATTTTAAAAAAATTATTTTTACTTTTTAGTAGTTTTTCAAATAAAAGCTTTTTCTTCAAAATGTTTTTTTTTTAATAATTTTATTCTTTCAAATTTGAAACGTATATAAAACAGCACGAAAGAACACTCCCAATTGAAATTGGGCCATATTCATCATACAGAGTGACCGCCAGAGACGTGTGAACTGTCGTGTATTATATAAACTGTGTTTTATTATATTTTAGGTCGAAATGTTACTAAGGTTTGTGATTAAGCACACAAAAATGTTATGTACGAAACTGCAATATTCAGTGTCTCTCTGATTCGAAGTAACTTATCGTAAATTAAGTGATATATCAATTTTACTTTAACATTTTACATAACAAAACACATATACTATTAAAACGTTATTAAGGTATTTCTGATAAGACTACTGTGAAACAAAGGAAAGTTGGAGTCGGGCGTTGCCGACCACAAATACCTGTTACTTAAACACGACAACTTCTGTTTAAAACTATTCAATATTATTTCAAATTTGGAACATATGTAAAGTAGCATGGTAGGATACTTCAAAAAACAAGGCCATATCTGGCATACACAGTGATTGCCAGCGTTATATAAACTGCCATGTTTTATATAATTTGTTATAATTTTAGAACAAAATATGACTAATGTTTTTGATTAAGCATACAAAAATACGAAGATGTGTAAGATATCGAATCTATAATATACAGTGTGTTACAGGTTTGAACGAACAAGCTTTCCGTAGACTAGGTTATTCATAAATTTTACTTTAATATGTTATAAGGTATTACTTCCACATCCAGTAGAAGTATAGTAACGACAAAAAATGTCTGACTGTCTGTAATTTTTTTTGTGCGCACGATTACTCTGGAACCGTTTTAAGATATTGACTTGAAATTTGGTACACGTATTTTAACGTGATCTGGAACTAGATTATATTATCATCTTATTCTGTTGAAGGATTGGGGGTAAATTGAGGTAAATATTTTGAGGTTTTTGGTTCCTTTACATAGACTAAATCACAATTTTTTTTCACTCCCTTTAATAGTGGGAGTGGTACTGGGGGTGGCTAATGCCAAAAAATTTTTTGAGACCTTGTATATTCTAAATAGCAATTTCATGAACTCTTACCTGCTTGATTTATCTATTTACCTAAATATGGGGGTGGCTAATGCCAAAAAATTTTTTGAGACCTTGTATATTCTAAATAGCAATTTCATGAACTCTTACCTGCTTGATTTATCTATTTACCTAAATAGGGGTAAATAGATAAATCAAGCAGGTAAGAGTTCATGAAATTGCTATTTAGAATATACAAGGTCTCAAAAATTTTTTTGGCATTAGCCACCCCCAGTACCACTCCCACTATTAAAGGGAGTGAAAAAAAATTGTGAAGGAATGTAAAGGAACCAAAAACCTCAAAATATTTTTTTACTCCATCCAGTCCCAGTACCACCTCCCTATCACCACCCCTACCCTACTACCGATGTGGGATATCGTTTTATAGATTTTTGGAGTAAACGATTTCACATGTTTTATGATTAAAGTTCCATAAACAACCATTCTCATATACAAAATTTTTTCGTCGTGAGAGACTTGGATGGAAATCTGGATGTGGAAGTAGTGATTCCTTGGGCAACGGTTTTTAATAAGACTATTACGAAACGAGTAAAAATTGTTGTCGGGCGCTGCCGATGCAAATACTCATTTTAACAATAAAAATTAAAAAATATTCGTTATTGGTACTTAATTCCAGTGGCAGCATGTAAAAGTGAATTCTTCTACTATAACAAGTCAATTTAATACTATGTTAAACATAGGTTGGCCAAAAATATTTTCAACCATATTTCTGTTTTCAAGTATACCTATATTTTCACTTACATATATAATTAAAGAAGCTAAAGACGCTATCAAAACAGGTATTCTAAATAATAGGGTCACTATGTGTTTATACGTGGTGAGAAGAATAAGTATTTCTATTGCGATTTTGTACAATTTTTGCCTCGTCTTGTAAATGGGTGTAAGTTAAGCCTTTTTCTTCGTATTGACAATGTCTCAGTAGATGTTTTGTAACTCTTGCCTTATTTTAGTCCGAATCTATTTGCTGCGTGGCACATCTAACAGCAGCATGCCTTATGTCGCGGTTGCCCGTTAAGCGTAAGGCGTCAATAAAACTCTGTACCATCAGTTTCTTGGTAACATCAGCTTAATGTTTTGGAGCAACTGGCCGTGTTGTCTCTTACACAACCGCGGCCTAGCCCACTGCTACTGTCTCTGCAACACGTGAAAAACGCCACTACACATTTATACCCTAGCCAGGATTCGAACCCGGGAGTCCGAGGTCGCAAGCCCAACATCTTAAGCACTGCGCCACTGAGCCGGTTTTAACCGCATTCCATGTCAACTCAATCACCCTCTTAAGCGAGAGATCTAGATTTGTCTCAGTAAAGAAGGCGGAACCCCACAGTTTATAGTGGAATTCGAAATACTTAATGAATTATCGACCCCTGGGCGCGATAATGTAAGTTTTCTAGTTATCGATTCAGTTTCCTATCTCGCATATTTTTACTTCCCACCTAGTAGGGAAGTATTGGAATTAATCTGAAAACATTTTTGCGCCAGTGTAATTCGTGGGGAAATGCATTCATTCAAATCTGAAACTGTAAGAATGAGAATAGTACAATAAATTCCTTTAAAACTAATGAAAGGAATGTTAACATGCAAGAGGGCAAGGGTTCAAATATCCGACAGGGTTTGACTTTTGTATGCAATTAGTTGAAAAACCTTTTCACGAGTAATTCCGGGTTATTCAGTCTAGTTTAAAATAGGTATATATAGGATAATCAAATATAGGTGGGAAGTCTAGTACTGGTATCCCTGGTATTTATTATAGATTATCCCTAAGGTAAGATAATATTGCTTGAAGTTTTATCAGTGGTACTGTGGAAGGAGTAATGAGGTTTTTGGACTAATATTTCAGATCGAGTCTTATACAGGGTGATTTACTACGCATGCGTAAAATGAAATGTTCTCCTAGGTAATAGTAATTTTTGTTGCATTATAACTTGCAAAAATATGCTACTGTTATTTGTCTGTGGTCAGTAATAGGGCAAGGAAGTTGAGAAAGAATATATAGGAATGTTTACATTTCCTTAATTGGTATAAAAGGTTAAGCTGGCGCGTCCTCAAAGTGCCGCATTTTTTATTTTCGGTCGAACGCCCGTCTGCAACTTCTACTATAACAAGTCAATTTAATACTATGTTAAACATAGGGTTGGCCAAAAATATTTTCAACCATATTTCTGTTTTCAAGTATACCTATATTTTCACTTACATATATAATTAGAGAAGCTAAAGACACTAGATCAAAACAGGTATTCTAAATAATAGGGTCACTATGTGTTTATACGTGGTGAGAAGAATAAGTATTTCTATTGCGATTTTGTACAATTTTTGCCTCGTCTTGTAAATGGGTGTAAGTTAAGCCTTTTTCTTCGCATTGACAATGTCTCAGTAGATGTTTTGTAACTCTTGCCTTATTTTAGTCCGAATCTCTTGGCTGCGTGGCACATCTAACAGCAGCACGTCTTATGTCGCGGTTGCCCGTTCAGCGTAAGGCATCAATAAAACTCTGTACCATCAGTTTCTTGGTAACATCAGCTTAACGTTTTGGAGAGGAGAGCAACTGGCCGTGTTGTCTCTCACATAACCGCGATCTAGCCCACTGCTACCATCTCGGCAACACGTGAAAAACGCCACTACACATCCATACCCTAGCCAGGATTCGAACCCGGGACTCCGTGGTCGCAAGTCTAACATCTTAAGCACTGCGCCAATGTACCGGTTTTAACCGCATTCAATGTCAACTCAATCACCCTCTGAAGCGAGAGATCTATATTTGTCTCAGTAAAGAAGACGGAACCCCACAGTTTACAGTGGAATTCGAACTACTTCTATCGATTCAGTTTCCTATCTCGCATATTTTTACTTTCCACCTAGTAGGGAAGTATTGGAATTAGTCTGAAAACATTTTTGCGCCAGTGTAATTCGTGGGGAAATGCATTCATTCAAATCTGAAACTGTAAGAATGAGAATAGTACAATGAATTCCTTAAAAAGAATGTTAACATGCGAGAGGGCAGGGGTTCAAATATCCGACAGGGTTTGACTTTTGTATGCAATTAGTTGAAAAACGTTTTCAGGAGTTATTCTGGGTTATTCACTCTAGTTTAAAATATATTTGGGATGAATAAATATAGGTGGGAAGTCTAGTACTGGTATCCCTGGTATTTGTTATAGATTGCTTGAAGTTTTATCAATGGTGCTGTGGAAGGAGTAAGCAATGAGGTTTTTGGACCCATATTTCAGATCGAGTCTTATACAGGGTGATTTACCACGACATGCGGAAAATAAAATGGCGTTCTAGTCTTATATGTGGGAAAGTCCATGCAAAATTTTAGAGTGATCCTAGGTAATTTAGTAATTTTTGTTGCATTCAAACTTGCAAAGATATGCTACTGTTATTTGTCTGTGGTCAGTAATAATAATAATAATAATAAGTTGAGAAAGAATATATAGGAGATGTTTACATTTCCTTAATTGGTATAAAAAGTTAAGCTGGCGCGTCCTCAAAGTGCCGCATTTTTTACTTTCGGTTGAACGCCGCAGCAGGTACGGCCGAAGTTTGGTGTTTTTTTGTTATCGACGAGTTTAAGTAAATATCCTACTTGTTGTAGAGTTCACTGGCATCAGTGTGTCGGGAAAGACATTGACTTTATTAAAATTAAATTTTAAATTGTATTCGTAGATCGATGTTCAATACGCCATTCGGCGCTTAGAACAGTGCATTTAATGTAACATTTTCTTTGACTTTCCATTACTTTTAAGTTTTTTGTTGTGCTGTGTTCTTCAAAAATTATTTTAATTTTTACTGTTTTTGTAATGTGATTAAAACCAAAAAGTCACTTCTACCCTCTCCAGCTTTGCTGTCATTCTCAAGTCCGATAAAGGGGGAGGGGAAGTGATATGTTACGTCAGATTAGTTAATGTCAAAGGCAACGCATTCCTACAAAAAAATAAGGCAATTTTTTTCGTCACAATTTTTTAATTTTTTTTTAACTCTTCGATGAGGACAACCTACTGATACATTTTTTGCATGTCGTGGTAAATCACCCTGTATATGTGATTTGTTTAAATTCACCTACGAATCAAATAAGTAGTTCTTTAGGCACAACCTTTATTTAGTCGGTTCCAGTTTTAATTCACATTTCATCAAAAGAAATTAACATAACAAATACTCGAAGGCCTTGAAATAGCTTGTAGGTGTTTACTACGACGTAACTGTCTGTTAAAAAAAAATTATTAAAAAACGTGAGTGTAAGGATTATATGAAAAATAGTTCAGTTGATTTCAAGATTTGATCAGGACTACGCTCTTAATAATGGTTTAATACCGGTTTCTCTGAATAGATAAATTGGTTTGATAGTTTCGACTTCGACACCTGCTAAAGTCGATAACTCCACTTCTAAAAATGTGATTTTCTTATTTAAGATTAATTCAATATTTAGAAGGCAAAGAACCACGTGGTTGAGTTTTACCCTGAGGTTTCTCATGATCCATAAAACATCCAGACTTTATCAAATCTACTCAGAGACATTTTTAAATAGGCTTACAGTAAATACAGACATTGAAAGACAACCAGAAAAATCATTTATCTAACGATAGTAGTCACCCTTCATTTTATAACTATCTGAAAGTGTTTAAATAAACATGGTATTGAAAAGTCGTTTCTCGTCCTCCATTTGGGAATTTATATGCTTATAACTAATTCATGAGCCTATAAATATTTGGAAATGTCAGAAGAAGTTCGGACTATCATTAATGTAAGTTTTGTTGAAAAAATATGTAAAAAATATACCTATATTAAATTAATTTTGACGTCAAACTAAAATTGCATTATTTTGTGACATATAATGTCGACCGCGAATATACAGGGTGATTCACATAAAACTTCCCAAGCACTTCCACTTAAGATACTTTGGGAAATAGTGCAGCTGAGTTTCATTTTCCTCCGCCACGGCCGCATATTTAAAATTTTAATCTTGAAAGAAATATGATATAAACTGAAAATCTCTGTCCAACGATATTCCACACGTGTATATGTTGTAGAACCTTCCACAATCGACCTATGTCGAAGCCAGAATAAAAGTTCGACTTAGGCAAAAATTTCATTTAAGGACATTTTCAAGAGTCTGAGGGACTTCAGAGCCACAGAATAGTCCAGAAGGGCCGTTATGAGTTTGATAAGACATTAGGCACAACCGGGTAAAAATTCGAAGAAACACCGAATTTTTACTTAGGAAAATATATTTTGGCTCAGGATATGAGAGTGAAAGTATATGGTGGTCATGGAAAAATGAATCACATACTTTCTTAAAAGTACGCCAAAAAGGTACTTTGAAAATATTCATATTTTCAATTTTAATTCCTCCACCGAAGACATTGACCATGGAGGTACAGTCATAATATACCTCGTTTTATGACAATAAAATTTTAGCGATGTAATGTATCAAAAAGGGGTAAACCGACGAATTTGACAAAAGCAGCGTAACGCCTATAAGCAAAAAATTAGCAAAAAATCAATGAAAATGCACAAGGCCGGTTTCTCGCATAAAACAAGTTTGGATTCATGTAGCGACTCGCAATTTGGTCAAGTGCGTTGGGTGGTCAATACAAAGCGATGGTAGGAAAGCCAACTGCAGGGCTTTCCGAATAATAAAGTTATAAAGAAAACCGCCTTGTGCACAAAGGACTCAAAAGTCCATTTTGCCTAAAAGTCGTTCGGAGGCGAGTCGCTGCAATTTTTCCAATATTGAACACCTACATGAGGACGACTAAGTCGTGGACTGACCGAACGTTAGCAAACCTATGTAGTAAGTCCTCTTGAATGTCGTTTTAGTACGTGAAATCTCACGTTACGAGAACTTTAAAGCTAGGTAGTCTCTAGTGAAACTAAATTTTTTTAATAAAACATTTTTATATTATTTTCAGTCAGCCGTAATTACCATAATTACAAAAGTCATATAAATTTTTAAAAAGTCTTTTATTTAATTCTGGGATTGTTAGCGTACGCTCTCACTTGTATGGTGAAAGCCATTTGCCTTAGTTGGGGAGGCGTGATTCTTTCACAAAATACTGTATTATTTCGTACTTATTAAATAAATGGCATTCTTTGAACTAATTGCATTTTATTGATGTAAGGACTTGTTGCTAGTCTTAATCCCTGGAGTTTTCGTTTGGAAGACCTAAACAACTTTAACAAATTCCAATACCGTCGGAGAGAAATCTTCGATGGGTTTTTTTTTATGCAAAAATAGCAGAAACCAAAAGACGTCAGACCATTTATTACGGATAAACAGATCCAAATCACGTCAAATTCGAATCCCGTCGGAGAGAAATCTTCGATAGAGATTTTTTTATGCAAAAATTGCAATAATCCAAAGACGTAAAAGACGAAATCACGTCTTGAGAGAGCGTCGTTGATGATCTGAGGTAGTGCAGCCTTGACCCATTACTCGTCTATCGAAGCATATATTATCTCGAACCCGCCTGGGAGTGGAAGAACGCGACTTGCACCCTTTTAAATATAAATTGTTGTCGCGTCAATTTGACGCCTGATAGTGTGTTCTTCTACATATTCAGGGTGTCCCAATATCGTGGTCGAGTTGGCAAATTCAAGCTTCAAGTTGGGAGAATTTGGAAAAAATTTTACCCCCTCCCGCTCATCAATTTTTATTTTCGAAGGAAATTTTTTTAATCGTGGTTCGAGTTGGTAAATTCAAGCTTCAAGTTGGGAGAATTCGAGAAAAATTTCACCATTCCCGCTCATCAATTTTCATTTTGGAGAACATTTTTTTGAGGGAAGAATCGTGTAATGAGAGTTGGGAATTATTAAACTCCCCCCCTCCCCAAAAAAAACCTAGCGACACCCCTGTTGTCCATATTGAAGTAACCACTTGAACATTTCAGTTCTTTAAGTGGGACATTCCTATATTTAATTTACAAATTTTAAAAGAAAATCATCATATTTAAAGAATTTTTCATATAATTGCTTTGTTATTATGTTAAATATATTTAAAATAGTTTTTATCTAGAAAGTTTAATAAGCCTCATGCCTTATAAATTAAATACAATTGAAGTTACCTTTGAAATAACAAATAGTTTTGACATTTCTCAATTTCAATGTTTACGGGTATGCCAATTCTACTGTATTTATCTATTTATATTAATGCCCCTTAATGTCCTGGCGAAATTTAGTCGTAGGCTATTCTACCACTCAACCAGGACGGACGGACACACACACACAAGCAACATCACAACACCCATTCCATGCGACATTGCCATCTGTCGCAGCTGAGGCTCGAACTGAGGAGAGGAGAGCGACTAGGCCGTGTTGTCTCTTACACAACCGCAGTCTAGCCCACTGCTACCGTCTCGGAAATACGTGAAAAACACCACTACGGATCCATACCCTATCCAGAATTCGAACCCGGAACCCCGTGATCGCAAGCCTAACACCTTAAGCACTGCGCCACCGAGCCGGTATTGTAGTAGCTAATCATTATTATTATTATTATTTTGAATGTGTTATTAAATAGGGTTTCGCATACAAATCAAGTTAAATTAAACATGATTTTAATTTATGGAGAATGTCGTAAGAATGCTTCAAGAGCTGTAAGTTCATATGAAATACGTTTTCCTGACAGACCAGATCATAAAGTTTGTGTTCTAATTGGAAAAATTATAGAAGTTTTAAGAGACCAAAAAAAAAAACAAGAAGGGAAAGAACTGTAACTGATGAAAATATTGCTTTGGTATTACAACAAGTAGAAAATAACCCCAACATGTCAATCCGCAAGTTGACGGAAGAAACAAATATTGCACGTTCCACCTGCAACAGATTTCTTAAAATAAACACATTTTTTCCATATAAAGTTCATTCAGTTCATCATTTGATTCCAGGGAACAATGAGCGTAGATTAGATTTTTTGTGACGAAAGAGTGACGAAAGTCGATTCCACAACAATGGAGTAATTACAAGACATAATTGTCGTTACTGGTCGCAAGAGAATCCTAGGTAGACGAGACAAACCAGAACCCAGAGTCGTTTTGAAGTAAATGTTTGGTGTGGTATTGATAATGGTTAAATTGTTGGCCCATGCCTCTACCATAAGAAATTAATCTGTGAAAAATATTTACAATTTTTGCGAAATGATTTCCAAATACTACTGAGGAATTTGCCCGTTTAGTTGGATACTATGTGGTTTCATGAGAAATGGAGCAAGCCCACATAATCATCACATCATTAATTATTTGAATCAAACATACCCAGGAAGATGGACTGGTACCAATGAAGTACTCAGGTCGCCCGTTCATTTCCTGACATTACTGCATTAGACTTTTATTTATGGGGATTTTAAAAAAGTGAAGTTTACAAAGAACCAATGGAAGACATGCCCAAATCTTTCAAATAAAATGCATACTAGTGTGGCAGCCATTAATCAGCATACATTACTTTGGTACTGCAATTTTTTCAGAATAAGAAATTAATCCCAATATACTCGGATATTGAGTGTGTTTCCCTTGTCTCTAAATCTGTAGTCTCTCCCTCATAAGGCTCTTCCTGAGCCTTCGGGGCTAAAAGGCTGGTGTGCTACTATTGTTAATAATTACCTTATATTTATTTACAAAAATCGGAAAACATTTGCTCACAAAATAAGTAAGTTTCATTGTCATCCAAGTCGTTAGCAATGTGTTAATTTTTAATTGAATTTAATCTTTACTCGGATTAAAATGCAGGAAGAGCGTAAAGAAAGTAGTTTGTGGCGAGAAATTTTCGAAAAACGTGCTTGGTGTTAATATGAAATGTAAAACTATTGTCTTTGAATTAAATCAATATTAACCTAGTGCTAGTTTTACATTTTTGATAATTAAAAGAAAGTTTACATTGATAGTCCGGTGGGGTGTCCTCACTCAACGATATTTGCCTCTGATTATACATGCGTAATAAATGTGATTCCTATAAGTATTTATTTGTCCAACATTTTAGTCTGATATACCACAATAATGAATTTAATTTCCAACGGTGTGTTCACGTACAGAAAACTTTCGTATAAGTATTTATAGCATACTGATTTTATATACTAACGACAACGACAAAAGAATTTAGCAGATATTATTTTGCTTTTTAAACTTGTTATAAAATAATTTAATTAATTCTACATGGAAGATACTAATGAATTTTTTTTTGTTCAATTAGGTTTAAAATGTCATGAAACTTTGAGATTTTAAATTTGAGAGAAGAAAAAATCTGTCTGTCGCTTTGTCTATTTTACTTCCACTGGATGTGAAGTAACGCAAAAAAAAATGTTTGAAAATTTTTATTGTTCAAATAGGCTTAAAATGTCATGAAACGTCGATATTTTAAGTTTGAGCAAAAAAATTTTTGTCTGTCGGTCTGTCTGTCTGTCTGTCTAACTTTTTTTGCGCACGTTTACCCTGGAACCGTTTAAGATATTGTCTTGAAATTTGGTACACGTATGTATTTTAACGACATCTGGAACTAGATTATATTTTGATCTTATTCCGTTGAAGCGTTGGGGGGTAAATTGTGGTAAATGGGGGTAAATAGGTAAATCAAGCAAGTAAGAGTCCATAAAATTGCTATTTAATATATTAGTCGAGACAATGAAGGTTTTCACTTCTTAATTCTCAGCAACAACTCCGATTTTGATCATTTTTGTTTTAAAATGTGTGTTTTTTAATAGTATTCAAAATCAGAAACATCCCAAGTGGCGCAAATAATTATTTATATTGTCTAAACAATAATAACAATATTTATAAAACATTGAGTTGTTTTTATTGAAAATTTAAGTTCAAAAATGTTTCTCACAGTCGGGGTTTATAATTATTTATATTGTTAAAACAATAATAACTACTTTTACACGAAAAATCAATTTTTTTATGTTTTTTCGCGATATTCATGAAAAAGTGAATTTAGGCCAGTGTTTGACGGTTTTTCGCTCAAAATTTTTTCGGATAAAACCGACTGACCTGAAATTTGGACAGTAAATAGGGAATGGTTCAAGGAACAAAAGTTATACAAGACATTTTAAAAGTACTTGAAAACACCTTTAAAATGAGCTTTGGTAAGAGCCGTTAGGATAAAAACTAACGGAGTTATGATGAAAATAAAATGGTTGTCTCGTTTTTTCGGAGAAAAAAATCAGCAATGAAACCAATGGTTTCACCGCAAGAATTAAAATTGAACGTAATCCATTTACAATTTACATTATATAAGTATTGGCAATATATTCTAGAAGTTTGACCGGTTTGGGATGCTTAGATTTGAAAAAAGTTTGAGTCAAATTTGAAACTTGAAATTTCTTTAAAAGTTTTGTTTTGTTTTTATTTCTCTAGGATAAAAATTAATTGAGATATCACCGTTAAAAGTTTGCATTTGAGTGCGAGGATCACCTTCCCCGAGCCCTTTAAACTCCAAAATCTCAAAAAAGTAAGGTTCAAGGAAGTTCAACTTAACACGCAAAATTCCCTGCAAAATGATTTTTGAAGCGATTGGATAGCTTAAAAATTAAAGAAGGTATCGTTGAAAAACCAATCGCATTTTTTCGGTGAAAATTTCGGAGTATGTAATTTTTTTTCCTGTATATGGCATTATTATTGTTTAAACAATATAAATAATTATTAACTTCGAAATATTTCAAAATATTTATTACACTAAATTTTCAATAAAAACAAATTCACTTTTTCATGAATATAAACATAAAAAAAAGTATTTTTTCCTGTAAAAGTTGTTATTATTGTTTAAACAATATAAATAAACCCCGACTGTGAGAAACATTTTTGAACTTAAATTTTCAATAAAAATAACTCAATGTTTTATAAATATCGCGAAAAAAATTTTAAAAATATTTTTTACTGTAAATATTGTTATTGTTTAAAAAATGTAAAGGCTTTATTGACTCGACTGTACAGGGTGATTCTTTTAAGGCGACCATTAGAATATTTCCCTCTTGTAAACGAGATAGCCATTTGAGATTTGGTATCCTACCCTAGTCGACCATTGCGAGTCCGAAAATAATAATTTCAAAATGGCGGCACTTCCGGAAATACCGGAAGTCGATACCAACTTGCTTATTTTAAATGGAACACCCTATATATTTTCGACTTTTCGAAATGATCATAAAATTCTGAGTCAAAACATGTAGCACACCCTATACCTAAACCAAGCAGTTTGGGAGATATTTGACATTTTATAAAAAATTTGACAGGTGCAACGGTTTGCAAGAACCGTTATAACTTTCTTCGTGTAGGACATCCTTATTTGCTCTTTGGTACGTAGAAAGAACACAAGATGAGCTACTCTCTACAAAAAAAATAGATTCCAAAATAGTATACCAAGTGTTTTATTTTTCACGTTACATTTTGTCAAATTCAAACCTCAAAAATTTTTTTATTTCAAATGGAACACCCTGTAATTTTTTACATCAAATTATGTTAAATTAAATTCCCTTTTTTCTAGTATAAGCATTGAAGGTGTTGAAGTTACAACTTTTCGAAATATTGGCGATTTTCTTAAATGCCCAAGAATTTTTAGTAAAAATTGTCATCAACTTACCCATGATTAGAAACAATCATTAATGTCAGTAATTCTCGTTTGTTAAAAAATGCCAGCACGTTTAAATTACACCCTACTCGATACCCATTTTATTGTTTCAATTGTTTAATAGGCTTCTACGTTTTTTTGGATAAATTATAATTTTCAACAAAAACTTGAGAATAATTCAAAAAGTACATGTGTTAGATATAGGACATGCTGATATAAGTCCACCTCAAATTTAATTCTACATCGATTGCCATAATAAAATTTGGCACGAGCCATTTGACAGAGCCAAATATTCTAAAATTATCCAATATGCGTTTTACAGTGTATGGTGGATGGTTTCTGTTCTTGTGGGTACCGAATAGCAAATGTGTTACATGTTCTTGGTATTACTTTATCACATTCTCCATAAATAATAACCAAACCTAAAAGTCTTCGTGGGTGTAATTTAAACGTGCTGGCGTTTTCTAACATAAAAGAATGACTGACATTAATGATTGTTTCTAATCATGGGTAAGTTGATGGCAATTTTTATTAAAAATTTTTGGACATTTAAGAAAATCGCCAATATTTCGAAAAGTTGTAACTTTAACCCCTGTAATGCTTATACTAGAAAAAAGGGAATTTAATTTAACATAATTTGATGTAAGAAAATACAGGATATTCTATTTGAAATAAAAAAGTTTTTGAGGTATACTATTTTGGGATCTTTTTTTTTTTTAGAGAGTAGCTTATCTTGTGTTCTTTCTACGCACCAAAGAGCAAATAAGGATCTCATACACGAAGAATGTTATAACCTAAAAGTCTTCGTGGGTGTAATTTAAACGTGCTGGCGTTTTTTAACATAAAAGAATGACTGACATTAAGGATTGTTTCTAATCCTGGGTAAGTTGATGGCAATTTTTATTAAAATTTTTTGGACATATAAGAAAATCGCCAATATTTCGAAAAGTTGTAACTTTAACCCCTGCAATGCTTATACTAGAAAAAAGGGAATTTAATTTAACATAATTTGATGTAAAAAAATACAGGATATTCTATTTGAAATAATAAAGTTTTTGAGGTTTGAATTTGACAAAATGTAACGTGAAAAATAAAACACTTGGTATACTATTTTGGGATCTATTTTTTTTTTTTTTTTTTAGAGAGTAGCTTATCTTGTGTTCTTTTACGTACCAAAGAGCAAATAAGGATCTCCTACACGAAGAAAGTTATAACGATTCTTGCAAACCGTTACACCTGTCAAATTTTTTATAAAATGTCAAATATCTCCGAAACTGCTCGGTTTAGGTATAGGGTGTGCGATATGTTTTGACTCAGAATTTTATGATCATTTCGAAAAGTCGAAAATATATAGGGTGTTCCATTTAAAATAAGCAAGTTGGTATCGACTTCCGGTATTTCCGGAAGTTCCGCCAATTTGAAATTATTATTTTCGAACTCGCAATGGTCGACTATGGTAGGGTACCAAATTTCAAATGTCTATCTTATCTGCAAGTGGGAAATATTCTAATGGCCGCCTTAAAAGAATCACCCTGTATATAAGAGAAGCTAAGGTGTCAAAAAAATTTTTGGCATTATCAACCCCCATTATCACCCCCATTATTAAAGGGGGTGAAAAAAAATAAAATTGTCATTTAGTGACGATTTCAAATATTATATTTTTAAAGCTCCATAAACAATTATTCCCACATACAAATTTTTTTCGTTGTGAAAGACTTGGATAGAAAATCTGGATGTGGAAGTAGTGATTCCTTGGGCAGCGGTTTTTTGTGCGCACGTTTATGATATTGACTTGAAATGTACACTTTTGTACTATAACTAGATCTAGAACTAAATCATATTTTCATCTTATTGCGAAGAAAGGTTTTGGGGGTAAATGGGGCTAAATAGGTAAAGTAAGCAAGTAAGAGTCCATAAAATTGGGGTTTAGTGTATGTACGAGAAGCCAAAGTCTCAAAAGTTGTTAGCATCAGCCACCCCCACTATCACCTCCATTACCACCCCCACTTCATTATTAAAGGGAGTAAAAAATAAAATTGTGATTAAGTTTGTATACAAGTATAGTTCACTCCATTCTTATACTGCACATAAAAAACTCAAACTTACCTCTAATCAGAACGGTGCGGAGTTTATTGTCGGCGTTAATACCGTGATAACAGATAAACAGCGCCGTAAATGCGTCTGCCAATGCATAAGATATTCCTATCTTGGCGCAAAACAGAGTAAGATTTTTTTATTTACCAGACGACATTAAGTTTCTACCGAAAACACGATTTTTAAATCTCTAGTATTATTTTGTTCATTCCAATAGGCAAAAATTTTAAGTACGGCTCTATAGTACCTTGACAACATGTAATAGCACGGATTTTGATATTTGTATGGCTTTTTTATGTGCCCTATACGCATTTGTAGGCAACTATACCAAAGGCCTTAATTTATTTTTTTTTGTCAGACACCCCCCCCCCCCACGCCCCTCAAGACGTTGTGAATAAGAAGATAAATAGAAGTGTGAAAGTATTACTTTTTTAAGTATTCATGTATTCCAGTCATTAACGATTAACATTTCTGTAAATCGTAGATGCGTAAAGAGAAATGTTATTTGTCATTAAATTATCTACAAATTCAGTTTCTTCAAGTTTTATAGTTCACGTTGTACAAGATTTTTCCAGATAATCTATATCTGTGGTTGACTTTTCTGTCCCTGTAATAGCAGACATGCACCCTTTTGTGGCAAGCTGGTGGCAATTATGTGCAAGAAGCTTGGATAAGCTTTTCATGAGCAGCCCGTACCCCGTGCTTCATTTTTGAAGTCTAAAGTCCACAGGAATCATTTTTTCTTATCTTCAGGTGCTGATTTTGTATTAAACCTTTCGTTGGCTCTGTAAACGGTCAGTCAGTCAGCCTATTTTGACCCCACAAATTTTCCTGGCACGGTGTGGCGGTTCGTTGTTTTCAGGAAAATAGTTTTTTTTCCAAAATTTTTATTACTTTTACGTGGTATTTATACAGCCAAATACTATTTCAGATCCTTGCAAATTTCTACATTCCATAGATTTAAGACTTTTAAATTAAATATTTCGATATTATGTTATTAAGAGAAAAATGTCAGTTGATCGGAAAAATAGCAGCCAGTCTATTGTTTAACTATTTTTTTGGATGATAAAATCGCAAATTAAATGTAGTACTAAAAGTGTATCAAAAATGTAAATCAGTTTATTATGCGTACAGGTAAGCATGTTTAACATATTCAAAATTTTTGAATATACAGAGTGTCTACAGGAATCTAAGACGAACAGTACAAATAAATACTTTCCTCTACTTCACTTGTACGGTATAACTTAAAAATGAAAACAATGACATGAGTAGATGAGAACATAAACGAATACCTTGATGACTTGTTTCAGTAGAAAGGTTTTGATTTAAAATATTACGTTATTATAAACAATTTTTAGTTCTTACATGGATTTAGTGAATTTCATAAAAATGTTCAACAATACGTATTTTCTTCGACTCCTAGTGATTTGGATAAACAGACCGTAATTCCCTTGACTCTGATTGAGAGCAGATGATTATTTTACGTTTTAAACACAGATATTAACACACACACTAAAGACAACAGGTACACCAGATTACAATACTACTTTCATCGTGCACTTTGCTTCGGTACTGACAACTACAACAGTTAAAAAGTATGGAGAGCTAGCGGTATTCTCTTTGATAGGTGGGGTTAAAAGTGGTACCCACTTACTAACTAGTGTATACTGTAGGTACTCTCATAAGAATATGTGGAATGCAGGCAAATTATTGTTCTCCGTGGATTTTTTATTGTAATTGTTGTTATTATCGGATTTAATGTTTGTAAACCTTGAGGTACTGCCTACCTATATCAGACTTAGATTACTCGCTTGATAGGTACTCTGTGTCAATTTTAAGCTATATACAATATGATCAAAATTATTAATGTGACAAACCATTTTCTTTTTTTTGTGAAAAGTCTTTCAACAGTAGCTGCTTGTCAGGGTAGGTAGCCACAATGAAAAAAAGAAACATAAAACTGACCAATATTAATAAAATATTTCTACTTTCTTTGTTGGCCTCTCTTTGATGTATGGCAAGTCTGACAGCATCACGCCATCTGTCGCGATTGTCTGTCAGGCGCACAGCCACGCTTAGTAAACTCTAAGATATATTCTAAGGGTTTCTTGTATCAAAAATTTCCCAATAAACCAGCCTGTGTCAAAATTCGCTCTCGTAAAAAATAATTTACACATGGTGGTTCAGATTTATACGAAAAACTTAATCCTTAAAACTGAAGTTTACGTCATCAAAAAAATTATAATATCTCTAATGTGCGAACGTGCGTAAATAATTATTAAAGTTATGTGTTATTGATCACTACTTAACTGGGCGGCTTTAGGTCAGGTTCTTGTTGTTAGCCTTGCTATTATCGGTCTTGTTTTTGTGAACTTCTATACAGTTTTATTTCAATTACAGTCGACCAAATATCAATTGCGTGCAACTAAATATTCTTTAAATAGTTTTGAAAGTATTTGTATTGATCCGTTGACAGACTAAATTGAGTTATGGCATACCCGATGTTTTTGAATTTTAAATCGTCTTGTGATGGCTCCACAAGTGTTGAGTAATGAATATGAACTCTTGTGATTGGTTCTAGCCCATTGAGTAATGATTTTTTTCTACGCCTATTGAATAATTCATTCATTACACAGCCACACAAAAAAAAAGTTCTGTGCAGCGGACCAAATTATATGGATATGGTGTATTTTTCGACACTGAATCCGAATCCGTGGTCCAAAAAAAATCTATAGTGTCAGTTTTGTTTTTTAGTCAAAAAGATCCCTTAAAATGGTGTAAAATCATAGAAATAATGTAATAACTCTTAATGAAGTGTGAAAAATGGTAGATGTTTTGTAGTCGAGAGTAGATTGATTGATTTACCAGCGTACGGTAGGCGTTGCTGCCACTCCCAGAGTTATACAGCTGGGCCTGCTACGTCCACGCTGGGTTGGACTAAGGTCATGCTTGTTGCCAGCAGCGAGTGTCACATGGCGCATGGTAAGGGAATATGGGATGGGAGGTGTAGGTATTTGTGAGATGCGTTACCGCATTGTGTCGTGAGGGAGCGTTTAAGCTCCCTTTTTTGTGTTTTTGGTTCTGGGTATCTGCCTCTTCTGAATCTTCGTGTGAAATATGTGTTGTGTCTTGATATGGAGTGTTTATTACTGTTTATGCTCCTCTTTTTGTGTTTCTGCTTCTTCGAATCTTCTTTTTCTGAGTTTTCTGATTCCTCGATATCAGATGCTAGGTTGGGTTTGGGTCATGCTTGTTGCCAGCAGCGAGAGTCATATGACGCATGTTTTTTTTTCATTTTTCCCTTCGCTTTTCTTTCCCAGTTTGTTTATGATTCTCTCGTTTGTTGTTTTCCACCTGTAACATGGTTTCCCTATTTTTAGTTTGCTGCTGTTCAGTGTTAGCGTTTTCTTCAGTAAGTTTTCTGCTGTCCTTTTTGCTTTAACCTTCTTGATCTTTTCCCTTATCTCTTTGCTTACGAGGATATGGTCTATTTGTGTGATTGAGCTTCCATTACTCTAGGTGTCAATGCGTGTTTGACTTTTTCTCCATGTATTTATTATTGTTAAGTGAAATATGTGTGCTAGGTTTTTCAGCGCGTTTCCATTTTCGTTAGGCCATATGTGGAGTGTATGTGCATTGAAATCTCCAGGTATGCGATTTCACTGCACTATATATATATATATATATATATATATATATATATATATATATATATATATATATATATATATATATATATATATATATATATATATATATATATATATATATATATATATATATATATATATATATATATATATATATATATATATATATATATATATATATATATATATGTATATATATATATATATGTATATATATATATATATATATATATGTATATATATATATATATATATATATATATACATATATATATATAAACTATGATTTACTGCGTTAGAGGGAAGCACTGTGGAAAGTTTTGGTTTGTGTACCTAATTAAACACTAGCTAATTAATATTTCTTATCAAGCTGACAATATTCCGAGGTATAAATTATTTTACAAACACTTTCACTTATACAAACTTAAATATAACTTCTATACGTTGTCACTTTGTATTTTATGGGTATCCATGGTGACAGAACACTATAAGTCATCTCCCTGTCTACCACGATATGATCTATTTATTGAGTTGAGTTTCCGCTGCTCTAGGTGTCAAGATTGCTCTTTTCTGTGTGTATTTTCTTGGAAACTATTTTCCTGAGAGAAACCTGTATCACGCATTCCTACATTGAGGTGCCATAAGGATTCAGTTTGGACGCTACACACCGACAGTGCCCCATTGATTATTTCTGGTCTAATCCAAATTAAACTCGTTTGAATATTTTTAGCAATTATGAGAACCTCACCGGAAAGATAGTTATACTTTAAGAGTATTGCGCCACTGATCATTACGTGTTCAATTTTGATTAAATTTGTTTGAATATTTTTAGTAATTATGAAAAACACACTTGAAGGTTCACACAGGAAATCTGTATAATCACACTTTAATAGCGATGCATTACTGATTTTTCGGGTTATTATTATCACCATTTTTATCATGCGTAATTCTCTTGATTGGCTGAAAGAAATTCGGTTTTGGCTATTAATTATTATTTGTATTATTGACCTAATAGTATGCCTCTGGTTTACTCAATACTATTTAGAATATTAGGTTTTGAGTTAATAAATTAGATTAATAGAGATTAAGTTGATAAAGTTATTAAAGTAATTAAATTTAATAAAATAAAATAAATTAGTTTATAGCTTAGCTTTCTGTGGCTTCTGGCATGGTGATTGTTGTTTTTTTTATTCCCTCTTCTTTTTGGGCTTAGTACATTAAAAAACTTTCCACTGCACACAAATTTATTATTTATTTATTTACACTTTTACGTTTAATATGTCTGTCTTACTTTGCTTTATAAATACGTGTTGTTCACTTTTGACACTGAATATTTATTGCTTTCTTTAACGCAATAAAAGCACTTGAAAGGGTCTTTTAGGTACCTATATAGATAGGTCTATTTAGGTCGACCGTCAACTAAGGCACAGCTTTACAGTTTATTTTTTGGTACTATTTAAAATACACTAATAGTAATTTTCAATTTATTAATTATATATGAACTTTTTTTTTCCTATTATGACATGTCACCTTAAGCAAAATTTCTTGGCTCACCGGTGGCTTGGCAAGTTTGATTAAGTTTACCGTGGTTTTAACTGATTTATAGCATTTATTTCGGGAGCGTCTTACGATGCGTCTATACACGCCGTTTGTCAACTTTCGAATCTCTCATGTTTTGTAGTCGAGAGTAGAGAATATAAATTCTAGCCACAGTAAGCTATTTCCATAAATTAAACTGAAATCCACCCTTATGAGGGAGTCAAAACTACCGCTAAAACTCAAAAGACGCAGGTGAGTGTAAATAACATGTGCAAAAGACCAAATTTTGTATCTCTTAGTGCAAAATATTTGACTCTGGTGCGACAACCAGCCATTACTCTCAAAGGGTAGAGACTCAATCCTATGGAGGGTTAAAACTACCCCCTCATTAGCTTACATAGATAGAAAAAAATGGCCACTGAAGAGATAACATATATCTATGACTAAAAAAAAAAAAAAAGGTAAAAGAAAACCACGGAAATGGTCGAAAGTATGATATAAATAGGAAAAAGAATAGCTTTACACAGATTAAAAGATGATAAGTTGATAAATGTTAAGATAAACAGTTGAATAAGCAGATATGGTATAATAAATAAAACGCAACTGGTTAATGCTTAATGTATGAATTTACTCCATTTTTATCTACCCTGCCTAAAACTACAAATGCTTGAATTTTTGTTCCAGGATATTAGACGTAATGAAATCTGTCCGTCTGTGGGGGTAGTTTTTACTCCTCCCCCCAATGGGGGTAATTTTCAACCTTATTGGTGGTTGTCGTACCAGACTTGTATATTTGGCACGATGAGCTACAAGTATTTGACCCTTTCCGAATTTCAATAGCACCTATATGCATCATTTGAGCCTAGGGGTAGCTCTTACTAAGGGTTGACTCTAGACATGTGTCGGTGGTTGGAACGTATTCACTCCATATTTGTTCACCCTGCTAAGAACTACAAAAGCCTCAATTTTTTTTCCGTTTTGAAACCTATGAGGGGTGGGGGTAATTTTAACCTTCCATAGGATTGATTCTCTACCCTTTGAGAGTAATGGCTGGTTGTCGCACCAGAGTCAAATATTTTGCACTAAGATATACAAAAATTTGGCCTTTGTACATGTTATTTACACGCACCTGCGTCTTTTGAATTTTAGCGGTAGTTTTCACGCCCCATAAAGGCGGATTTCGGTTTAATTTATAGAAATAGCTTACTGTGGCTCGAATTTATATTCACTACACTCGACTACAAAACATCTACTATTTTCACACCTCATTAAGAGTTATTACATTATTTCTATGATTTTACACCATTTTAAGGGATGTTTTTGACTAAAAAACAAAACTGACACGATAGATCCTACGGATTCGGATTCAGCGTCGAAAAATACACCAAATCCATATAATTTGGTCCGCTGCACAGAACTTTTTTTTTTGTGGCTGTGTTATCGGTACGTCTTTGAACAAGTAATATGACTCATTACGCACGGCCGTGGATAATAATTCATTACCTAGTGGGCTAGGACCAATCACAATCATATTCATTATTCAACAGTTTTTGTTGAGCAATAGCAAAAGACGATTTAAAATTCAATAACATCGCTTGTGCTAAGTCAATCTGCCATAGTAAGTACAAGTAGGTCATCGATTTTTCCAAAAGTCAAAAAATGTCACTTTTCGACGCTCCTGCAGGCTCAAATTTTCGATTGTGACGCGCCGGTGCGACTCACGATGTGCATCAAATGCAATTCTTCCTATGACTCATATATTAAAAACCGCTGCCTAAGGAATCACTACTTCCACATCAAGATTTTCCATCCAAATCTCACAATGAGAAAAATTTGTTTATGGAACTTAATAATATAAGATTTGAAATCGTCTACCCCAGAAACTCATGAAACGATATGCCACATCGGTAGTGGGAGTGGGGGTGGGGGTAGGGGATGATAGTGGGGGTGGATAAAATTTTAAAAAATTTTGAGGCCTTAGGTTCTTGTATACACACTAAATCACAATTTTATTTTTCACTGCCAACAAATTTTTTGAAATCTTAGCTTCTATTATATATACTAAATACCTGTTTTATGGACTCTTACTGGCTCGATTTATCCATTTACGACCATTTACCCCAATTTACCCCCCAACCTTTTAACAGAATAAGATGAAAACACAATCTAGTTCCAGATATCGTTAAAATACATAGGTCTACCAAATTTCAAGTCAATATTTTAAACGGTTCCAGAGTAATCGTGCGCACAAAAAAAAGTTACAGACAGACAGACCGACAGACAGACAGAATTTTTTTTTTGCTCAAACTTAAAATCCCAACGTTTCATGACATTCTAAGCCTATTTGGACAATAAAAATTTTAAAATTTTTTTGCGTTACTATACTTCCACTGGATGTGGAAGTAAAAAGATCTGAATGTTTAAAGATTTCGTGTTTTGCTTTCTTTACAGATTGCGAAAACTGGCGCCTCAACACGGTTTTTGTCGAATAACTCTAAGAGCATCACTCCTAGCTAAAAAATAAAAATAAATTTTATATAAATAAATTTTCTACAGTTATTAAAATTTTACCTTCATATTAACACATTTTAATAAATTTGTAGTGATAAACAGTGATAAAACAATAAAAAAATTGAGGCCAATTAATTGTTCCGTTCTTGACTTAGATTGAGTTACACGAAAAAGTAATTGTTCTATTTAAATAGACGCCGACTACAACAAAAATTTAAATTTTGAGAGCTATTTCTATTGTAAAATAATGATTATAAACCTTTTAATTAAAACTATTTTATCAAAATTCCCTCCGAATTTGTTTATAATTTTTAAATTTCTCGCCCCTTACATTTGCTTTGCGTTTTTTTGTAAAGTCTGTTCGCTGATAGAGTCCCGGTGTGACGTCACGAACGTCTGAAGTAAGATGCCGTAGGCTCTTTGGCGTTTTCGAATGCACAGTGGTGTCGCTTTGATTTATATTTTACTTGATGTATTTAATTAGATTCGTTTAAAGGAAACTGACAGCACAAGTATATCCTATGTACGTCCTATGGATATCCGCATTGGACATGAAGGACCTAAAGCGGATATCCTTAAGGATCACATATGGATTACATAGGATATCCTACGGATATTCTTTTGTCACAACTTTGGACGTCCATAAGATATCCATCGTAAATCCTTAAGGATATCCACTGGACATACATAGGACGTATTTGTTATGCAGTAAATGGACATAAAGTGGATATCCTTATGGAACACATATGGACCACATGGGATATCCAGTGGATATTCTTTTGTCACAACTTTGGACGTCCATAAGATATCCATCGTAAATCCTTAAGGATATCCACTGGACATACATAGGACGTATTTGTTATACAGTAAATGGACATAAAGCGGATATCCTTATGGATCACATATGGACCACATGGGATATCCAGTGGATATTTTTTTGTCACAACTTTGGACGTCCATAAGATATCCATCGTAAATCCTCAGGGATATCCACTGTATGTCCATAGACCATACGTTTGTCACAAATTGGGACGTCATTTTGCGTCCGCTTGTGGACATCCACTGGCCATCCCGTGGACGTCCATTAACTGCAGGTCACTCAAAATAGTTTTGTTGGTCAGGATTTACTTATTTAGTCAACATCAGCCTTAACAATTAATTTATAGGTTTGGGATTGACTATATACTTTTTGCATTTTGCACCAAGTATATAGTCAATTATTCTTTGCTAAATAAATTAATCGTTAAAGACAATGCTGGCTAAATAAACAGATACACATCCGCAAAACCCTTTTGGTTGACATTTAATGGATATATCCCACAATATGTGCACTAATTTCATTATTTAAATATCAAATAGCAAAAGCAATATTTCGTATATGGTGCTAAAGGAGAACTTATGCTTACCATATGAAACATATCCATGCCAACGTTGCTTATAACTTATTTAAAATTGGCTTTAAATCCGTTGAAACTACTACTTTCAAATCATAATAAATAGGTGGATAAATAGATTTAATAAATTTTATGTATTTATAAAAACAATCAATTCAAATAACTGCAATACTGACTGTTGATTAGATGTTATATATTATGTATGTTAAAATGTAAAAAAGAACTTTTTAATCTAAAATTGAATTATTTATACATCAGTTCCATTATGTTATCATATATATTCTATCCTATTCTATCTTTCCTCATGTTTTGTCTCTCATTGGCTCAACTTAATCAATTTTTTATTGCATCCACAGTGCCAGCGTTACGATATATTTCTGCCGCACCTAAAAATTGTAAATTATGTAGGAAAATCTGCTTAATTTCTGCATGATTATACTCACAGACAAAGCTAGATGTTTTTCAAATAATATCAATTTTATTCCATTTTTAAGTTAACTTTATATTTTTTTACATATACTGGGTGAACCAAATTAGAAGGGATTTGGGGTTTTCTCTAAACCCTAATAGCACACGATGTCCGCCGGACGTCCGTTTTATGTCCATTTAATGTACTGACGTCCATGGTCATAAACTGGACGGCTACCGGACGTTCATCATTGGATTTACTTTGAAATTGTACGGAATGGACGTCCTCTGTTATGTCCATTTTATGTACGGGAAGTATGTACATTTTATGTCCATATAGGGACAGGAGATGGACGTCCTTTTCGTGTCCGTTGATTTAAATATTATATTTTTGCAATAAATGATAATATTTCCATACCACTTTCTCTCCAACACGTTTCCGAAATATGTATACGTACCAGCGAATAGCACACTTAACGTCCAACATATGTACCGCAACGGACGTCCTTCGGCAAGTACGCACATTTTAGGTCCCTATAGGGACAGCAGCAGGACGTCTATTTAATATAAAAACAAAAAAACGTTAACAAAACTGGTTTTTCAATTTTACAATGTTTTTGTTTACATTTGACCGTTAATTATTTCTGTAAAATTTGTAGTTTATTTTTTATAGTAATTTGTAATTTATCATTAATAATTTAATTTTAATCTTTTTTGTAAATTATTAATTATTTGATACTAAATATTTATTAAACATTCAAATATGTACCTTCTACATTTTGAAATAAATAGTTATATTAGTCAACTGTACAGTCTTTAAGTAAACACTAATAAGCCAAGTTGGTGGCCGAGTGAGAGAACATCGAGTTACAAATCACGAGATCGACGGTTCGATCCCTGCTCATTCCGGTTTTTTTTTCTAAATAATTAGAATGTACAAATATTGTCCCAAGTTGTGACATTTGCACGTCCTTCGGCTGCCCGTCGGATGTACTTTGGACCGAAAACGAACGTCCATCGGATGTACTGTATGCCCGTCGAGGACGTCCTTCAGATGTCCACAGGACAATGTTGTGCTATTAGGGAAACTATGGCAGATAGACAAAAACCAATATAGGTGTCCTGAGCTCGATTTTCGAGAAACAAACAATGGCGCAAACCGCGATCGTCTATCTTTTTCGACTACCGAGCTACAGAGCGTTTTTGGAAAATTGGCATTTTTGGATAATCTCAATTACCAAGTAGTCCACTTTAATTAGGAAAAAAAACGCCGTTTTAAAGAAAGATTTTGAACAGCAGTTTCTTTGCATAGATAGTAAGTACACTCAAAGAAAATGATAGGTAAATTCAACCAAAAAGAGCATATGAAATCGCGCCTATCTAGTTTCATAGTTAAATCAATCAGTAAAGAATAGTCATACAACTTTATTTGTTTTCGTAAACAAATAGTAGTTTAATAATCATATCTTCTTGTAACAAATTAAATAGTACAATGACATTTTTTTATGTTCTCTAACAATTTTCAATTTGGTCTACAATTAAATAGTACAACGACTTTGATTTTTGTTCACCAACTAATTTTTAGGTTGATCTACACTTTATTGTATGATGAAGTTTTTTTTGGTTAGCCAAAATCTCAGTATTGAGACATCAGACTACCCAAACCAAAGATTAGAGATCGTTTATAAGATCCATCCAAATATATCGATGATCCCTGAGAGAATTTGAACACTGCAATCATGTTATTAATTTTCTATAAATTCATAAGAGTGCAAGATAATGCATGATGGATTATTGTTAGTGATTTGTATGTGGCGTCATCTGGGAATAATTTCTGTAATAGACTACGTGGTAAACAAGCAAATTTTATGGTAATTCTTTTAGAACTTCTAGAAGACGACAATAATATTGGTTTGTCTACCAAGTACAATAGTACAGCGAACTAATACTGGGTTAGAATTACAATTCGATAATAGTTAAAAATAAAATAAACTATTATCTAGTTTAATTTGACAGAATTCAACAAAATAATAGTCAGACGAACAAAATAATAGTCTTATTCATCTATTTTTTAAGTTAATGTTTGTTTTGTTGTACGACAACTTTTTATTAATTAAAATAACAATCACCTCTTGTTTAAAAATACCATCAATATAGTTTGGTTTAATAAAATTAACGATATTGTTAGTTAACCATTTTTTTTTTGTTGAATTTACCCATACTATTTCTTTGAGTGTACTTAACTTTTAGAACAATGTTTTGCTTATGCGCAGAAAAAAAAGACATGATTTTTGAGATATATACATATATATATACGTTTTTTTGTGTTCTTTTTCATTTAGACTTTCATATCTCAAAAAGTATACGTTTTTAAGGCTAAACGAACATATAGGTAAAAGTGTTCAAAATACGATTTCCAACAAAAAAAGTTCTATGCATTTTCCCGATTATCCCACTGGTATTTCCGGAAAAGCGACTTGAAAAATATATCTATGTGTTTTTTCGTGTTTTTTTTATTTTGAATGCAAATATCTCGATTTTAGGGATAAATGAACATAAATAAACTTATTCAGAATGAGATTTTCTACAAAAAAGCTCGTATACATTTTTCGATTATCCCACTGGTTTTTCCGGAAAATCTTCTTGAAGAATATATATACTTGTTTTTCGTAATTTTTATTTTTCATTTGGACGTATATATCTCGGAAAGTACGAATTTTTAAGGCTAATGAACATTACTAAACTTGTTCAGAATGTGATTTCCTACAAAAAAAGGTTCTATATATTTGAGACATATAAACGTCAAAATGAAAAAAATACGAAACCGCAAATATATGTATTTTTCAAGAAGCTTTTCCGGAAAAATCAATGGGATAATCGGAAAAATGTATAGGAACTTTTTTGTAGGAAGTCGTATTCTGAACATGTTTACCTATGTTACCTATGTTTTTAGCCTTAAAAACGCATACTTTTCGAGATATATACGTGTAAATGAAAAAAAAACACGAAAAAACGTATATATATGTTTATATCTCAAAAACCATTTCTTTTTTTTTCTGCGCATAAGCAAAACCTTGTTCTAAAAGTTGAATTCTTACTTCCTATGCAGAGAAACTGCTGTTTCCTAATTTGAGTGGACTAAAGTGTCGAATCGAAAATCGAGTAACACATTCTTAAGGCACTTTTTTCAGTAGAATCCGTTGCTGATAGGAAGAAAATTATGCTTGCCTCAGTTTTCGAGATATAGATGTAACTTGTGTTTTTTAAATGGAACAAAATTATTAAAAAAATACAAAACTGAGGTATGCTTAATTTTCTTCTTATCAGCAACGGATTCTACTCAAAATAGCGTCTTAAGAATGCGTTACTTGATTTTTGATTCGACACTTGGTAATTGCAAAAATGCCAATTTTTTAAAAACGCTCTGTAGCTCGGTAGTTGAAAAAGATAGACGATCGCGGTTTACGCCATTGTTTATTTCTCGAAAATCGAGTTCAGGACACCTATCTGCCATATAGTTTACAGAAAACTCCAAATCCCATCTAATTTGGTCCACCCTGTACAGGAATGTAAAAGTTATCGATAAGCTACTCCCCTAAATCCCTAAAAAATCATAGCAATTCGTGGGGATGGCAGTTTCAAAATTATATAAACAAGTACGATTTCTAAAATCTAAAATTTATTTTCTACAACAAACATTAAGTGTGTCATACGAACTTTTTTGGAGATTTTTAATCTGCTTAATTTTTATTTAAAACATTTTTTGAGGGGGGGGGGGGGGGTGCATCTAATTGACGATGATTTTTCAGGGATTCATATAGTTCATATTCACAACTGAAAGAAACAATTCATCAAAGGTGACTCCTAATACTTACATAACAAAATTGAATTTGAATTATTGTTTGCTGCAAGCATCGATGTATCGAATCGTATGTTGGTCTTCCGCCCGGCTGTATTAAGTCCTTAATCTAAAAATAATAAACATTCAATTAAACATTAAAATCACCATCTAAAAAAATTTAAAAACAATAAAAAAATCAGAGTATTACTTAACTGTCTGTATTTGCTGTTGAGGGCTCTGATAAAGTTTATGTATCTCGTATTTTGCAAATATGATAGAGCACATGTATGAAAAAAAAAAATTACACAATTAAGTGAAAGAAAAAATGAGAAAGTTACGGGACCGGGGAGCGAAAAGGGGTGCTGGGTGGGGTAACAGTAACCTTTTCAACGGTGCATAAATGTGATTTTGCTTAAAAAGTGGGGTTAGCTGGCACTTTAAGCCGGCGATATATAAATGTGAAACATAATTTTATATAAATATAAACAGGTTGAAAGGTTACATAGGTAAATATAAACACATTTTCATAGATAAATGGGGATAACAAATTCAACTTACCACCAGTAGATTCAGGTTTTAAACTAGATAAATTGAAATCAGACCTGCTTCTATTTGTTGAAGCTAAATTTTCTGTCTGCAGATGAAATCTTGGTATTTCACGAGCAGTTTGCACTTTTAATGTAGAGATAAAATAAGCCCTGTACGTGTTCCTTGTACATCACTATTATTATTGTCGTTTAAGCCACCAGATATTCCTATATTATGTAGAACAGAGCTAAACAAACACTTAGCCATGGAAGTCATTTGTAAACTGGAATGGGACTAACGGGAGAGAAGTCGCTGTTCATTGGTTCAGTTGACCAACTTGAGCCAATCAAATTATAATTTCCAAGTACAAAGCGCGCGGTTTTTAAACATACGTGAGTTATACAAATACATAAAAATGATAGGCAAGAAGCTAATGGCCTTGATTGAAATATTCCAATCAACGGTAAACAGTTTGGCCATTTTGGCCGCGTGAAGAATAGTTAGCATAATATGTAGTATTACTTAAATTTATACCAATTCTTGCAATCCAGATAGACAATGAAACAAATTAATAAAATTGAAATTTGACTGTATCTTAAAAAAAATTAATAAAACAATGTTTCTTCAAATATAGAGTCCAAGTTGCTATATAACTTGTTAAAGTAGGTATGACTTTTTGGTGGATATCCATTGTATGTCCAGTGGATGTCCAAAAAATATATCAAAATTAATCCACAAGTGGACATCCAGTGGATATCCGTTTGTGGTACACGGACTTCCAGGACTTCATATGGACGGATATCCAGTAGATATCTCTCGATGAACAAAGTACGGATATTTGTTGATGGATCAGAAACGAACATCCAATGTATATCCCTTAATGGACAATGTACGGATATTCGTTGATTGATAGAAACGGATATCCAGTGGATGTCTCTCCATGGACAATATACAGATAGTAGTAAAAGGATCAGAAACGGGCATCCAATGTATATCCCTTACTGGGTGATGAATAGGAATATTGGTAAATGAATAATAAATGGACATCTACTGGATACCCCTTCATGGATACTGTGCGGATATCCATGTACGGACATAAAACAAACGTCCATAGGATATCCATACTATGTCCTTGGACATTCGGACATGATATGGACAAGAAATGGATGCCGTATGATATCCTCTGCTGTCTGGGAAGCATATATAATACATCTGTTGTAAATTTATAATAATTTAAGTTAAATAAATAAATTATAATATTGAATTGTTTTGGTTTCAAGTAAAAAATATGTGCAAATATACAAAATAAATACTCTTAAATAGTTGCAGCTAAATCTTTTTTATTCATTAATAGAATTTTGTCAAAGAAGTAACTACGTAATCTTAAAACAAAAATAAATACTTAACACTAATTATGCCGAACCCTATATATAAAAAATTTATCAGTAAAATACAAATACCTAGTATAAGATAAATAAATAAATTTAGTTTTCTTCAGAGCTGGGTCGAATCCTCTGAAAATGGATTCGAATCACGGATCCACATCATCAAAAATGATTCGAATCACGGATACCAAGTTCGGATCCTTTTGGTATAAAAAAATTATTCGAATCGCAGGATCTGAATTCTTTTTTTCGAATCACGAATACGAATCAAGTTTAACTTCAAAATTATTGTTTTGAGTCGAATCGGATCATAAGTGACAAAACTCGGTCGCCATCTTGGCGCCGTAATTTTGATGTCTGAATTTTGATAAAAAATTTGTAATCCGCGTTTAAACTTCTAATTTTTGTCTAAAAATTCGATATTCGCGGTCCTGAAAACCTCCAAATGTCAATTCTAAATCGAATCGGCAACATCGTTCGCCATTTTAGAGTGCCATCTTGAATTTTTGTGATATAAAAGTTTTCAAGTGCATTGTCATGGGAATCATGTAGGCATGCCAAATTTCAAGTTGATCGGATGTGTGGAAGTGGGTGAAAACTGAAAATCGAGTGCTAGAATCATTTTACTAAAATGTATTTAATTCAAATTTATTTGGGATTGCAATTCCCAAGAAAACAACTAAGTGATAGTGGTGATCCCAGTTTCGTTTACATCCAGTATATCATATCTCCTTTTTAAAAATAATGACAGAAGAACTAGATTTGATCTAATTCGGTAACTTATTGAACTGATCAAAAAAATTTAAAAAACAAAGAATTTCATGCAAGCCTGTTGAGAGGGGGGGGGTGATTTCCACCTGGTCTGGGCTCGTTCTGAGGGGGCCCGAACTTGTTTGAGTGGGGGTGGGGGGTTAAAATGTTGAAAATTTGTATTATAATTTTTACTTGGCGTATATCCCCCCCCCCCCGCTCATCAATTTTTTTTTCGGATTTCTTCCTCTCTGCTCATCCAAAAATCTTTTCGGATTTTTCCCCCTGCTCATCAATTTAAAAAAAAAAAAAATTCCGCCGGGCTCGTATTTTCTCTCCACGACCCTGATTTTCATGCTACTTTTATAATTATTTCTATCAATGTACATGTTATTAATTAAAATAATCACACTCATCGTGATAATATTTTTCACTTTGCTAATTTATAAACAACAAATACACATACACACTATGACCTATGATAGTCAATAATCAACACACAGTAGGCTAGAACCACCTTTAAATGAAATATGCATGCACTCTCTCAATTCCTACGGGAAATGGTAGCTTTATCTGTCCTGAAACAATTGCCGTAAAATCTAAAATCATTCCCTTGGCCGTTTTCTAGAAAATTCACTTTTAATTTTTTTTTTTTTGAAAACTGATTTTTTGCATTGATAAGCTTGTTAAAATGTCAATCAAGAAAGTAAAATTGAACATTCCAATACAAATTTCAACTTAAACCAAGTTTGGGGAAATAACATACAAGAAACCTTCATGCTCGACAACTCCAGACGTTTTGATAATAATCGGGTTATATAAACTTTCCAAGTAGTCAATTTAGACAAAATCATTAGATCTATTCCTATGTTATTTTGAATGACAGCAATTTTTGTCTACCAATATATCCGTAACCAATGAATAACATTACTATTTGCGTAACTGGATTTACTATAAGGAAATCCGAGCGCCTCTATTAGCCATCTGGGGTCCTATTCTCCAGCTTAGGAGAAGTGAATCGAGGTATTTTTTCTCTTTTTATTTCATTATGTTTCCTATTTCTTTCTCTTTCCTTTCTCCCGAAATGATCATTCTCTCGACTTGTAACGGTTTGTTGTCGGGTAGCTGGTTCGGAGATTAATCAGGGTCCAGATTAGTTAATAAGACAGCCCAATAAAAATATAAACAATTTATTTACTTCTTCAAACAGGCAGTGTTACATAACATACAGGTACAGGTTATATGTCCGTATCTTTTACGGTTCTTAGGACAACATTTTCTATTATCTGAGAGAGAGAGAGAGAGAGAGAGTGTAACGATTGCGATGCGACGTTTGTTGTTGCTACGGGAGTGGCATCGGGCGTCGGGTGAATATCGTCGACTCAAGAAGTTTCCCAGTTCAACACGCTGTAGGAGGTCTCCAGGTCAGGCTCATTCGCTCTGGTTTTGGCGGCGAATATGAGAACTATACCACCGCCGATGAAGACAACCCACAGAAGAAACATGACGATAACCCAACTATCCATCCACTACCCTGCAAGTATCGGACGAAATGCCATCCAGTCACCTAGCTCCGTGCAGATCGGAAGTGCTGCCAAAGCACTTAGGTCTGCACTTCCTCGAGCTACATAGCTCATTTCTACCTAACCGATGATCCGGATGGCAGGATGTCAATTGACATTCTGCATACCGGCAGTTAATCCCAGCCAAAAATACCCCAAAGTTTCTGATCAGACAGATGACTACCCAGGGGGTGACAAGCTGGCGAAGAAAGATCATCAAGACAGAAGAGCGCCAGAAGATAAAGGCCTTAGCCAGCAATGTCCAAAAGGCCAGGACCCGGGGATGTGGGCCGAAATCATCCACATCGCTCACATTTGTGATTGGGGTTAATGTAAAGTAAGCTCGCCCACCCCGTACGAGGCCGGTCCAGGTCTACAGCGATGTACTAGGGCAAAGAGCAGTAGTCTTGTTCGACCTAAAGCGGAACTTACATTTACGAGTACTCGGATCCGAGTCGCACTACTTGTATGAAAACTCGGACATGTAAACGCCTACTCGTAAGCAAAGTAGGCGTTTACATGTCCGAGTTTTCTTACAAGTAGTGTAACTCGGATCCGAGTACTCGTAAATGTAAGTTCCGCTTAAGATATCTGAGACGGTCATCACTGCCAAAGAATATTGGCGTCGCTCGGTCAGTTACTCTTTAGACTTCACTAGGCAAACAATCCAAGACTCCAAGAGTGAAAATTTTCTGTGACCATGATTAAAATCAAAAAAATTATACAAAATGCAAATGCAATGCAAATCATGCAAGAACGCACGATGAAAATAGATATTGTCTTTGTCTATTTTATAAACGTACGAATCACGGATTGAAGAAGATAACTGATACTTAACTGATAGGTTGTTTGAAATATGTTCGCGTATTCAGAGGCTTCAAAAATGTAGTAGATTCTTGTTTTTATTAATGCAAAAAATCAGTTTTAAAAAAAAATAAATAAAAGAGTTTTCCAGAAAACGGCCAAGGGAATGATTTCAGATTTTACGGGAATTATTTCGGGACAGATAAAGCTACCATTTCCCGTAGGAATTTTGAGAGTGCATGCATATTTCATTTAAAGGTGGTTCTAGCCCACTGTGCACACGTAGGCGTCGGCCGGTTGTGGTAATGGAAACAAAAACAAAAATGTCTTATTCTATACGCATGTCAACATGTGACAACCCTGCGCAAAAAGAACGTGAACCATAAAAAAGGATTCATGTCATCAACAAAAGGATTCGAATACGAATCCTTTTTCATTTGTGTTACCAATCCGGATCATGAATCCTTTTAAATGAAAGTATTCGAATACTGCTTTCGAATACTCAAAAAGGATTCGAATACTGAGTGATTGTAATCCTACCCAGCTCTGGTTTTCTTCCTAAATGTCTAATTCTTCCAAGTCCTCATCGTCGCTTTCATTATTAACACTTATAATGAGTGGTATAACTTCTTCAGTATGAACCTCTCGATCATGTCTCTAAAATCAATTTATTTGTGTGATTTACACACTTGGACCAAATTCAGTTCGACAGTTGAGATAAAGCCTCATTCCACATAGCAAGAACGGCTTCGTCATTAAAACCATCTTTCCCGATATGTTTGTCGTAATACTCCTTACAAATTCCCCAAACAAGTTCTGTTGGGTTGCACTGACAGTGCTATGGTGGAAGAAGCAGTACTTCATGACCATGCTCTCTAATTAAATTGTCGACAACATAGTGTTGCTCTGTTCTGTTAGCTCTAGCTATTTGGAGCAATTCGGCTTTAAATGCGGTATCACTGAAATCTATGTTTTTGGTCTTTAGCCATGTTTGTATTTTTTTCTTTCGTCCAAGATCGGGTTGGTTGTTTTTCTTCAACCCGAGAGTGGTACTTAGCATTATCTACAACAAAAATGCTTGGATTTTGTAACCCCGGCAAAAGTCTCTCTGTCAGCCACTGTTCATGTTGTCATGGTAATCTGCTAACTTATTCTTAGTGGAGAAAACTAAACTCGCATCTTCAGCAAAGCCATGAATAGATTCTGCATGTACAACTATAAATCTTTTACCTTCTGTAGCTGTACGACACCTTTTTGATTTACTCTGGAATCATCTTGCCAAGAACGTTTTAATTCTCCTCTGCTAAAGATCCAAGTTTCGTCTAAGAATACTACATCTTAGGGTTCATTACTTTCAATTTTTTTACGTATTTGCGTAAAAACTTTAGCCGTTTTAGATAAATTTGTGGTCTTTCACGCAGTATTTTTCTATTGTCATCTTTTTTAAAAGAAAAGCCTAATTTTTTAATCGCTTTATATAAACTGGTACGGCCAATATCAACTATTGCTCTAGATCTTCTAAAAGGATAGCCAACGAAATATGTTTATGATCAGACACCATATCGTAAATAACATTTTTTATTTCATATTTTACAGCATCGTGTAACTCTGTTTTGGACTTTTTACGATTCGTTTAACTGAAGCTTGAGGTTCCACATTTTCTTTGTCGTTTTTAGCTATTTTTCTTACAGTCTTTTCATCAATTTTTAAAGCCTCACCAACTCGCCTTTGAACAGTTTTTATTGGCAATAAAGGTCCACCATTTTCATTTTCCTTTTGAAAATATTCCAACAAATTCAAAACTAATGCTGTGATTGCGGATTCAAAAATTCACCAGTATGCATGTTTACTATTTTAACAATAGAACAAGACTAAAATTGCCCTCTTAGGCACTAATTGAAATAAGTGTACCCGACTTCCGAGAAAATCGATCCGCCTCTGGAATCGCCAGCCGCATTTAGGACCGAATCTTGAACCTTGCGAACTACGTGGTCGCAGAAGGCGCCAAATACTGAACGAACCTTTTCCCCACTAAAATAGACTTGGGGAAACTATATTGATATTGAAGAAAATTGCAATTTTAATGATTATTTGCAGAATTTTTCTCCATTACAAGTTCGTACAGTTTTATTGCCATTGAGATAAGGGGAGCCAAAATATCGTCCGCTTACACTTGAAAAATGTCTAGAACCGGCCTTGGGCCCCCATTCAACGACGAGACGCGTTACGCAAAGATTAAAACTTACGTTACAGATTAGGTTACTAACAATATTTCAATAAAGACGAGGAAGGATAGAGCTGCGGACGATATTCCTTACACTATACGACCGGGATTCTATCAGCGAACAGACGTTTTGTTAGTAGTTTTACAAGTTTTTAATAAAAATATACTTATATATTTTTTAGAAAATTTATCTAATTATATTCTACGATTTTTTATTTTGGCTGATAACGTTAAAATAGACATTTGAGATCCTTCGACCTCTTAACAATTTCTCCCATTTTAAAAAACCAAAAAATGTGTATAATAATACACCACACAAATCTAGAAAGTAAAAGTATTAGGTATCTATTCGCACATAAAATATAAATGTTTATTATATCAAAATTAAAAATAAAGTGCGTTATCTCTAATAACAGCCGTATGCATAGTCGTTCGCCAGCGACTCGCTGAAGGTTCGCCGTTCGCCAGATGAGAATTGGAATGCATAGTGGGTCGCCCACAACATTACGTATGTGCATTAAAAGAAGTTTTTGGTGGCGACGCGCTGAAGATGGCTAATAACATCTCCAGATATTTTCTGTGTACTTTCCAGGAAGAGAATCAAATTAAATCATATTAGGCATTTTTTTAACGAAAAATTTTAGTGATGAAAATTATTCGGAATTGTCCAAAAACCTTAAGTCCAAAATTGAATCAAAATAATAAATTTGAAAAATGCCTACTGACTTCTTCGGCTTATTTTGGTACCGCAGGTGGCTTTGAATTTGTGGAGATGAATGTTTTTTTTGTCAATAAAGTAGATATTAATTCGTTCTATATACTTCAATAAAATTTGGTTCAAATCAAATCAGAAAAAAAATAAAAATGCTATAAGATTATCTGCATCTTAAGTGTGTCACACTGGATAAGGTGTGCAACTAGTAATGTCATTTTATATTTACTTTAAGACAGCATACCTACATTTTATAATAATACGTCACCGATTTATTGAAAAACAATATAATTTTTTTTTGTGGAAAACAAATAAAATGAAGTAAATCTCAATTCAATATGGTGTCTCCTGTATATGATAATTCAAATAAATATATACTTACTAGATTATTAAAAATAATTATAATTAAGTGCCTTATTCCTATTTAACAACTAATCGCTAACCAACACGTGCTCAGTACAGCTATAGAACGTGTGTTTGATGTAAACAAACGATTTGCGCATGATTAAGCCATCGATGATGCGCCCCAACGGAGAGCGAAGGGAGAACGACTATGCAATGCAAATTATGTTGTTCTTTCGCCAGCGAATCCTCCAGATAATCGCCGAGATAAACTTCAGCGAGTCGCTGGCGAACGACTATGCATACGGCCGTTTTTTAAAAGAGTTCGCTTAGTCCGCCTATGCCTAGTAAATTGTTAACACATTACGTTTATGGCTATTCGATCATATAGTCCATGTAAAACGTGAGGTCAGGGGCGTCGCTAGAGTTTTTTTAGGGGGGAAGGTTAATAATTCCCAACTCTTAGAACAGGAATTTTCCCAACTCCAAAATAAAAATTGATGATGGGGGTGACATTTTTCTCAAATTCTCCCAACTAAGCTTTAATTTTCCCAACTTTCACCGGTTTTTTACAACATTGGCTTCGTCCCCGATCGGAATGCCCCCCTTATCAGGACCACTTGTATTTTATGTTTTTTGGGTCGCTGGTCCCGCGGCTCTAAAAATAGTGCGGCATCCCTAGAAATGCCAAAAACCCCCCTTTGGGATTTTTTTCGCGGTAATGTGAATAATACTGTAAAATAATGTTATGAATGTGCTAATTGTAATGATGTTTTGCCAGTTCAGTATGTTCATCCAAAATAAGGACAAATTTTATGCTGAGGGTTAACCAGAGGGGGTAAAACTACCCCTAAATTGATGTAAAATGGAAAAATTTTTCTTGTTAGCATTTAATTTATTTATAATTATTAAGAGAACGTAATTATGCACTGATGAATTTATTTATTTTTCAGATCGGTAGTCAATAATAATCATTTATTAATTGTTTGTAGGTAGCTTTGTAGGTACACATCCACATCCTTCCTACAAATGTAAATTTTCGCAATATATTCACAGTTGTCGCGTTACCGGCCAAATAGGCAGCAAAATGTTTTATGACCGGCAGGCAGTTTTTGTGTTTTTTTATCAAGTAAATTATTATTAAAGAAAATTATAGCCTTGTATGTTCATTTTACGTAAAGATATCGCTTTTTTTTGCGACCTTTCACCCACGTTTTGCACAACCACAGTGGACGTCAGAGCTGGGTAATTACTTGTAATTTAAAAATAATTACAATTACAAATTACTTTTTTAAAAACGGAATTAATTACAATTACAAAGTACATGTCTTTAAAAAAGGAATTAGCAATTACTTTTCTAATTACTTTTCTAATTACTTTTATGATAAAGTAAATTATAGTGACCAAACAGACAAAAAGGTAAGTTAAAAATTTTAATTAAAAGTGTTGTGTAATATTGAGTTTTAATATTTATTAGAATCGTTATTAGAATGTTTGACCTTAAGAGTAACCAAGAAAAATTAAATAAATATATAGAAAAGGCAGCTTAATAGTGGAGTCGGTTTAGGAAAGGATTGGAAAAATTGTTAAGATGGATGCAGACCCTGCGGAAATTGTTTGTCATGACGAGTATAATAAAACTCTAAATTTGAATTTCCAAAAAATGCTTTTTTCGCCGAAAAGGGGTATTTTGAACATTTAAGGGTCAAATTTGATGTTTTAATTTTTTTTATCACTTAAACAACTAGTTAAGAAAAGAAAATGGTATCCTTTTATTCTCAAGATTAAAGGAACCTTCAATTTAAATTTGGGGAAGATATCTGACCATCCCCCCTCCTGATATTAATATATATATATACGAAAAAATTGAGAAAATCAAATTTCGGCTATCTTGATCAGATCTCAACCGATTTGGCTGAAATTTGGAATGGAAGTAGTCTTCATCACACAAAAATTGTTGACCAAATTTCAGCCAAAAATGTTAAATAGTTTGGCTGAAATTGCAGTTTCAGTTAAATTTTCTGAAATTTTCAAATCGAAATATCTTCGGACCTAAAAGTCGGATCATAATTTGCTTTGTGGCAAAAGGTAGGCGTGGTACAATATCAAAACACTCGTTTTGAAAAGTAAAAGATAGACCACGGTTACCCTTCGATTATACATGAAGCGGCTATCTAAGTCACGTAAAAATAAAAAAATAATAAAAATTGTAACATATTTCAGAAATAAATACACGCACGCACGCACACACATATATAATATAATATACATTTATCTATACCTAGTCAAAGCAGTAGGCACGACTATACAAATAAAAAATATACAGTGTGTCCCACTTCGTACTAAGCCACCCCTCTAACTTGGCTATTTGTGTTTGGATTTGTATATATTTTTTATAGCACATAATACCCATAATGAACTACCTTTGGAAGGTAGAACTGTTACTCAATCTTTATTTCAAAGCCAACTGTGTGATGTTTTTAAAATGGGAATTTTGCAAAAGTAACATTAGCGATTGAGATAGAGGAAAAATGTATTTGGAAAAGTCGTTCAGAAAAATTAAGTAAGTTCAAATATGAATTTTCATTTAAAAATATTAATTTATTTTTTTTTTTGAAAAATATTGCAAAAAGTAACATTAGCGATTGAGATAGAGGAAAAATGTATTTGGAAAAGTCGTTCAGAAAAATTACGTAAGTTCAAATATGAATTTTCATTTAAAACTATTAATTTTTTTTTTTTTTGAAAAATTTTTTCTTTTAATTAAATAAATTATCAACATTATGTAAAATGGTTTATTAAATTAAAAATTTTCAACTATTTTCTGGAATTCATAGCAATCTGGATGCTCTAAACTAACCCAAACCTCGAATTTTTCTGACTTGCAATATTTAAAAAAAAAAAATCAATATTTTTAAATGAAAATTCATATTTGAACTTACTTAATTTTTCTGAACTACTTTTCCAAATACATTTTTCCTCTATCTCAATCGCTAATGTTACTTTTGCAAAATTCCCATTTTAAAAACATCACAGTTGGCTTTGAAATAGAGATTGAGTAACAGTTCTACCTTCCAAAGGTAGTTCATTATGGGTATTATGTGCACGGAAAAAAGCTCCACTGATTACAAGATGAATAGACTTTATCCAAGAATATCTTAGTTTCACTATTCCTCAAATAAAATAATACTTACTTCGAGTATTATGTTATTCTTAAATAATGAGATTAGCTTGTTCTCCATTTAAGAATAAGCCGTTATTGAATCGAGGAAAGCGTAGTGGTTGTTTTAAGGTGCAGATAGATCTCGTTCTAAGTATATCTTATTCTTATTTCAATGATGCTACATATTTACTATAATACTTTCATTATTTGAAAAGAGTTTATATTTAGATTATATCAATTTTAGCTATAATTAAAATAAATTCAGGCGTAGCTCTACAGGAGTATATAGAATATTTGTTTAAAAACATGCAATATTTGATTTCAATGAAATAAAAACTTTGTGATAAATGCAGCTATTCTAATTTCAAGTAGTGCCAAAGGCTTGATTTAAAAATATGTTACAGTTTGATTTAAGAATATGTATTTTCTTCAATGTTTCGAATCAAGAACATATTATTTATATACAGTGTGTCCCATTCTTCACGGTAACACCGTCGTAGCTTAGTTATACTCATCCAATTTTAACCAAATTTGAATCGATATCAAAAGACCTTTACTATATCTTTTTTGTGTAAAACAAAACTGATTTCAGCCATTGACGCATCAATAGCTGAAATCAGATTTGTTTTTCACAAAAAAGATATAGTAAAGGTCTTTTGATATCGATTCAAATTTGGTTAAAATTGGATGAGTAATAACTAAGCTACGAAGGGGTTACCGTGAAAAATTGGACACACTGTATATAAATAATATGTTCTTGATTCGAAACATTGAATAAAATATATATTCTTAAATCAAACTGTAACATATTTTTAAATCAAGCCTTTGGCACTATCTGAAATTAGAATAGCTGCATTTATTACAAAGTTTTTGTTGTGCATTTTTATTAAAAAAAGGGGTTGATTTTTAGAGAAATCATAATAGGCATTTTTTTACCGAAAAAATTAATGCAATATTATTGTTCATCATGCTTTAGAACCCCTATATCAAAAATTTAGCCACATTTTGATTTATCGTTTTCGAATAACGGCCCCCTTAAAATTACATTTTTCAAATATTAAATAATTAATAACTTAGAAATGAATTGTTTTTCTAAATTTGGTCTACGAAATTTGATGAAAAGTGAATATAAATAGAAAATGAGAAATCAATTTTTTCCTAAAAACAATTTGTTTCCCCGTTATTAATTATTTAATACTTGAAAAATATTATTTTAGGTAGGCCGTATTTCTAAAACTGTAAATCAAAATATCATTCAATTTTGGATATAGAGGTTCTAAAGTATGCTCATGAATAATATTGCATTAGTTTTTCAGTAAAAAAATTATGCCTAATATGACTTCTCGAAAAACCGACCTTTCCCTTCTAAATAAAAATGCGCGCCAATGACTGAAATATGTAATGGAACAATAATTAGATGTTAATCGACTTACCTTAAGAAAATTGATTCCTCAACTTAGAGGATATACAAGATGCTTTCACCATAAATACAACAGTAGTTCTCTGAGAATTATCTATATAAAATGGCTTCTTAAAGTGTTTTCAGTTTAAATCAGAAAAAATAAAAAACATAATGTATAGTTCTAAGATTTTTATTATGAATAAAAGTAAGCACACATAAGAGTAAATGTACAACTAATTAAAAAAATGGGAATTGCACAATTTAAAAATAACAGTACATAGGTCCTATTCTATTTAAAAAAAAAAGTAAAATGTATTTTTTATAAATATAACATAACAACACATTTACATTATATAAAATAAATAACGAATTCATAAAACTCAATATAAACGCTAAATAGCAAAAATATTTTTTACTATAGAGAAGTAAATAAATAATTATAAATTGAATGTACAGCCAACTAGAAATCAATTTCAATGCTATCCAATTTTTGGCAACAAAACAGAAAAATCAAATTTCAAAAATTAAAATAGTTTGTATATTATTATAATTTAATAATTTGGAAATAGCCAAAGTATAAAGGACGCCCAAATACACGTAAAGAACAAAGTAATTTTTAGTATATCTTATGTACGGTTTTAAAATAAAGTAAGCAGTGAAAAATTAGTAGAAAACCTCTGCCCAAGGAATCACTACTTCCACATCCAGATTTTCTATCCATGTCTCTCACAACGAAAAAATTTTGTATGTGGAAATAATTGTTTATGGAACTTTATTAATATAATATTTGAAATCCTCTACCCCAAAAACCCATAAAACGATACCCCACATCGGTAGTAGGGTGGTTGGTGGTGATAAGGGGTAGTGGGGGGTGGATGGAGTAAAAAAATATTTTGAAGTTTTTGGTTCTTGTACACAGTACACACACTAAATCATAATCTTTTCTCATCCCCTTTAATAATGGTAAGGGTGTGGCTAATGCCAAAAAGTTCCAGATCTCGTTAAAATACATAGATGTACCAAATTTCAAGTGAATATCTTAAACGGTTCCAGAGTAAACGTGCGCACAAAAAAGTTACAGACAGACAGGTAGGTAGGCAGGCAGGTAGACAGACAGACAGAATTTTTTTACTCAAAATCTCGACGTTTCATGACATATTCTAAGCCTATTTGAACAATAAAATTTTTTTAAATTTGTCGTTACTATACTTCATCTGGACGTGGAGTAAAACAGAAAAAATAAACATTTTTGCAACTATTTTTGGCAGCATCCATGGCAGGAACAGAAAAAAATTCCTAGATTTTACGCTTGCATTTGGACGCACTTTGCTTTGGTTACTTCAAAAATATCGAATTAAAAAATTTTTAAAGCTGAATTTTATATTTTTTGCGGAGCCTGTATGCTTTACCTATACTTTAACAGTGTTAAAAGAGGTTTCTTTTCAAGCAAATTTTTATCAAGGCAGGTTCAGGATTTTTCAAATAATTTAAATATTGCTATAAGCAGTTCAAACCAAATGTATTTTTTTTTCTTAAAAAAATTATTATTTATTGTTGCAACATTGCTCCAATGTTGAAGTATATATTTTTGTTTATAAAGTGTAAATTAATATTAAGGATCGAAAAGTTGCTGATTTTTTCGCATGCTCATTCTGATGGTGCTAAAAAAATTGTAATGTTGAATACTAGTATTAAAAAAATAGTAAATTTTAAACCATTATTAAAAAAAACAATTTAAAATAATAAAGCTCCACAAATTGTTTATAACAATTTGTTTATTTAAAAATAATGAAAATAAAAAATAACAATTTTTTCAATAGCACTATCAGAAGAGCATGCGAAATTATAACTTTTCGTTCCATAATAGGTATTATTTTTTTATACTTTATAAATAAAAAAATACATTTCAACTCTAATTTCTTTAAGAAGAAAATCAAGGAACCCGATTTGAATTTTTAAAAGCCCCATCGAGTGCTGAAAAAACATTATTGAAAGTATATATGTTTTGAATTAATTTAAATATTTTTAAACTTCATTATTATTATTATAGCCAGGCCGCTTGGAAAGTGCCGAAGACCGATCATGATTACGTTTGCGTACGTGTAGCTGTAGATCCTAAACTATGATGGATGCCCTTGCAGACTTTTGGTCTACAAAAAAGGTTCAGTGCACTTATGTCGAATCTATTACCGTTTTCGCTACGTAAGCGACGAAAGGTTAAAAATCACTATCCTCTAATTCTTAACAATTTTCGTATAACTTTTTAAACAAATTCGATGACCTTAAAAGTACTCACAAATACTTTTCCTGTCGAGCTGAATCGAATGGCTCCAAGAAATAACGTTTTCAAGCACCGGGAAGTTAATGCAAGTGGTTTTACCAATTGCATTGCAATATATAGTATTTCTTCCTTATTCCACTATTTGCATATCACACATCAGACAAAACAAAACCCTTGCACTATTCACTGTTAAATGATTCTCCATTAACTGCACACAACACAACGAAAGCGGCAGGCGCGATGATAGAGGCCCGTCGACGCATGTGCAGAAAAGAACATTTAAGAATAAGTGTATTTGAAGTAAATCGAATATTGAACCTTTTGGGTCAAGAATTATATAGTTCTCTATCAAGAATACTTTTTAATTAGCTTGAATTACACTCTTCTCTTAAATGAATATGAATTTTAATCTTAACTTAAATATAAAATATTCTATCTGAATAGAATGATGCTTGGAAGTCAACACCATATAAATATTTGATAGAAATATCGACTATTTAACCTAGACTTCTGCTCTTGTATGAAATTTAAAATTTCAAGAATAGGATTATTCTTGGAGACAGTATAGGATTTTTTTCCGTGTGCTATAAAAAATATATACAAATCCAAACACAAATAGCCAAGTTATGGGGGTGGCTTAATACAAAGTGGGACACACTGTATATATTTTTTAAAGTTTTATAAACAATAAATACAATTGTTTTCTGCTTTATACATACCAGTGCGCGCACACATAGTCACTGAGTACATATATATTATATATATAGTGCAAATGACTAAAAAACTACCGAATGTAAAAAAAAGTGATTCTTGACTTATATCATGTAAAAGTACATAAAATAACCTACCTTTTCCATTCGATCCGTCTTTTAGGTTCGGAGATATTTCAATTTGAACATTTCAGAAAATTTTACTGAAACTGCAATTTCAGCCAAACTATTTAATATTTTTGGCTGAAATCTGGTAAATAATTTTTGTGTGATAAAGACTACTTCCATTCCAAATTTCAGCCAAATCGGTTGAGATCTGATCAAGATAGCCAAAATTTAATTTTCTCAATTTTTTATTTATATATCAGGAGGTGGTCTGATCTTCACCAAATTTAAACTGGAGGTATCTTTAATATTAAGAATAAAAGGATACTATTTTAGTTCCTTAACTAATTGTTTAAGTGGTCAAAGAAAATTAAAACTGCAAATTTGACCCTTAAAATGTCCAAAAAACCCCTTTTCGGCCAATATAACACGGTTCCGCCCCTATTTGGAAATCAAGATTTTAGGGTTTTGTTATACTCGCCATGACAAACAATTTCCGCCGGGTCTGCATCCATCTTAAAAATTTCCCAACCTCGCTATTTTATTGACTAAATCGTCTCCACTATAATAACAATGCCTAATAATAATAAGAACGATAATAATAAACAGTAAACACATTTAGTTTTTAAAAATTTATTGAACAAAAATACAAAAGTTTGTGTACTTAAAAAAAAACAAATGTGCAGCGGACCACGGCGAAAACTCGTTTTTAGTCAGTACTTTTTTTGAACTTTTCAGATTCATTTTAGACTATGCAACTGTAAAATTCTGCTTTAATGTATTCTTGTTTGTTAAATCACATACGCATGTTCTTAAAGTAATTGTAATTGGAAAAAGTAATTGTAATTGGAAAAAGTAATTGTAATTGGAGAAAGTAATTGTAATTGGAGAAAGTAATCGTAATTGGAAAAAGTAATTGTAATTGGAAAAAGTAATTGTAATTAGATAGTTCAAATAATATAATTACAAATTACAATTCCTTTAACAATTTTCCTACAATTACAATTCCAAATTACTTTAATTAAAAAAGTACTTAATTACAATTACAATTACACGAAAAAAAAAGGAATTGTAATTGCTAATTACTTTTTCACCAGGAATTACCCAGCTCTGGTGGACGTGACTTTCTTCCGGACTATAAGTAGTACATTGTACATTAAAAATAATACTTTGACTCAAGATTTTGTAGATCTTGACTTTGAGTGGCCCCATTCACCAGGCAACCCAACATACTCCACTGAATTTTCGGAGATCGATCTTAAATTTACTTTATTCACTGCGTTGTACTGCGTTCTGGTTTTAATTTACATACACCTAACTATTTTTTACGCCTAAAGAATTATAATGTTAAATTCTGTTTTTTATTTACATAAATTGAATAGGTATATTCCCAAGATTGTGAGAGTTAATATTTGTATATTTGCCCGCCTGCCCTGTCCGGGCCTGTGTATGTCTAAGACAAAAATGTATAATTCAATAAACCTACTCAATGGGCTCGAGTTCGAGTCTCAGCTGCGACTAGTGACTCGTGATTGTTCAATCGCACCGGGAATCGTTACTGTGATTTTTCGATATCTGTGATTTTTTTATATATGATTTTATTAAAGCTTGACGTGATTACGGCTTCCATACATGACATAATCCAATTATAATTAATAAATATTAAAAATGTAATTAAATGTAAGCTTGGATCACAAAATCAATGCAACAGAAAGTCGGGACACGTCACATTTTCTAACACTTTCAGTAACTGTCTTTGCCGGTGATTTCTTAATGTAATAAGTGATTTAATCGCAGTTCGTGAAATATCGTCCATGTTTCGCGAACTGCGATTAAATCACTGATATTTAAAAATTACTGGTAACAATTATTACTTGGTACGGCAGATGGCAGTATCGCAATTGTCGCTCAGGGAATGGTTGTTGTGTAGTTGTCTGTTATGCATGTTGAGTGGTGGCTGATGAATCGAATAACTATGGCTTTTAGACTATGAAAGAATATTCCTAATCTAAGCTGTAGCTAAAACGTTAATATAAAAAAGTAAGAAAATATTAATAGGGCATATTTTGTACACAAATTCCACTTTAATTTAGGCCCTTTCATTTAGCCATATAAAACCGGGCACCGAAATAATGTACACAACACCAACACTTTATTTGCTTAAAACCCCAAGAGTTTCGCACATCAAGTTGGCCTCTTCTAGAGATGATTGAAGCAGTATTAGTGACTTCCAGATGATGTTAACTGAATTGGCGACATTCACTTCGAAGTGTGGTGTAAAAATCAAAGAGGAAAGGAAATTAGGTACTTCGATTTTGTTGTCACATTAAAGTTCTAACTTACCCTCTCCCCCATTGGAGCCAAATTTGCCTCATTGAAAGTAAAATAACTAGTTAAAAAAATTATTCTTTTCCCGCGATTAAATCCCTCTGGTGGAATTTTTATACATTATTGTGTTTAGTTTGGTTATGTTGGTAACGGTAGTTTCTAAAGTACCTACGCTGGAAAGTGTGCATATTTCTAGATTTTTTCCAAAATATCTTGTTAAATTAAATATTCTAGGTTTTTTAATAGTGTTTGGGGCCCTTAGTGTCATTTATTTGAAATTTTTACCTAATGAAGTGTTCCCTATTCTAACTTTTTAACGACACATGAAGCACAAAGGACCGCTATTTAGTTATATAAAATCACGAAGGGCTGGTGCGGTTCTAGTGACTGGCTAAACATAAATGTATAAATGAGAAAACAATAAACGTTATTCGATGATATTTGCACGATTGCATACACCCAGAGTGCATTTATAAGGTATGGCAATTTAAGGATCTAAAATATTTTCCGATTGTTTGGTATATTTTTGTTGTCAGCATTTGTCATGAATATTTGTTTTGTCAATTCAGTTTTCCAATATGGCCGAACGAGCGTACGTATGAAATTGTGTAATTTTACCAATTTTACGGTTGTGTGCGAATTGTCTCTATATTAATAGTTCAGGAATCGAACAATATTATCAGAGGTAAACTCACAGATTATTTATTCGTTCGTACCGTAATTGCAATCAGCAAGGGGTGACTAAGCAAATAATTTTGTACACCAAAAGCAAAAATATACTTGAGCAGTATTTATTGTGGTTTTGTGCAAACGCTAAAAGTAACAGTAACGTGAAGCTTACTGCGGAACTACTGTTGAAAATAGTTTATTTTTGATAGTTAACTTGTTTTTTCATGTATTGATTCATATTAATTTTTTTTTAGTTGATTTCAATTTGCCTCAGTAAATATGGAGTAAGTGTAAAGTAAATCACAGTGAAAAATGAAAATAGATAGGTCAAGGGTGCGTAAAAGCACTTCAGAAGTACCTCTGGAATGCCAACAGCTTATTGAGCGTCTTCAGCAATGTTCACGAACTGAACTATTGGATGAATTGTCTAGGATCCACTCCTGGACTTTTGGAAAATGTGAACTACTGCATTGGGCCCAAGTTCTTGATGTATTTGACAAAATTTTAGGATCAGCAGCCGAAAGAAGTGAAGACAACAAATGGGTTCTTAAATGCGATACTTATAACGAGCAGGTGAGTTCTTTGTTATTATCAGTATTTTAAAAAGCGTTAAACTTTAATGTACATATTTTTTATCAAAAATCCATTGGGTCAGTTACATCACATTTGTCAGGAGTAAACGCGTAATTTCATGTAAGATTACTATGAAATCTCGTCAGAATATTTCAATAACGAAAAAAAAATGAGGTTAGGTTATTAAGTTTATCGTTATCCTTCATAATGTTTTGGATGAAGTTAGAAGATGTAAGAGAAGTTGAACATCACAAGTTGAATGTACATTCGGCTTGGCACATATTGATTGTGTCCTGTCTAGCGCCTCTTGAATTTACTTCAATTAAAATATTTACTTTTTCATGTATTAAAAATTAAAACATAAGTATTTGTTCCATTATATTTGATAAAATATGTTTGAGCTAAATTATTTTGCAAAATTATCTATTATTAGTCTCTTTATTAGTTTGATTCTCTAAAGATTCTCCTCAGTTTGATGATCGATATATTTTGCTTGCTACAAAATACTATTTTCTTTTGATCAGAAAACCAAACCACTAATTTTTAATGAACAGCAAAATTAATACCTATGTTATGCAGAGTTTAAACAGAATAAAAGCCTTCAATTAAAAAAAACGTTGATTTAATACGTAAAAATGAAGTTCAGGTTATGTCATATATTGCAATACGTCTATTTGAATTTATGGTAACCAATTTGTCCAGAGATATAGGATTGGGTTGTGGCAAGGTTATTTACATCGAACATTTAAAATCAAATTTTCTGGCTTTGCTTCAAGCATTTGCTACGAGGTTATGTTGCTAGTGTAAAGTAGGCTTAAGTAACAGTTGCATGTGTTGATTGTGTTGCAAGCCAACCAACTCCTAAAAGGAATAGAAATTATAGATGACAGGAAATAATAAATGGATGATTCATAGAAAACTTTGTTTTTCCTGATTTTCTGATTACTAAGAAATCATTTGTGTGCGTTAAAATTAAACAAGTGATCTACAGTTTCTTTTACATAATATTCTAGAGAACTTCTTCCAACCATAGAAAGCCTGAGAATATGGATAATTAAATGAATTATTTTTGTTAAATAAAGTATGATATTTTAAAAGCTCATGAAACGAGTCTAAAATTTATAAAAAAATATTTGGCATATTCAAGGGCTTTTTACCAGTAATCTACAGTTGGGCTCGGTTATTATGAACTTTGAACACAACAAATGCTTTGCTATAGCGAGCAGTTTTGAAGATACAAGAAATCTATTACAATGTATGCTGGCAATCATGTTTTTTTGTCTCTTAATAAAATGTATCCTTTTACTTATTTCGTCAACAAAGTTGGCATCATCGGGAGATTATTAAACTGAAAGGAAAAACGTGTATATCCCTGAGATGAAAGTTACATTGCAGCACATCTAATGGATCCTTCAGTGATTTCACAGTAGTGGGATTACTCTGGATATCAAACTAATTATAACCTCAAAACTTGAAGATCAGAGTTCCAAAAGGCAAATTTTCCACGAATATCATTATTATATTTTTGTGGTATCACATAACAAAAATAAGATCATGAAGATTGCATATATAACAAACGTATTTCAGTGCGTCTTGGGAAGGGGGTTTGTTATAGCCGAGCTCTACTGTATCAGAAAATACCAGAATAAGAACAGATCTCCTCCTAAAGATGGAAACATGATTATATTTTGGATAATATATTTTTAAAAAATTACACAGCTCGTTTCTGATTTATCGAGGGGAGAATCTTGGTTCTTCCTTACACGTGGGGAGCTTGTCTCGAGCTATTATAGCTGGTCAACAGAGCCTCTACTGCCGCATCAGTCATTTCCCATACAGGTAGTAGTTAGTAGCGTTTAATTAACATGTTTAAAAGTAATTTTTTGAACATTCAATAGTTCAAGACATACCAAAATACATTACTTGACCCCATACCGGAAATTTTTTATAACTGTTACACTGTTAATGCTACATACATCAGAACTTGAATAGTATTTTTTTTTTAGAATTTAATTATGTATTTGCATCTTAACTGAAGCCAATTCCGATTAGTGGAATTAGTAGTGTACTTTTATATTAAATGAGGATAATCAGCTGTATTGCAATGTATATGCCAGTTCCTTGACCCATGTCAACAACAACCTCACAATTGTGTGGGGGGGTATTGTTGGCAATAGACCAAACTTGTGTTTTTGTATATGTATACAGGATGAAGTTGAAACACATGTAAATATTTTAACCTATCTATCCTAGTGACATATAAATGCTATTTCCTACCTATTTCCGAATATAAATTTTGAAAAATAACGCCAAACCCAATGAATCCCTTCTCATGGGCCCAACTCGATCCTATGTCTAGTTTCTGAGATACAACTATAAATTCTTGTAAAATTCTGTATCTTCTCGGAACTTTCAATTTGTTGATGGGGTATTAGAGGTGAAAAGAGCAATTTCCAAAAGTTTGTCGATTAAAGTTTCTTGATCAGGAAGACATACTTTATGCAAAAAATGTTTTAGCGAATTTTACCGAGTATTTTTTAAATTTATTATTTTTATATAGATTTCCCGGCGCCTTTGCCAACATTTTTAAACTTTAATTTTATTCTATGCTATTTTTATTAAGACAATAAATCTTTTCACTGCAAAATATTATAAAGGGTTATTAGAATGTATCACAATATAAAATGTATGAAAAAAATGTTTTAATTGAACGAGAGGTCATTCTTGTACATTTCTTGAGTTGAGACATAGGATCGAGTTGGGTCTATGAGAGCTTTTGATCAGAAAGTCTAAATCTACGAGATACCAAAAATTCAGCTGATTTGACCTAAACCACTTTTCCATAAGAAATTCTATTGCGAGTGAATAAAAATTAAGTAACTAAAAAATTTAAAATACTACGGCTACATTTAACAGTAAAGTTATAAAGGTTGAGGAAAATTGGTTCCTTCCAAACCTCACATTGCTGTAAAAATGGAAAATTGTAAGAAATAGTAACAGTTTCGCCAAACAATTTGGGATTATCACTATGAGAAATATAGATTCAAAAATATGCACAATACACTTGACAAATAATTGTTAAGAATATGCTTCTTTAAAGATAATTTCGTTTTATTATTAGTCCACAGTACAGCGCCTTTTTTTTTAAATGATTACTAACAAGCTGAATTTTCGTGAGTAGCTTCATTTTGACGAGACGCCCAACTTTTCTCTTTGCGAAAATTCTCGCCTATAGCTATAGGTAGTAGCTATATAAACTGCGCTTGGGTGTTGGGTGTATATGTTGATTGGGTGATTGTTCAAATTTTATTACTATCAGTTAGTTTTTTAGTTAGAACTTGAGATAATTTGATAAAAAACACGAAAAAACGTTTGTCCTACAAAATCGATGGTTTAACCGAAGTATCCCCCACCCCCCAACATGTCCAAATAACGAGGTCACAAAAAATGATTACTAACCAGCTGATTTTTTTACTATTGCTTAATATATGTTTTTAAAATTAAATGGCCACATTGTCCTACAAATTGAATAGTATGTTTTCCAGTCCTACGCTAAGAACTTTTCAGTTCCACGGTAACACTTTTCCCATTATTAACTGTAGGACAAAGATAACACATGATAGGTTAGTGTATTCTCTGCCTGAATAAAATAGTGTCCTACAAAAAAATTGGTATGTATCGCTAGTCCGACAAAAAATTATTTTAAAAAACGAATTATTTTATAATTGCGGTTTTGATGAATTAATATACTTTTATTACTTAAGCGAAATTCTGATATCTACCAAATTATTTTGCATATAGATTCAAATTATCAAAAAACAACATTTTCTTGATTTTAAATCCTAATTTGCAAAGGGCATAGCCGGATAAGTAGGTGAAACGGCCCCCGACCCTATCTTCATTGAGAGAAGGAATATAGTTAGCAATAAGTGAAGGAACTAATTTTGCAAAATATTAACGCAAAAGGGTGGCGCGTTTCACGGGGTGACGAGGGGGATGAAATCCAAAGGACCAATTTTTTTGTGGCCCGTTTATATATGAAAACATAAAGGGATCCATAAAAGAGGTGGTTTTTGGCCATTTCGGCGGCAGTCAAAAACTTCTCCCACCACTTCTATCGTGTTTAGCACCCTCGAAAACGGGAGGGAAAGGTAATCTCGTCTTTGCACGAAATATTTACATGCTTTCTGCCTTCATTACATAGGCTACTAGTCTCGAAAGACCATGGTCGTGATTTTTTTTCACTATGACGTAATGTTCCGACCACGCTGCGAAAAAAATATGTTATATGGGGGTGAAAGTAGACGATACAAACAAATTTTTAATGTGGTGCAAGGAGGGGAAGTTACCCTTAAAAATATTTGAAAAGTATACCGGTGTCTTCCCGCCCTTAGTTCTTTCCCAAATTGATCGACAATTTTTTCTGAGAATCCTCTCCAACATATATTTTTTCCAAAATTTTTGGTTGCTGCGTTTTGACACAAAAAATTGGTCTTTTGTATTTCATCCCTTTTGTCACCCCGTGAAACGGGCCACCCTTTTGCGTTAATATTTTACAAAATTGTTCCTTTCATTTATTGCTAACTATATTCCTTCTCTCAATGAAGATAGGGCCGGGGGCCGTTTCACCCTACTTATCCGGCTATGCCCTTTGCATTTGTTGCGAATTTTTGAATTTTTCATGCACTTATATGTTTTATTAAATGTTCGACTACAAGTCTGAAAAATTTTCTTTATAATTCTAATGTAATATTGTTTTTAATGTTTAATGTTGTTTGATTCAAAAATAACATAAGTAATTTATATGAAAAGTTTATGAAAAAAAGTGGGAAAATTACTAAAAAAAAATTTATATAAAAAAATATCTTTTTTGAATAGCCAAAAAAGAAATTGCATAGTTTTCATATTTGAATAACTCTTTATTTTTGTATAAAAAATGGCCTAGACTAGCTTGGGCCAGTAGCCCGCTTGATTGTAATTTAAGCGGCAGTTTTGAAATTTTTTCTTTCTTTAACTATGTTTGTGTATGGTCGCGCGTACATACACATATATATCCTTCTATATTGTTATTTAATCTTTTATATAATAAAATATTCAACATCCAGTAGTGTTACAAATTTCAAAATAATTTATAAATTTTTTATCAATACCACTTTTTTTTGTAGGACATTAGTAAAATCGTGTTCCACACTTTATTCCCAAGAGAAAAAAACGAAAATTAGGTTGTTAGTAATGAGAAGTGTTACGGTGGAACTGACAATTTCTGAGCGTAGGACTGGAAAAACATAGTATACAATTTGTAGGACAATGTGGCCATTTAATTTTAAAAACATTTATTAAGCAATAGTAAAAAATCAACTGGTTAGTAATCATTTTTTGTGACCTCGTTATTTGGACATGTTGAGGGTGGGGGACGCTTCGGTCAAACCATCGATTTTGTAGGACAAACGTTTTTTCGTGTTTTTTATCAAATTATCTCAAAATTTAACTAAAAAACTAACTGTTACTAATAAAATTTTAACAATCACCCAATCAACATATATACCCAAGCGCAGCTTATATAGCTACCACTACCATATGGAAACTACTTCAGAAACAGCGTCACACCGAAAGTTCCAGCCCCCTTCAGGCGGGTTGATCTACAAGTAAGGCAGCTCGGTTAAATATAACTATACTCTATTTGGTGGACAGAGCGTAATAAATCACTCGGGCAACCAAAATTATACAGAAAAATTTAAGTAAATTAATTTTATATTTTTTTATATATCAGTTAAATTATCCAATTTTTCCAGTTTTTAGAATTTACGGCAGCTATGTTGTCATATCTATCGCGCTACGTGGTACATGCCTAATGGGAAATTACACGCACGGTAGCACGCCTGGTGGCATCACGCCATCTCTCGCGGTCCTATTAGGCGCACAGCCTCATTGAAGCTCTTTCCCATCAGCTCCTTGGTGACGTCAACCCAAAGCTTTGGAGGGCACCTCTTGCCAACTGGTTTTTCCTAAACTATCAACTGTTCTATATTATTTTCTCTCCGGTTGATGTGTCTAAAAAATGAGAGGATTCGAGAGAATACGATGCTGGAGAGTCTGTTTTGGGGACGTATTTCTTGGAAAATCGAGGTATTAGTGTGATGGGCTGTCCAGGGAATTCATAACAAACGTCTCCAGACCCACATTTCGAAAGCATCAATACGCTGTCTGTCTGCTTCCCTAATGAGCCATGTCTCAAATGCATAAAGAAAGATGGAATAAACTAGGGCGTTAGCAAGTCTAATCTTTGTGCGCCTCGTGATATTTCTGTCACGCCAAAGTTTGGTCAACTGGCAAGTTTCCAAACTTGCCATCTGTATTCTTCGCCAGAATCTCATATTCGCAGTCGCCAGTTTTGTCCACAAATGCGCCAAGGTTCACTACCTCAGTCACCTATCCTTAAAATGATGTCTGGGTGGTTATCATTTGCTCGGTCTACAATCATAATTTTCGTTTTATAGTTTACACTGCGGCCATAATCAGAGCTTGTTGTCTGAAGCCTATCCAACAGGTGTATGCTCGCTTGCTGCTACTAATGTGGTATTATCTGCAAATCTTAAGTTAGATATCTTGGTTCCGCCTATAGCTACTCCACCGTGCTAGTCCTCCAGCCAACACCTGTCACATTACGTGTTCACTATAGGATCAGTGACAGAACACAGCCCCGTCTGACGCCTTTGACGACTTACATTTATCGGAGTTAGTTTCATATTTTATATAATATATAATACAGGTAACTATATAAACTAAAAAGGAGTATTTAAAATTTCCTGATTGCGTTTTTTAAAGGATTTGCATATATTATGTTATTACTCTTTTTCTTTACCGAGTAGAGTATACAGAGCTGCAAATACTCCACATCTACAAAAAAGCAAATATTAACTAATAATTTGTTATAATTAAGTAATTAACCTGAATAATTTATGATTTTGGTTATTATCAGAGCCCGTATTTTGGATGACATTGACGTAAAATGCAGTCGGCATGGGAGGGTAGTACAAAATTATAATAATTCTTATCTCTTTTTGTAATTAACTGCTCATCCAATTGGAAACATTAAATCAAACTGTTACATTGCAGATTAATACCACGTAATTAACAATAGATAATTAAATATGAGTCTAAATATTCGGCACGAAAAGAACGCCGCGCGCCGTTTCTCTAAGAATATCACTTGTAAATTCCTATTTTCCTGTAGGGATGGCTGATCCGAATATTTTTACGGATCAGTTCGGACCTAATCCAGTCCAGAGAAGAACCTAGTCCAAAGATCAGTTTCAGTTCCTAGTCCATGCTAACCAACTCGCGCGGTGAACGGGCTAAGCGGATCGGCAGACAAACTGGACTAAATTACAGGAAGTTCAAAGGGACTCGTAATCGTGTACTGTACTAGTCGTACTCGTTCAGTTCGATCAGGACCCCTATTCTCCAGAGCGGGTCCTATTCTCCAGCTTAGTAGAAGTGAATCTGGATATATTTTTTCTCTTTTTATTTCATTATGATTCCTATTTCTTTCTCTTTCCTTTCTCCCGAAATGATCATTCTCTCGACGGGAGAATAGGTGAGGTGCACGTGACGTCACCCTGGAGGTAAATTACTAGCACATTGTTGATAAAAACACAAAAAGAAGGCCTATTATTATCATTTATTGATTATATTAGACCCACAATATAAACTGTTCACTAGTTTTAAAATAGAAATGTTTTATACAGTTTGAACTTTAACAGTTAACCTTAAAATACCGCTCGTTTCCATGGAAACAATGTCAAAAGTGTCAAAAATAAGTTTTACCTCCAGGGCAGTGCTCTATAAAGTGCGCGCGCTGCACCGGATCTTTAAAAAGTTCAACTGGACTCGGAGCATTCGGACTATTCGTACCTGCCGTATTTGGGTTTGTTTTGGTTTTGAGAAATAACAGTCCTCGGATGTTAGGAACATGCGCAGTTAGTAAAACAGCTTGCGCAGTTACTAAAACAGAACACGTTTTACTAACTGCGCATGCTCCTGACATCCGAGGACTGTTATTTCTCAAAACCAAAACAAACCTTTTTTTTTTAAGAGTTGAGATCAGTTCCATTAATCCAACCCACCGGACCTGTTCCAAATAGTGATGGGCGATATCGTGATTTTTCAATCACAACGTAAATCGTTACTGTGATTTTCTTATATCAGTGAATTTAAAACGTGATGTGATCACGACTTTCATAATACGACGTACGGGAGAAATTGTTAATAATGGGCAAATTTCTAAATTCACCGGTGGATCGCACCGGTAAGCAATAACATTATTTGATTGGCTAATTTGAAACAGATAGCCAATCAGCTTCGTATTTTGTCCACCTGGTGCGTCCACCGGTGAATTTAGAAAAGTGCGGAATATTATATTGGTCTTGGTTGAACCACGGCAAGCGGACGAAATACGAAAGGAAAGTCGTGATCACGTCACGCTTTTCTGCCAACTTTACTAACAGTCGTTACCTGTGATTTCTTAATATCAGTGATTAAATCACGGTTCGTGATATATCGCCCATCACTAGTTCCAAAGTATCAGTTCCAGTTCTGGTTAGCCAACCCCACGGTCAGTAAACTATACGGTTACATCATCCCGCAGCTTTTAGACGAAGGAGCGCGCGGGGGAGGTAACCGAAAATGACGTAGCCTCTAGACCCAGCCAGGGCCGGCACTAGACATTTTGCTACTCACTCAATTAATAAACACTGATATAGACGAATAGTATACACTGGGACGACAGCAAACTACACCAATTACACCGGACAGTGACAGTGCGACATGCGACAAACAATAGAAAAATAAACACACTGTCGTTGTAGTATGCCAGACAAATTGAAAACACGACACGTGGCAACTAGTGCCGGCTCTGGATCTGCCTAGACTTTGACCTTGATCTGAATAATTAAACAAATAAAGCGTGCAAGAGAGACAGATTTCCTATTCCCATGCAAAAGATAGAGACAAAGATATAGGTGGCTACATGACGTAGGCGCTAGACCCAAGTTCCCCCCCCCCCCCGCGCGCTCCTTCGTCAAGAAGCTACTGGATGAGGTAACCGTTATAGTTTAATGACCGTGAGCCAACCCTACCAACCGGACCGATTTTGGCGATCTGAATATCATACAATTCATAACTTCTATTCTTTCTCTTTGTATCATGTAGAGATGGGCAAAGTAACTCTTTTTACCGCTCCGCCTCTTCGCATCTGGCTCCTATAAATGAGCCGGCTCAGTGAGTTGACTCAAAAGAGCTACATGTCTCACAATTCACTTAATAACCCGCACGGTTCGCATGTCATGCGCGCGTTGAAAAGTTATAATAATAATAATAATATAATAATAATAATAATATTTATTTGTCCAATAGATCATTTTACATGATATAGGATAAGTCTAAAAACATTAAAATGTAACTATTTAAATATTAAATAATAAATTAAGTTAAAAGTCATCAGTAAAATATTCGTTCAAAGAATAATAAGATTTTTCCCTCAGTCTGGACTTGATCTTATTTTTAAATTCCTTATCACTAAGTCCTTTGTAAAGATTCGGCAATTTATTAAACGCCTTTATAGCCATGTACTTGGGGCTCTTTTCATATAATGTTAAATGATGGGTAGGAATTACTAGGGTAGTTGAATTTCTGGTGTTATAGTTATGATTATAGTTAAGGGTGTCCAGATTACTTAATTCTGACTTTGCATAGAGTAATAAATTCATTAGAAATATGCTAGGGAGTGGTAGAATTCCCAATTGCTTGAAAATGTTCCTACAGCTAGTTCTCTTATTTATACCTACTATAGAACGCACAGCTTTTTTCTGTAGTTTAAACACTCGTACGGCCTCTGGTGATGAACCCCAGGCAATAATTGCATAGGAAATTATTGAATTGAAGTGAGCATAGTAATATATGAGCGGGTGGGGTGAAAGATGTCATTTGCTGACACAAACTAGGGATGGCTGATCCGAATATTTTTACGGATCAGTTCGGACCTAATCCAGTCCAGAGAAGAACCTAGTCCAAAGATCAGTTTCAGTTCCTAGTCCATGCTAACCAACTCGCACGGTGAACGGCTGAGCGGACCGGCAGACAAACTGGACTCAGTGGGCTGGACTGGTGCAAAAGGGACTCGTAATCTTGTACTGTACTAGTCGTACTCGTTTAGTTCAACCAGTCCGTACGTCTATAAAGTGCGCGCGCCATACCGAGTCTCTAAAAAGTTCAGCCGAACTCGGCGTACTCGGTCTAATATTCATACCAGCCGTATTTATTAATTGAGATCAGTTCCACTAGTCCAACCCACTGGACCTGTTCCAAAGTATCAGTTCCAGTTCGGGTTAGCCAACCCTATTTTCCTGTTGATGGGAGTTAGACGACACATGCCATGTAATTAAAAACTTGCGCGATCGGGGTAATATTGCACCTTTGATAGGTACTTGAGCTTTGCATCATTTAATGTTAACCCGGCGTCTTCACAAATCCACGATTGTACCGTTTGTATTATGGTAATGGACGCGCCATTATTATACTAAACTGCCGAAATAGTCATTGGAAAGTTTCCCTTACCCATGTCTGGAAATAGTATATCAGCGGGTAATCGAGGCCTAGTGAAGCATTGAATTTAATTATTATTGTTTCATGTTAAATTAATAAAGAAATACCAGCATAGAAACACGTCAAACACAGCGTATGCAATGACAATATTAGAGATGCAGGTAAACGAAAATATACAGTTGCAGAAGAAAATATAAAAGCTGTGAACATATTATGATTTAAAAAACAGCTAAAAGTCAGTACATAAAGTGGATGACTCGAGATTTCTACAAAAATATTCAACTCTGGCATATCGTATTTTTGCTTCATTTTTAAACTTGGTGTGCGTTAATCGAAAATATACACACGGAGAAGAAAATCAAAAAGATTTGGATATATTATGATTAAAATAACAACTAAAAAGTGTATACATAAAGCCGATGACTCAAGATACCCACAATAATATTCAACTTCAATAATAATATATTCAACTACATTAGCAGTTGCGTTGCGATTTCATTACCTACTACTGCTGTTTTCGCAATAACAGTTTAACAGCAGTTAGCAAAAACATTTTTACTATGTCGTGTTTCTTATCTGTTGTTTTCTCACCTGTTATTTTCGAACAGAAATAACAGTCTGTTAATGCTATTTACAAATAACAGTTATAAAATAACAGGTTGTTAAATAGCAACTCATCTCTAGTTTGGCTTTGGCAGTATTAGTGATGGGCAATACGACTCTTTTCAAGATTCGTATCGTATGCAGAAAGATTCGTATCAGAAGTTTCGTATTCGTATTTCGTACTATAAACGTATGTCAAGATGCTAGTATGCGCGAAAATCAACTGCACATAATTGAACTATTGTACAATTGAATTGGTATATCGTATATTTGCCTATGCAACATTTTGGTCTTAAATCCTTAAAAACTATTGAGAAATATAAACAGATGTGTGACAATCTAGGATAAACATAAGGGTTTTTTTTTTTTTTTTTAGTTATGTGAATCTTGACAGGAGAATAGAAGTTGGAAACGATTAACGCATAAAACGTATCTACCGATACGAAATCGGACCGCATTGTTCGTGTTAGGTCAGTATACACTAGATACGAATACGAAACCGTATCGATTGTAAAGATTCCTACCATACGTATCATCGGAAAGAGTCGTATTATTATACGATTCATACAAATACGACACATCACTAGGCAGTATGCGTTGGGTTTCAGCCCCGACTAGTGATGCAGATATTCGGATGATTTCAGTACGATTTCAAAATAGAATAGAATAGAATTTATTCGTCAGTTCAAGTTTGAGGTTTTACAAAGCATAAACTTATAAGACTAGTCAAATAGAATAACTCCACATACTCATCATTTATAGATACATACAATCGCACATTCATTCGTTCAATCTTCCATTCATACAGTAGGTACAGACCTCAATATTTTGTTAAGATATGTTAAAAATTATATTAAAATTAGACTAAGTTACAAACACTATATATTAAAATAATTTAAAAATTCCTCTACAGAGTAAAACACATTATTTTTCAAATGTTCAAACAGTACGTTCTTAAAAGTATTAAAATTCCCAATATCGTTGTATCTTCTAACAAAGTGATTGAAGCAGATGATACCTTGATATGAAGGTGAGTTTTGGCCTATTCCTAAACGTGAAAAAGGTAATCTTAAATCATTACCGGTCCGGCTGTAATGGTTGTGTATCATATTATTTCTAGTATATAGTGTGTAGTTCTTCTTTATGTCCAAGATTATTAAGTAAATGTAGAGACATGGCAACGTCAGTATTCCTAGATTTCTGAATATTTGTTTGCAAGGTACGCGAGGGCTTAGATAGATAGATAGATAGATAGATAGATAGAATTTATTGGTTTAAAGACCTAAGAACAAGGTATAAAACAAGTCAAATACAAATTTAGCAAACTACATGGGTTTGTGAGACATATTAAAAATACATTTTTAAAGAAAAGATAAATACATACAATACTATAAAATTCAACTTTGAACACTAATGACAATAACAATGATAAACAATGCAGTTATCCATAATAAAATTTATACAGAGAAGTTCTCATAAGAAGAACTCGTCTAAGTTATAATATAGTCCAATCCTCAGATAATTTTTTAATGACTTTTTGAATCTGAAATAGGTAGGTTGCTCCTTTATGTAAGTTGGAATTTTGTTAAAGATTCTAATACCATTACTTAAGGGTCCTTTTAGGGTTATATTTAGAGAATTTTGAGGTGTGCACAGAGCAGCGCCATTTCTTGTGTCATACTTGTGTAAGTCCCTGTGACATTGAAAGTTATGTTTATTTTTAAAAATATAGCATGCAACTTCTAGAATATACAAACAACACAGAGGAAGAATATTGAGATGTGAGAATAATTGCCTACATGAGTCGCTTTGACTTTTATTTAGCATAGTACGTATGCATCTTTTTTGGGCTGAAAATAATTTTTTTGCTGCTGGAGAGGCTCCCCACAGTATAATTCCATACAGTAGACTAGATTGTACCTCAGCGAAATAGAAGTTTTTTAATACTTCAGTGTTGAGTAAAGAACGTATACACCTTATTTGATAAATTTTCGTGTTCAATTTTTTAATAATAAAATCTATATGACTGGTCCATTCAAGAGTGTCTGTTATTGTTACACCTAAAAATTTCACAGTGCTACTTCTCTCTATGTTCGTTTCACCTATGCTTATGTCGATGTTTAGTACTTGTTTTTGTCTGGTATGTACAATAAGTATTCGGTCTTGCTTGAATTTAAGAATAATAAGTTTATCGAGAACCACTCTTCTATTTTTTTCATTAAGTTATTACAAGCTTCTTGGTTTGATTCATGGGATTCTCTTGAAATTAATATTGACAGATCGTCTGCGTACATCGTTATTTTATAATCGAATAAGTGTTTTGCAATATCAGCAACATAGAGAGAGAATAGTACAGGTGCAAGAATACTTCCCTGAGGTACTCCTACCTCTACATTCAGAGTATCAGAGCAATACCTACTGCTACTTCCGTCCCCTTCATTGTGAGATATCTCAATATATTGTTTTCTATTTGTGAGATAGGATTTAAACCAGTTGTGTGCACTGCCTCTTATGCCCAGCACCCACAGCTTGTGGAGTAGCCGAGGGTGTGGGACACAGTCGAAGGCTTTGCTAAGATCGCAATAGACACCAACTGGACACCTTCTTTTGTCTAATTCATCAAGGATATACATGTAAAATTCAGTAGTGGCTGTTGTTGTTGATTTGTTTCTCCTAAATCCATGTTGTTCGTTAGGTATTAGGCCGTATCTCACAATAAAGGAGTCGAGTCTTTCTAACATGCAGTATTCAAAAATTTTTGATATTGCTGACGTCAAGGAAATTGGTCTGTAGTTGTCTACGTGATTCTTTGAGTTCTTTTTGTGAACAGGTACTACTTTTGCAACTTTCAGGCCTTCTGGAAATGTTCCACATTCAAATGAGAAGTTTATGACATGGGTTATTGGTGCTAGTAGTTCGTTGCAAAATTCTTTTATAATATTGGTTGGTAGATCGTCAGGTCCGGTACTAGATTTACTTTTTAATTTTGAAAAAATTTTCAACATTTCCTCCTCCGAGAAAGGGAGAAGTATCATACTCTGTGGATTACTAACTAGAGGGTCAGTATAATGTTTGACATGTACTGGGCTTATATTTTGTATCACAGATTTTGGTGCATTAATAAAAAAATTATTGAAAATGTTTGCTATTTGAGCAGGTGAGTGTATTGTTTCACCATTAAGCGATATTTCTAAATTGGATAAGGTAGGGTTATTTTTATTTCTTAGTTTGTTGATAATTGTCCATGTGGATTTACTCTTGTTGGAGGAGTTTTGAATAATTTTTTCAAAGTGTTTTTTTCTATTGTTTTCAACTAGATTTTTGTGCTCACGTTTTCGTTCTTTATATATAGGTTGGAGGTTTGGGTAGAGTTTTTGTAGTTCATGTAGATCCTTCAGTTGGGTACTTGAAGATTTGACTTCGTCAGAGATCCACGTTTTTTCAGTGGACTTACAAAATTTTTTTTTTAATGGGAAAGCTCTGTTGAAGTGACTCAATAAAGTACCTACAAACGCTTCATATTTGTTGTTTATGTCATTTACATCATACACGTTCTTCCACGTTTCATTTTTGAGAAGTTGTTCAAACAGTTTTTTATTATTTTTGTTATATATTCTACAGAACTTGAAGTTTTTCTTGGTTAAATGTGGATGTAGGAACCCTGCGTCATCTGGCACTATAATCATCCTATGATCAGACAAATGAGTGTCAGACACATACGCCCTAGCATCCACATTTACAAATATATTGTCAATTTTTGTGTTGCTATGTGATGTATTACGGGTGTTTTCATGCACGATACTATGTAGCCCAAATTGAGCCATTATATTAGTAATCTCCTCATTTTCCGGCGAGGAAATGTTGAAATTAATATTGAAATCACCAGTAATCCATATATATGAATCTATTGTGAAAATATTATTGAGTAGTTGCTGGTATTTGTCGAGGAATACCTGAAAGTTGCCTGTTGGGGATCTGTATATAGTTATTATTTTATGCCAAACATCGTTAATTTTACTCTCGCAGACACAGAATTCAAAATCTTTTTCTGCATATAGTTCATTGAAATCAACTGTATTTACTTCAAGGCCCTTTATTGCCCATATTGCTGTGCCTCCACCTCGATGTAGCGATCGACTAGAATGACTAATCAAACGGTAGCCTTCTAAAGACACACTACCTATCTCATATTCACGAAGCCATGACTCTGAGATACATACAAATGCAGGCTTGTTTATTTTATTAAGTTCAACTTCTAGAATGTTTAGCTTCTTATTGATGCTCTGTATATTCAGATACATTATAAAATTTAAGCCGCTGTTATGTGTTAAGTTCGTTTTAATTTGTGTGATATTTATAAAAAATCATCTTGCGGATTTGCTATTTTCCTATTGTACTCGTGATACCGTTTGAAGTCGAACCTCTTGAAACTCACTCCTCTGGGCCAGAAGCTGGGGTTGTAGAAATTATCTTTGTGATCGAATTCGGCACCCACCATAAAACACTTTCGCCTCTTATTTTCAGTGCTCAATTCTTTCACGATTACTTCTTCATCGTCTTCTGTTTTGTTTAACTTCTTTTTTATATAGTTTTGGATATGTGTATCTGTTACATGTCGCTTCACTCTGTAGAGATATATCCACACTTTGGGTTTTACACCAGTAAATTCTTCATCATTTCCGGCTTCGGCATTGCCTATTACTTTTTGTCTAGATTCTTTTTGTTTGTTTTTGTTTTTTTTCTTTCTTTCGACTAGGATGAAGTCATCACTAGTTGCCTCATCATTGTTTGTTTGTGCTTTGTGAACGTCCCCTTCAGCTTCCTGGGGTTTTGGATCTGGACGCACTTGCATGGAAGAAGAAGATCTATTTATATTTTTATCATTATTAGTGACTACATTCAGACCTGTTTGCCTTGGTAATGACACTTCACTATTTAAGTTTTTTTTGTCTGTCCAGTGTGTTTTTATGTTGATATTGTGTAGGTTTTTTGTTTGCTTCTGTTAAATTCCTTACTTTCTCTTCAAGGAGGTGTTTATTTTCTAATAAGATTATATATTTTTCCTTTCCATACAGCTTCTGTGAAAAACATTCCCACAATGGATGCAAACTGCAGCTTTTGTGGTTTTCTTTGTACAACACTTAAAACTTTTTTCAGGGAGCAATTCACTTGCTCCTTCATTGCCGGCCATCTTGGACTACTTCTCCTTGCTTACTTGCTCCTACACAGCACCTAATTTTTTTACTTCCACGTCCAGTGGAAGTATAGTAACGACAAAAAAATTTTAAAAAATTTTTATTATCCAAATAGGCTTAAAATGTCATGAAACGTCGAGATTTTAAGTTTGAGCGAAAAAAAAATTTCGGTCTGTCTGTCGGTCTGTCTGTCTGTCTGTAACTTTTTTTTGTGCGCACGTTTACTCTGGAACCGTTTAAGATATTGACTTGAAATTTGGTACACATATGTACTTTAACGAGATCTAGAACTAGCTGAGGTCTCAAAAAAATTTTTGGCATTAGCCACCCCCATTACCACCCCCACCTCCTTATTAAAGGGGATGAAAAAAAAATGTGATTTAGTGCATGTACAGGAACCAGAAACTTCAAAATATTTTTTTACTTCATCCACCCCCCCACTACCAACCCCTATCACCACCCCCACCCCACTACCGATGTGGGGTATCGTTTTATGGGTTTTTGGGGTAGAGGATTTCAAATATTATATTATTAAAGTTCCATAAACAATTATTTCCACATACAAAGTTTTTCCGTTGTGAGTGACTTGGATAGAGAATCTGGATGTGGAAGTAGTGATTCCTTGGGCAGCGGTTTTTTTTTTGGGAAATAAATGCCTTATGCATATGGGCTGAATTTCCCCAGAATATCAAGCCATACGAGAGTAAGGACTGGACTAGACCATGATAGGCTAATTTTAATACGTCTAATGAAACCGTTAGACGCAGTTGCCTAATAACAAAACAGACACCACTTAATTTTGAAACTACATTGTTTACATGCTTTTCCCATGTTAATTTTTGGTCTATGATCACTCCTAAAAATTTGGTTTCCGCAACTTGTTCGATTGATTTATGATCTATTTTTATTAGTGGGCTATAGTTGTAACTTATATTTTTTTGTTGAAATAACATGAAAAATGTTTTGTTCAGATTGAGCGCTAACCCGTTATTAATACACCAGTGATATATTTCATTTGCGCACCGATTTGACGTGACTGTTGAGTTAGCAAGGTCTTTTTTAGAAATAATTTGATTTGTGTCATCTGCATAAAGTATCATTTTGTCTGAAGATGAGCATGAAAGTACAATATCGCTCATAAATATTAAGAAAAATAGTGGAGCCAGTACCGATCCTTGGTACACCTGTAGTAACCAGTGCTGGCCGTGACTTATACTCATCTATAGCTACGATCTGCGACCTATCATTTAAATAGGAGGAGGCCCATTCGTGTGTGACGCCTCTACTTCTGGAAAAACTATACCGTAATGGTATCTACGGTATAGTTTTTCCAGAAGTAGATCGTGGTTGACGGTGTCGAAAGCTCTACTCAGATCGAAGTAAAGAGCTATCGGAGTCTGTTTATCATTGAGGTTTATATATATGCTTTCGCAGAGTTCTTTGATCGTGACCCGTGCTGACAGTTTGGTATCAGTACTTGAATTACACGAAATCGGATGACAAAAATATTCGGATTAATCATTCGATGTCGAATTAACGAATAAATGGAGAAATTCAAAAATATTTTTTTGATGAGCAGGGGGGAGAAATCCAAAAAAAAATTTTTTTTGGTCCATACATTTTTTTGATGAACAGGAGGGGGAAGAAATACACCTTCTGTTCTTACTGTTTACCAAACTTTATACTTTCCACAGCAGCAATATTGACATTTGTTTTTATTTTGTACTTAAAATTAAACCGAGTATATTATTCGGATGAAATTTTAATACTGGGAATCCAGCGAGTATTTTGATACTCGGATTAACCGAGTATTTTAATTCGAATTCGCCCAACACTAGCCCCGACACTTCTACTCTCACCTTACTGTTAGTGCTTTATAACCGATGAGTTAATGTTTATGCATGTAAAATGAATTTGACAAATTTATTTTAAATACTTTCAAGTCTGTTAACATAATTATTATACTTCGGGCTCCATATCATTGAACAATATTCAATACAACTATAACTACTAATGTTTTATATAATAATATTAAAATCCAATTTATATCTTTAAAATCTAGATATTGTCTAGGTCGACCAAAAAATAATATTTAGAACTTGCAATATTTAAGAATAATTACTTTACTGTGTAATGACACTATATAATACGACTAATAATTTTTTACCTGTCTGGAGGGTCAGGGACTCTTTTTATCTGTAGAGAAACGTAAACATCTCAATAAGCGTTCGCCTGGACTTTCACTAAGGTTTATAAAATAAAAATTTTGTACTTAAAGATTTTTTGGTTTGTGTGGCAATAATACTTATTGTTAGCGACCGATGTTTACAAAATTATTAGATAGTATTATGTATTTCAGAGTCCGTCTCTGGAATGTCATCCGAAATACGGGCTATGGTTATTATACTCTTCGAAAATACGAAGACGAAGTCTTCGTGTTCGTATTTGTATGAAAACAAGCAATAAAATGTCAATTTTGACATATTCACCACGAAAATATATTACCCGGGTTTTGTTTATAAAGATTTTTGTGCTTTGGGTCGACCCTTTTCCTAAGACGCTTGAATGCGGGATTTATACATACCTAGTTGTGCAGCAGTATCACATCCAGAATGTAAACACAGATAAGTAAACTCCGAGCAACAACTACAGATACCAGTTTTGAAAAATCAAATCTTGCGTGCACCTCTTGCGGTAACAGGACGACCGAGAATTCTTGGAGTTGAGTATGTGCATCAGGCTGGAGTAAAAATAGCCAAAAATATGTTTTTTCCCTACATGCAGAAAAGTAGCTAGGTATAATCTATTCATCCTATGAAAATTAGGTTTCCTAGGATTACATATTCCAGTACCACCACGTCCTTAAGGATAGGCTTAAATTCTTAAATATTTGTTTATATTCATTTCTTTTATTATGCAGCTCCTTGCTTTTAAATAAAATATCCCAGAACCAGAGATGAGAGAGATTTCCATATGAGAGTTGGAAGTGTCTGGAACATAATTTTGATGGAATTAAAAACTTTCATTAAAATATTTCAGTATTCCGAATGTTTTCAAAATTCCGGGAAAGTTTCCAAAATTTCCGCCAATATTCACAATTTTCCTCATAATTTAAAATTGTCGCCACGATTATTTTAGTTTGGTAACATAACCTCAAATGCCAATAATCCAGTTGTTATTTGTTTATCTGCACTGTCACTTCTCGATGAATGTACTGTAACTTTGTTTTTTTTTTGTTACATTAAAGACAAAATTTAAAAAAGAAATATACTTTTTTTTACAGGTTATAATATATACATTTAATAGTGGATAGTACTACTTGTTACTAGGCAACTATGCCGCAATGCTCTTTGTGCCTAGGGATATGCAATTTAATTTATTAGTTTAATTTATCTTTGTGTTACTATCAATAACATCAATTATTATTCTCTTATTATTTCTTTTTAAGTGTTAAAATTAAATAAACATTTACTTATTAATTTATTCATTAATGTTTTTAACTTTTCATTCCACATAACTATAATATGAGATTTAGATATGTTATTATTTCATTTCTATTTTGTCTTCTACAATTCCGTTTTTACACCGTGCACAAGAGAAATTTGTGCAGAAAAAAATAATTAGATAGACCGACAGACAGAAATTTCTTTTTGCTCAAACTTAAAATCTCGACGTTTCATCTAAACCTATTTGTAGAGAAAAAATTTGCAACTGCTTTCTTGTGGTAGTTCTGGGTTGTTTTATTTTAAAAATAAGTGAAGAAAAAAAACAAGTATTTAAAAAATTACTCCACAGGTTGAATAGCCACTTTCCCACTTAGAGGTGTTTTAAATTTCGACAATGACGTTTTTCGCTCCACTCTGATGTACATGTCAGAACTTATTATCCAGCTGTATTCTAGTTTTAGAGAAACTGACGCAATCTGCAGTTACATATGTGCATTTTCCTGTTGTATACACATGATAGGGTGTCTACCAACCGGGAAAATGAGGGAGATTTAGTCCAACCGGGAAAAGGACGGGAATTTCAAAAAGTAATCGGGAATTGCAAACGTCGGCTAATAACTATAGGTATATTTTCATTCGCAAGATACGGGGTAGCCAATACTGTTGTATTTCCCCATATGTTTGTTTACATTACCCAGTAATATGAGGATACACAGTGTGTCCAACTAAGTCGGCACCATATGGGAAACTTTTTTATGGGTCTGGTATGGTTTAAGTACGTCCGATTTTAACAGTTTTCCAATAAGTTATGAAAAGAACATGGTTAATAGAGCATACTTTGAAAAAAAAAATTTTTATGAACCATAAATTGTTGAGCAAAAAAATTTTTTTTTTGAGAATCATAGTGTTGAGAAAAAAATTACGAAAGTTACGGGACCTCTGGGAGCGAAATGGGGTGCTGGGTGGGGAGATAGTGGAATATAATAATGGAGAAGATGGTCAATACAGTTGTACAACGTAATAGCAGTTAATTAGCGACCTCCGGTGCACAGCACTAATTGGAAAAGAAAAAACCATGAATTGAAATTAATGCTTTCTCTTTTCTTGTACTATTGGAGCTGTGACTGAGATAATTAGAAAAATCTGCTTCTCGTTCATTACTTTTTCATTATTATTTGTACTAGTCTGTTATATTAAAGCTTGGAAAAAAACTGGAAAATCGGGGAAAAAGTCGGGAATTTCCGCGTCCGGATTTGGTAGACACCATGATATGATTGAGAATAAAGGAGTATTATTACTATCTAGTAAAGAAAATGGGGCCCTACAGTTAATAGTGGAATTCGAACCACTTATACACTTATAGGGATAATTTTATACAATATTTCTCAGTAGATAAAGCTTGAACCCACTCCATTAACCACTAAGCCCCTCCGTATACCTTAAAATTTACAGGTTTGAATATTTCCATGTTTCAATTCAACCCTGCCTTTACAGGTTTAACTTTATATTTAATGTTAATAGCAGATTCTAGTAATATTTAGATTTACCTTGTTAAATTCTGCCCAAAGCTTTGTGTTTCCATAGAACTGATTAAAATAAATATTATTTTTATTTTCTTATGATTAAAGTTGTGTTATTTTTTAAAAACTTATATAACATTTTAAGATGTTCTCTTGACTTTAAAATCTCAAGGTGATTTAGAATCATGAATTTTTATACGATTTATGTTATAAAAATGAACAGTGGCAGTGTATAGGTAAATCTAAATTTCAAGTAATGTAGGATTAAGGTATAAGATTTCTTACCTTAGACTTCTTTGTTTCACCTATCTAACAAGTATTTCATTTCATTTTATCTTGAATTGAATTGTTGTTAAAACTTTTTGCCATATCATTTCCTTCATTTTCATTTAATTTTACAGGCATACGTTTGATTATGGATAAATTGGGTTATTATAATTTCTGCTAGGATAAATTCTGTTTAAAATGTGAATGTCAATTGTAATTAATAAGATTTCAATATAAGATAAATTAAATATATACCCCGAAAGTCATCCTGAAAGTTTCCTAATGAAATCCTATAGTCTATTTCATATTGAGAGAGTGATAAATATTAATTTATAGTGGAAAACGTAATTCCAGTGATGGGTAAAAAAAATTCGATTTAAGTGAGTAAACCAAAATTTTACTACTATTGTTGGTTGAATAACAATAGGTTTGTGATCTAGTAGGTAAAAAACCGCTGCCCAAGGAATCACTACTTCCACATCCAGATTTTCTATCCAAGACACCCACAACGAAAAAATTTTGTATGTGGAAATAATTGTTTATGGAACTTTAATATAATATTTGAAATCCTCTACACCAAAAACCCATAAAACGATACCTCACATCGTTAGTGGGGTGGGGGATGAAGTAAACAAATATTTTGAGGTTTCTAGTTCTTTTTTTTTTTTTTTTTTTTTTCCGAGGGGAAAAACCTTCAAAAGGTTCAACCTGCACTGGTGTCCAAGCGTGCAGGGATATGTGGGATTCTTACCGCACTAAAAAACCCCCCTCTTCCTCTCCGGAACTGTAGCTAAACATTTCTTCGGAGGCTAACGAGTTCTATGGAATTAATATCCGTGTTTCTTCTTCTTTTGCCTTCATGATGCTGCAGCACATGGTGTTGATAGCCCCCCACTTCTCAGCGGCGGTGAGCATGTTTACCATAAAATTTTGTGGCGTGATTATAAGGCCAACGTCTCTGTTTGCCGTGCTCCTCTCGTCATTCCACCTAGGGCAGTGGAACATGGTGTGCTCGGGAGTATCGGGTGCTGGGCAGTAAATGCACGTGTCTGCTTCCCGCTTGCCGATTCTATATAAATAGCTGCCGAAGTTGCCGTGGCCACTTAACGTTTGGGTTAGATGGTAATTTAGGTCTCCATGTTTTCGGGCAGTCCAGGCTCTTACATCCGGGATAAGGCGGTACGTCCATCTGCCGTCTTCAGAGGTGTCCCATCGCTCCTGCCAGCGTTCCATCAGATGGTTCCTGTAGACAATCTTCGCAGCTTTGTCTGCGCCGTGGCCGTATGCACGCTCTTTAGCGAGCAAGTCGGCGGGTGGCACCGCCGATATGACTTGCAGAGCCGAGGCGGAGGTTGTCCGGTAGGCGCAGCACACCCTTATCAGCATGAGACGTTGTGTCTTCAGTAACCGGTTGCGGTTACGCGCGGTCTTTAACGCGTCGACCCACGCCGGAGCGGCATACAATAAGATGGAGTTTGCCACGGAGCTCAAGAGTTTCCTGGCATAGGTCTTGGGCCCTCCAATTCGTGGCATGATCTTGCGGAGGGCCATGGTCGCTTTCTCTGCTCTGTCGGTGGCGTAATCAACATGCCGGTTCCACGACAACTTTTGATCGATGAAAACCCCTAGGTATTTTATAGCTGGTTTAGCGGTCACCTCCGCATTAAGGACATTGACGCTTATGTTGTTCACACGTTTGTGCCCGGTCAGCGCAACTGCTTCCGATTTCTCAGGGGCAATTTCTAGGCTATGGTTGTCCATCCACCTGTTTATTGCACGTATGGCGGCTTCGGCCTTGGTCATAGCGCGCTCCTCCGTTTTGTCTATGGCGATAACGATAAGGTCGTCCGCGAATGCAATGAGTCGACAGTCATCAGGGATGTCGGGGCTTTTTAGTGCGAGGATGCCATCGTACAAAACATTCCACAGGAGTGGTCCCAGGACCGACCCCTGCGGAACGCCGCACGTGACATCGCGGACGTGGTCATCGATGATTAAAGATCTTTCCGTGAAGTAGCTCTTCACAAGTTGTACCAAGTACGCTGGTACCCCTTTGAGTTCTAGCGCTTCAACAATTGGGCCCCAGGGGGCCGTGTTGAAGGCATTCTTCACGTCGAGCGCCACAGCTAAGCAGATCTCTCTTTGCCTCCAGTTGCCCGCATTCGCGGTGCGTGCTACTCTTATGACCTCCTGGATAGCGTCGGTCGTGGAGAAACCCTCTCTAAAGCCAAATTGGCTGTCAGAGAGGCCCCCTCTCGCGTCGAGTTCCGCGGTGAGGCGAGTCGCAATGACGCGTTCCAGAACTTTCGCCGTAGTGTCGATCAAGCAGATAGGCCTGGGTGCCGTACCTGGCGGCTTGCCCGGTTTGGGAACAAGCACTAATACTGCTCTTTTCCACCTGTGGGGGATTTCTCCGTTTACAAAGATGCCATTAAAGACGTTCTCGAAGTAGGCTGTGTGGTGGGTGACCGCTAGTTTAACCACCTCGGGGGGTATTCCATCAGGCCCCGGGGCCTTATTGGATTTTAGCTTAACAGCCGCGTTGCTAATTTCCTCCGCTGTAACTGGGGGTGGTGGGGGGGCCCCGATTGCCCTTATCCAGTTCGTTGTTGGGCGTACTGGGAAGAGCTCACTCGCTAGTTCCAATTTACGGTCCGTACTGAGTACTAGTTTTTCACGGACGCCAGTTCTTTTGCATGCAATTCTGTAGCCGTCTCCCCAGATATCGTTATCGACACTCTCGATGATTTCATTCCAGCATCTGCGCTTGGACGCTTTGATGCTGGCACGTAGGTCGTTTCTGGCCTCTCGATAGGCCGTATGGTTCCTGGCGGTTACGTCGACGAAACGCGCTGTTTTGGATCTAGTCCAGATCCTTTTTAGTTTGAGACATTTTTGGCGTAGTTGCGCAATTTCGCGGTTCCACCAGTATGCTGGTTTACCGCGTGGATGGCCCACGGCCGGCAACGCGGCCTTGCAGGCCCTAGTTAGGGCCTCGATTACGTTGTCGGCCTTTGGGTCGTGGGGTTGACCCAGCTCATGCCGTAGTTTCTCAGTGACCGCCTCCTCCTTGTCGGGCTTATAGCGCCACCTAGTTCCCTTGGTGGGGGGTTCCCGTGTTGGGGCGTTTAGCGGATGCTCCTCAAGGAGTCGAAAGGTGATAAGTTGGTGGTCACTGAGAGTTTCATCTTCCAGTACGCGCCAATCGCGAATTTTTCCCGCCAGCTCGGCGTTGGCGAGCGTGATGTCGATTACGCTCTCGCTATCACCCCTTCTGAATGTGGCCTCGTTGCCTACGTTTGCCACAATGAGGTCGTGGCAAGCCAACCATTCGGCCAGCATTTGACCTCTTGCATCTTGTATGACAGAACCCCACAACGGATTCTTTACATTGAAATCACCCGTGATAATGACTCCCCGTGTGTGCCCAAGGGCCCTGACGCACGTCGTGAGTTCATCTAGGAAGTTCGCGAATTCCTCGATGGTACAGTTCGGGGTCTTATAGCAGGAGAAAATCCCAACACCGTCGACGATGCACCAAGAGATGCCGTCGGCGCCGCCGGGATTGCAGACGCTCCTGTTGTAGACTCGTATTGCCGTAGCACGTTATTGTTATGCCTTGAGAGTCATTTCGAGCATGGTTAACGCCAAATCAGCCCTAATTGCCTACCACTCGTACATACAATCTAGAATAAGATATGGAATTATATTCTGGGCCAATTCTTCAGATATGTTCCGTATCTTTATATTACAAAAAAGATGTGTAAGAAATATCTATCAATTACAAAGTCATGAATCTTGTAAAAATTATTTTATCAACAACAAAATACTTACTCTACCATGCATTTATATTTACGAATCTGTAATATTTGTTTGTAGTAATAGAGACCTCTTTGAGGACTGTGATAGGCAGCATAGCTATGCCACCAGAAATAGATCTGACCTAGTTAATGATAAAATGAACTTTACTTACCTTCAAAAAAATGTGAAATATTCCATAATAAAAATATATAATAAATTACCGAATTTAATCAGAGATAATCCAGTAAAAAAGATTAAAAATATACTGTATAACATCCTGATACAGAAGGCCTACTACAGCATCGGAGAATTTTATAATGACCCTCACTTCTGCTCTAATTAAGTCTACTTTCATAATCAACGCAATGTCATTTTAATATTTTAATACTACTACTATGATTTTAATTTTAATGTGTTTGTTTGTTCTACATACTTATGTGCAATTTGTATTATATACATGTAACATTTTATCACTTAATTACTTATATTTAACTGTTTGACATGTTCTACACCTTAAGGGTATATTTTCAAGAACTAATAAAGATAATCTATCTATCTATCTATCTCTATCCACTCTGTTGTCTTTAATCCATCTGCCATCGTCGCTAACGTGCCTTTTATTGGGCTCGGTAGTCAGTAGGACATCTGCCTTATGGACCTCCTTAGCATGGTAGAGGAGGTCCTGAGCTTCACGGCTCCTATTCAAGTTGACCTGCAGGAAGCAGGTCGGCTTTCTCACTATTGCGGTTTTCTGCGGGGGTTCTACCGCTTGTGGTCCCTCCGGCGTTCCGAAAGGGCTTAACTTTCCTTCGTGCCAGTGTTAGCGCTTGCCTGAATGCAGGGCATTTACCGTCTCCGGCTTTATGCCCCTCTTCGGAGCACGTGGGGCAACGTTCAGGGTTGGGACAGTTTTTAGAGAGGTGTCCATCTGAGCCGCATTTGTAGCACATGCCAGACCTGTCTGGGCCCTTGCAGTCCGCGACTGCATGGTCATAGGCCCAGCATTTATGGCACCTGGTTAGCGCCACCCTCTTCTCGACTGAGCATTTGACGTACCCGATCCTTATATGTTTGCTGGCAAGTAGTTTTGCCGCGTCGCTCTTATTGATTCGGAGAGTCACTGCCTGGGTGTCACGCGCGTTGGCTCTAAGCTCGCTAAGTTTGTACCTTATTTTGTCCAGGCTACCGACCTTACACTCGATCGCGTTAATAACTTCGTCCCTCGCGGTGGCCGCGTCGATGCCCCTTATATGGAGTGTCTCCATGTCCTCATCCAGCCCCATGGTGTGTAGGCTAACCGCTTCGTTCGGAGTCTTGATTGCTTTCTGGATCTCGTTGAGAGCTTCCTCATTTTTGTCCATCTTTGGTACTCTTGATGCCTCTGATGCTGTTAGTAGCAGCGTTTCCTTTTATGCAGTCCTTGACGTTGCTTAGGACCTCTTTGTATTCTTTTCCTTTTTGTTCTACGATGAGCGCATACGTGCTCCGATTCCTCTTTTGGTCTTTGCTACCTCTTTGTGATTTTTTAGTCGCATAGATTTCTGCTTTGGTGTCTGTGTTATGAAATGTCGCTTCTACAAGTTTTCGGAAGCTCTTTGGGCCTATCGCGTTAATATGGTGTAATGCCACCCATTCGTCTCTGTTAGTTTCTGCCTTGATCAGTTGTAACTTCTCCCAGGTGTCCTCGATTGTGCCATCGAGGGCTACCCTGATCACTTTCCTATTAGCGCATTGCGTTTGGGACCGTACTTTAGTGCGTTGCTCGATCACCTCGAACTTCTCCTCTATTCCGACTAGGTCCGGGAATCTATCTCTATATTCCCTTTGTACGCCTTTGTCCATTGTGGTGTCGTCTGGTTCGACCAGAACCACTTTAACTACATTGTCCTTGGTGTCCAGTGGGCTGCCTGGTTTCTCCTCGGTGTTGGTAAACACTTCTTCGCTCCAGTCCTTCTTATCAGCCTCTTTCCATGCTTCTAGTGTGTCGATCCCTTCAAGGGATGACAACACCGATTTTGCACCATGCCATGGTGTCGTCTGTGTCCCGGCCTCTTTGGTTGAAGGCTTTGTTGGCAGCCTCGTGTCTGTCGTGAATGCCTCAGTGGCAATCACTTTATGTTTGTCAATCCATGCCTTGATAACGGTACCCCCTAGCGTGGCTGTTCCATTTCTCAGTTTTGCTGCAATGTCCTTGATCTCCCTTTTAGTGTTGGGATTCTCCGTTATTTTCTGGTCGAGGTATTGACTGCAGCTCCTTACCGACTTGATTACTTCTTCGAGGATGGTTGCCACAGGGTCCACTGTGCCCACATCATGTTCGACGGTCTTGTCGAATTTCCTCTTTTTATAACTGGCAGAGTTGGATCTTTGTAATTGGCCGAATACGTTAATCCTACTATGGCGGGGGGCCACTTTCGCGCTGTTGTCGTCATTGGTTCCATCCGAGTGAGCACCTTCTCGCGAAGACCTCGTTCTCGTCCATGCTAACAAAGTCAATAAGAATATCATTGTTCGTGCCTGTATCCGTCGTGGTGTTTCCGTCCGTTTTAGGTATATTGGTAGATTCCATATATATCCCACGAGTAGGGTCGAACTAAAGGTCGACTCCCGGGTGACGCCCATCCCGAAAGCAAGGCATTTATACTGTGGGGTGCGCCAGGTGCCCCACAGGTTTTTACGACTTCGCTGTCGGTTGTTTTATAGAGGTTGCCTCCTCGCAAGCCGGCCGGTTAAGGCAAGCTCCCCAGTCTCAGTTACCACGCGACATTTCCCTGCGGTGCCATTTTTTCTTTTCCGCAGAGGTCGTTGAAGCGTGGGCTGAGATTACGGTATTCAGCGAATGAGTGGCACGGCTCACTCGGAGCTCGGATACCTCGGGTGCGCCAGTTCCCGAAGCCACGCCTACGGCGTGGATCCTGAGGGTTGAGCTGCCCTTAGTTTCCGTCACAGTGCCGAGGTCGAGCCGGCGGGGAGCCCCGCGGGACCCCAAAGAGACCTACGAGACCCTACAACCTGCTACCCTACGAGAGCAGGGCTCCCACCAGCATGTCACCCGAAAATGTGACGGATTAAGCCCCTCCACCTGCGTCAAGGTCTCACAGCTCCCCGGAGGGGAGGTTTCTAGTTCTTGCACACACACTAAATCACAATTTTTTTTCATCCCTGTTAATAATGGGGTGGAGGTGGTAATGGGGGTGGCTAATGCCAAAATTTTTTTTGAGACCTTAGCTTCTCTTGTATATACTAAATACCACTTTTATGGACTCTTACCTACTTAATTTACCTATTTACCACGAATTTACCCCAATTTACCCCCCAACCCTTCGACGGAACAAGATGAAAATATAATCTAGTTCTAGATCTCGTTAAAGTACATATGTGTACCAAATTTCAAGTCAATATCTCAAACGGTTCCAGAGTAAACGTGCGCACAAAAAAAAGTTACAGACAGACCGACAGACAGAAATTTTTTTTCGCTCAAACTTAAGATCTCGACGTTTCATGACATTCTAAGCCTATTCGAACAATAAAAGTTTTTAAATTTTTTTTTGTCGTTACTATACTTCCACTGGATGTGGAAGTAATATTCCGACTGTGCCACTTTATAGTTCAAATGATGCTGGTCAAAAGTTGTCATTGTAACAACTCGATCCTATGAACCATTTCTGCACTAGGAGGGCTAAGAAGTCAACTATAGTACTGCAATCTACACAAATCTAACAAATTTTTACACGTAAGTGTTCAAGGAACATCATGACGCCCAGTTTTTTTTTTTGTTTATCTGTTGGAATGTAATTCTTTAAGAAAAATAAATTTGTATTTTATTTGGAACGAATAATTGTAAATAGTGAGTTAGAGATATACTTTACCCTAGAACTCGTAAACCGTGTTAAGACCTAAACTTTTACGAAAATGACACCACCAGTCTCATTGAATTTACTACTATTTACTATCACGATTTTTTTTCCTGTTAGGACTGTTGTACTGAAATAATGCAATATTACCACGTAGTAATGACCAGCACGTATTTTGACAATAATAGCAAAACACTACATTATTAGGACTTGCTACTGCTGTTTACATGTTGCATTTCTTTTTGCGCTTGGCACCGAAGCAGTGAGCATGCAGAACAAGGTCAGATGCAAAAGGACCACCACATATAAACGTACTCGATAATTGTTTTCAGTATTCAAAATTTATTTTCAGATATTTTTGGGCTAATAAATATTTTGCGTATATCAGGAAGATATCAGTATTTATAGATCTGGATATACAGTGGCGGATTTAAGGGGGGGGCTATAGCCCAGGGCAGCAAAATCCAGGGGCGGCAAATTTTTTTTGTAAAATACCAGACCTATAAAAACAAAAAATTATTATTATTATTAGTATGTACTATCAGAACATTTTTAATTTATTAGAAAACGTGTTTTTTTATTTTAACGAGACTAGAGTTTCTTATTATAGTCAACTGTAAGGATGGTCGCGCGAACGTTAGAACCTCATTTTACTTCATTATTTTTGGAGTTATGTAAAAAAGTTCAAAAATAAAAGTTATGAGAAATCACATCTATATTCCAAAAATCATTTCAGAGAAACAATTAAAAGTCGAATTTCGGAGATATGAGCTTTACCTTGGTTATTTTAAATAGAACACCCCATATATTTCTACACCATTTGAAAGGCCATAGAAAAATCTTTTCAATGATGTATGACAAAAACTATAGTAGATATTAAGTTTTATATTTTCTTACATTAAGTCATGGTAGTCCGAAAAATATATATCAATTATTGAAATTCTCCATTTTATTTAAAATAAACTGAAATTAGATACTAACAGGTATTTCGACAGAACTAACATATTGTTTATTTTATTTTTATTTTTTATCTATTTATTTAAAATTGGCCTATTTCCGCTACCAGGGCCTATCACCGACGCCAGGAGACGAGCTACCCCCAACCTGGAAATTTTGCCGAACCTCTTCTCGTAAGAAGAGTAGGGATCTTTTACTTGCCCAACATTTAATAGACAAGGGACCCCCTGCTTTACATCCCCTCCGAAGGATGGTATATCCACTATGTAATCCTCGTCTGAAATTACATAGCGTCCACGTATACACTGATATACAAGCCGCTAGAAGGTGGGACGAGATCGCTGTATTTCCCAAGATGAGTGGGTCACCCATCCAAGTACTAACCGCGCTGCACGTTGCTTCACTTGGAGTATCGATGATACCTACACAGTGAAGACGCCTCTACGCTCGCCCCCTTTGTTTATTTTAATTTACATACTTTTGTTTTCCATGGTTAATTTGCTAAATTGTAAATTTATAGTAAATTAAACATTTTCTAATAAGATAAATACCATGTATTATATATAATTAAAAAGCTTCTTTTCTGACCTTACAAATGGTGTAAATATATATGGAGTGTTCCATTAAAATAAACCAAAGTAAAGTTCATATCTCCAAAATGCGACTTTCAATTGCTATTCTGAAAATTTTTGGAAAATACATGTGATTTTCTATAACTTTTATCTTTGTACTTCTTTACGTAACTCCAAAAATATCAAAGTTAAATGATGTTCTAACGTTCGCGCGATCACCCTGTACATCGAATTTTCTCAACATCTTTTATAGAACTTAAATTAGTAGGAGTTGTTTTGCTGATAAGCCTATCTAGGCCTATTTGGCCTATGTCTAAATGAATAACATTTTAAATGCATACCAAAGTTTTTTTCACATTTTATTTTGTTCTCGTTCTCATATGATAAAATAAACAATATTATATATCGATCTGGTTTTTAATTTATCCAAAATCACTGTTGCTAGTATTAATGATTTTGTGCTTTATGCTATTAACAAACCTATGGGGAGAAAGCGTAAAAGGGAGTGAGCGAGGAGGGAATTGACCCTTTAAAAGGGGAGGTAAGGTGTAGAGGGAATATCATTTTTTACTGCTGAGGCAAGGAGCAGAGAGTGGGAAGGGGGTGGGAGGGCGCAAGTTTCCGGTAGCTCCTAGGCGGCAGAAGTATAAATTCGCCACTGTGGATATATGGATGTTTTCCAAAAACACTGTGTATAGAGTTGTATCTTTTAAATGTAAATTGATCATTTTGGTACCAAATTATTCGTCTATGTCATGTCAATAACTTAATTCATATACCTAATTTTGCAAAACAAGGAATTTAAAGCCACAATTTTTTTTTTATTCTATTTTTTTTTTAGGAATTTTGATAGTTTTCCAACTTTAATACTTTTGTGCGTCACGTTTACAAACTGTCTAATAGAAGTCAAATTTTGGGCAAATTATTTCCTTAATAATCACTTCAAATTATTATTATTTTTTTTTTTATCAAGGAAGAAGGACTACCCTAATCCGCATTAATTGAGACTATAATTTGGAGCATCTTATATTTATTCTCGTTCAATATTTACAATATAACACAAAAAGTAAATTTTGTTTTCCCGTTTTTTGTATATTTTCTTGATATTAGTAGAAAACATTTTGAAAAGAAAAGGTCTATTACTCTTTCAATAAGAAACAGACTTTACAAGTTAAGATGCTAGATGTAAGTCCATCTCTGTTGTAATTCATAAGCGGTTCACTGTTCGTTTATTCGAAATTTCATCTTAGTGTATGTACAGGGTTATTCATTATATTTAGGCCACTATTTATTATCGTTATTATTGGAGATAGAAAAAAAAGTTTCAGACAAAAGTTGTAGGGCTATAACTGAACCTCTTTAATAAGTTATGGAAGCACAGTGGCGTGCAGAAATTGAGAGGTACAAGAAGCAATAATATATTTTTTAATAGAACGCCCTGTGTATTGTTGAATTTTTGAATTATTTTCAATGTTCAATAACTCGAAAACGGTTAAAGATAGGACTATCATATGTCATATTTTTTAAATCAGAAAAAAGAGAATAATTCAAAAATTCAACAATACACAGGGCAGGGCGTTCCATTTAAAAAAAATATGATTGCTTCTTGTATTCCTCAATTTCTGCATGTCACTGTGCTTCCATTAACTTATAAAGGGGTTCAGTTGCAGCCATACAACTTTTGTCCGAAACTTTTTTTCTATCTCCAATAATAACGATAATAAAGGTGGCCTAAATATAATGAATAACCCTGTACATTAGGGTGGTCCAAAAACGACTTAATTTTTTATAGGCCTCGATCTCCCAAATTTGTTTCCAAATCCGAAAAAAAGTAAATACGTATTTTTTTGATTTTTAAAATTTCGATTTTAAATGGTGCCTATGGAGACATGAACTTTCCCATTTAAATTGCACGGGAACAATTCACTTTTTGGGATTTTTTGAATAATTGTTCAGGGTTAGGGAAAATCTTGCATTAAACTTACAGGACTTGGAGAGAACTATGCAACGAAGAATTTGATGTATATACATATGGATTTGTCGCCCCTAACACCTCTACGGTGCCCCGAAAACTATCTGAAGAATTTATATTTTTTGATTTAAGGGTAAATTTCGGGGCACCGCGGAGGTGTGTTAGGGGCGACAAATCCATATATATATATATATATAAATCAAATTCTTCGTTAGGTAGTCCTCTCCAAGTCCTATAAGATTAATGCAAGATTTTCCCTAACCCTGAACAATTATTCGAAAAATCCCAAAAAGTGATTTTTCCCCATGCAATTTAAATGGGAAACTTCATGTCTTCATAGGCACCATTTAAAATCAAAATTTTGAAAAACAAAAATATACGTACTTTTTTCGGATTTGAAAACAAATTGGGGGGATCGAGACCCTCTATAAAAATTAAATCATTTTTAGACTACCCTAATGTACATAGAAGAAGGCTACTATTTTAGAGAAAATAAAATTACTAATCTAAACTACCGTTTATTGATGAACTAACTTGTTTAAAAATTGGCCTCACAGCTAGCAATGCCCTAACACATCCTTCGATACAGCAGTGAATTATTTGGTGCGTATTTTTTTCTAGGACTTTCAACTACTGATATGCATTCTCAGATTCACCAGTTTATTGATTGAACACTCATTCTCTCGTCACTTGTATAATTCTATGGAACACCTGTTAGTGTTATTAGAATCTAATGATATGTCAGTTGTCTTAGAAGTGTTAAATCTACTATATATGTTTTCCAAAAGAAGTAACTTCATAACCCGTCTTAAACCGGATGAAAAAGAGTGTCTACTTTCACGCTTACAGTATTTGGCAGAGGTAAGATTTATTTAAAGAATGCATTTTGTTGATTTCAAACTTATCAGAAATATTCTGTAATAGGATGATTTCTGCGAATTTTGAAATCTTGTAAATTGAAACAATTTTAGAATTGGGGAGGCAAGGAAAATGGATTTGGGTTGGCAGATTGTTGCAATTCTGAAAAAGATATACCCGCTTCTGCAACTACATTGCACGTAGAATTTCACCGTGAAGATGAAACAAAGTCACCAAGACGAGACCCAAGGACAGGAGAACCGAGGGTTGGAAAACCAAATCTCCATATAATTCACATTGAGCATATTGACAAGCTTCATAAAACACCCGCTGAGATAATGAAATCGCTTGTCAGCCTCTACTATGTACCTCCCGAGAAAGAGGTTTGATACATATTTATTTATACAGATTATGGCAGCAAGGTAGAGACATAGGCCGAACCTAAATAGTATTAGGATAAAAATGGCCAATCAACTCCAGCTTGAAGTTTTTTTCATCTTGTCAGTGTCACTTACAATTTTACCAAATATTAAAAATGTCAAAAATAATCTATATCGGTTGAATTGCTTCAACGATTTAAGTAAAAAAAAATGTTGTAGATATAATTAGGACACACTTAAGATATATTTGGTGAGAACATTAAAAAAATTATGTTTTCATTTTTCTAAATTTTAATAGTCACATCATTCTGGCATTTTTTTAGTAGAATCTGATAGATAAATACTATTTCCAGGGTTGCATGAATCAACAAATTAAATAACTTTTTTGTAAATCATAAATTTAAATCATGTTCACTTTAAATGTTTCACAACTTCAGTAAATGAAAATAGTATAGCTAAACTTTTGTTTCTGCTCAAATGTTTTAATACAAAATAAATTTAATAATTCTAATGCTTGAATAATTACACCAAGTAGGTAGTTTATGTTCAGATTTTGCAGTTTACGGTAAGTAGGGTTTTTTAAATTTTATTTCTTTTTATATGCCATGTTTTTTATTTTAAAATTAGATTATCAAAGTTTGTCATTTGTTTGTTATTATATACCTATGTTAAAATATGCAAAAAAATACTTCATTTATTTAAACCAAAAAAATCTGATTTAAATAAAATAAATCGAATTTATTTGATTCTTTTTAAATAAAAAATAATCAGCAACCCTGACTATTTCACATGATTTATTAAATTTAAGTACTAAAATTGTTATTAAATTAATTATTACCTTAAGTTTTAAATTAATTACATGAAACATGCCATATATAAAAAGTGGGCAGTGTCAGCATTACAAATTATTTTACAAATGTGTCTTAATTGATAGTTAAGAGTGATGTGCTAATTGTGATTTATCAATTAGTTATTTCCGTTCTCTTACTTTATTATTGAAATTATCTTTACGACAATGGATAGTGAAAAAATGCAAAATGTGCTGTATGCAGTCAACTTATCCTTAAAGTATCAGGAAAAAGAAAAATTCTTGAGATAGAGGAAGACATATCTCTTCATATCTTCAGAATTGCTTTTGACTTAGAATATAATTTCTGGATCATCTTGATAACATACAGACTGAGATAGATTATAAGGAAAATGTTCTGCAGGTGTATTCTTCCTGTTGGATTGTACTCAGTATTCCTTGATAATCTTATTTGAATCTTCAAACCTCTTTCGCTTATGCATATATCTTCGATAATTTCCATGTACTACAGTATTAAAAGCAATACTTGTAGCTAGCTAGCTGTAAAAGATTTTTGGGATAAAGATAAGTCTTCCTTCATCTTAAAAGTTTTTCTTTTTCCTGTATTCCTTATACCTTAAGGATAAATCAACCACACATAGCTGCACATTTTGAAAGACAAATTCAACAATAAAGAAAACTGAAATAGCTAATTGATAAATCGCAAATTAGTTTTGCATTCTTGACGCTGAAGTCAAGTAACGTTATTAAATAATGTCTTAGTACTTGTAACATGCTACTTTTAATGGGTACATAATAGTTAATTAAAATCATCAAGTTGTATCAGGGCATATATTTTTACGATCAGTTTAGTAATTTTATGTTAACGCCGACTGTGGTCAAATTGCAGAATTGCTTTATTTTTACCCAAACGTGAACAAGACGCAACGGGGGTATGACCGCCTTACCATCTAAGGTTTTGCGTGCGAATCGCGACTTTGATTGGTTGCTGTAAACCTCATGTTAGGCCATAGTAACTATCCCCACTTTGGTAGAACAAAACCGGGGAGCTGGTGGTAACCATGAGAGAGTCGAGGGCTAGAATCTGGGGCAATCACGCCCGTGCCCTAGGTGACCGACTTTGGCCGGTCACATTAAGAATGGTCCAGGAAGTAATATAAAACCCCAACTATTGAATTTACTCCTAGAATTTGAGGAGATAATTCATAGAATTATAAGTTTGTGCAAAGTGAAGTTTAAATGTAAAACTAATCGGCAAGAATTGTTGTTTTAAGTTGCCTTCGAGAAATCTCGTCATTGTCAGCAAGAGTAAGATGCTGTTTAGTAAACGGTTGACGATTAATACGTAAGTAAGTTTTCTGTTTTATTCCGGTGGCATAAATTATCCCCGCAAGGTACAATAATACCATCATCTAGAGTGCTACGAGAAATTTTAGTGTAGTACATCAGGGCCGAACTAACTTTCTTTGATCGTGATATAAACTCCCATTTGCGAGACGAACAATCTTCGTATGATTGTAAATTATATCACGGACACATGTCTGTCTGTATTTAAGTTGTGGTTATGTGACCTATAGAAACCCTTTTTCGAACTTCGAAAGAAATCTTTTTTGGTTGATGTATACCTAAGTTACTTTGGTCAGTTGGACCTGTATTATTAAAATGAGGGTTTTATTGATTATTTTAAATGATAGCCACAGTTCTGGTTACATGTTATGAGATATTTGTGTTGTATTGCATGTTACGTAATATAATTTTTATAGTTTTGGTCTAATAAAGTTAACTAAAGTACTGATTTTAATGAATTCAAGTCGGCCAACAAGTACAATTTATGGTTTATAAGTAATATTTCGATGGGTAAAAAGTATCACTAATTTTAATTGTTTTATGCTGAAATTAAGTTTGATGTGCTATTGTAACTAAAAGCTATATTGTTTATTTCGCTCACCCCTGACTATTGTCTCCATGCTCTACTTATTGTTTTGAGTTAATATATAGGTCAGTTTTATTTTTGGACTTTTATTTCTAAGTTCTAGTACAGTTTTTAAGCTAGCCAGCCACTAAATTATTTTCAGAATTATCTTATAAAGTGGTCGTCATACTTTGCTGTCCCATTCTGGGGCTTTCCTTTTTTTGGCTTTCACTCATTAAAAAGTTGACGCTATATACTTGACCCCGAGGACAAGAAATGTACCAGATTAATGTTTCTGAAAAATAACTTCCGCGGTTAACGTGTCGAGATATATTAATTTACAATAAGAACAATTTAATTAACACAATTTGTACGATTACTGTTTAACACATTTTGACTTATCATCCTGATGCTGCCGAAATTTTTATGTATAGCATGCTTGTTTTAATTATTCCAAGATTTAAGGTAATAGTTACTTTAATAAACACTTTGGAAGTTCGACTCAAAAAAAATCGAGAAAAATATGCCCACTTTATCAATTCAAAAAATTATATAGTATAGTATCTAAAGATTCTACTAAAAAAATATAGTAAATGCGCTGGAACAATATGAAGACTAAAAAAAATTCTATTTACATCGTCATATATCTTCCTCAATTTTTTTAGCAAATATATCTACATATATTTATTTTACTTTTATCTGTCAAACCGTTTAAGATATATAGATTGATTTTAATATTTTTAATATTCTTTATTACACCTTAATGGTTAAATATTAATATTTAGTTAAATTGTAAGTGCCATTGATAGCAATCAAGATAAAAAAAATGAACATCGTCCGCGTTGGGACTGATTGGCCATTCGTATCCTGATGCACTCTTTATCATTAAACATTCGTATCAATTGTATGGAACAATTTAAATGGTGGATGATCACCGGCTGTTAATGTGCATTGCAAAGTCGTTACGCTTTGAGCAAAAGAAGTGTGTACGATTTTAATTTTTTAAATTGATTGATTGGATTGATCGACTACGTCTTGTGTAAACTCCCATGTCTTTACGTTGTTGCCGCAATTATTACCGTTATTATTTTTTGTGTTCATTTCATATAAATGCCAATTTAATTTCAGATGTGGTTATTTACACACGTTAGGTTGGCTACACATTTTGCTGACTATCGTAATAGACTGAAAAGTGTGCAGGCCAGACTTCAAGCTCTGTCTGTTCTTGTATATTCGAATGCAATTCAGGAATCACCCTCCAATCTTCTATACAATGGACTCCTAGAAGAATTAGTGGAGGTGGTGGAATTGCAGGACCCACAGCTAACTGATATTAGGTGTGCAGCTCTACGCACCTTAACAGCTATTATACACTTGGATAGAAATCCACATATTCCAAAGTAAGAGTAACACACAAATCTTGGATACATAAGTAACTCTGTGTTTTTTTTAGTAGAAGACCTGGATCGAGACTGAACAACATAATCGACGTTACCGGTGCAAGCCAGTACCACGGTTTTCTGCCGGTTTTAGTGAGAAATTGCATATCTTCTCTTACCAACCAAGTTGACTTTGGGCATAGTGCCTTCAAAAAGATGAAACTTCAAGATGAGATATCGTCATCGTCTTTTGACGAATCCAGTAATGAATCGGCTAAGACAGAATCATCTAACAACCAAGAACCTACCAATTTAGATTCAACATTCATGGACTTTGATATTGAGACACCTCAAGCTTCTGGTAGCCCTGGGGATTCTAAGTTTCCTGTCAGTTTGACAACAGCATTGTTCTCATTCTTATATCACCTAGCTAGTTATGAAGCTGGTGGCGAAGCTTTGGTTTCCTGTGGTATGATGGAATCGCTCCTTCAAGTAATTAATTGGCAAGGATTCGAACTTGATCACATAACTGTAAGTTAAATTTCAAAAGTGTTCTAATGTTTAATTAAACTGATTTATTTTTAGTTTGTCACACGTGCTGTGCGGGTTATTGATTTAATTACTAACATCGATATGCAAGCGTTCCAAGTACACGGGGGCCTTCAGAGCTTCATCAACAGATTAGATGTTAGTAATTTATTTGAACTAATTTGATGTATTGTCAAACTGATCACTTTTTTGTGTGCTTATAGGTTGAAGTGAACTTTTGCAAAAAAGATCAATTGTATCAAATTAAAACGAGTACCCCAGAAAATACTTTTGATGAAAATGCCCCTGGTCCGTCAACAGCAGAAAATGAAGAAGAGTCGATAACATCATCAGTAGATCTTGAGCTTATTACGGACAATTCTGGAAAAACTTGTCTTCCACAGCGTGCGGCTCTTCTCAAGTCAATGTTGAATTTCTTAAAGAAAGCATTTCAGGATTCAACATTTGCCGAAAGCATCAGACACCTGATGGAAGGAACTTTACCTAACTCGTTAAAGAATATTATCGCCAATGCTGAGTATTATGGTCCGTCCCTGTTTTTACTTGCTACTGATGTAGTAACAGTGTATGTTTATCAAGAACCGGCTTTATTATCTGCTTTACAAGACAATGGCTTGACAGATGTCGTGCTTCATTCATTGTTGGTAAAAGAAGTTCCCTCCACCCGAGAAGTTTTGGGATCTCTTCCGAATGTTTTTAGCGCTCTATGCTTGAATACTCGTGGACTAGAATCGTTTGCCAAGTGTAAACCCTTTGAGAAATTATTCAATATACTGCTGTCCCCTAATTATTTGCCAGCTATGAGAAGAAGAAGAAGCTCTGAACCCACCGCAGATACCGCTGGCAACTTGGGAAATGCTATGGATGAACTAATGCGCCATCAGCCCAGTCTCAGACAAGATGCCACCTTGGCTATAATTAACCTGCTTGAAGAACTTGTTTACTTGGGAACAGATCCCAAATATGTTTGCTGGAGACCGCACAGTAAAACTGAAGTCTCTCCATCAAGCAGTTCCAGGTCTGCCACCAATGCCGAAGGTTCTTCAGATGAGGAAGAAGAAGACGAAGATGAGACTTCTACTTCGTCTCAAAATGCTCAAGCCGAAACTCAAGCTCAGGCGAATAGCGAAAGAACACCCATCGCCTTGATTGATTACATTTTAAATGCAATGAAATTCATAGATGCTATATTGAGCAACAATTCAACAGACGACCACTGCAGAGAATTCGTTGAGAAGGGCGGATTAAAACCTTTGTTGAAGATTCTAGGGTTGCCAAACTTACCGGTTGACTGTCCTGTTACCAATCCCGCACAGGCAGTGGCAACGGTGTGTAAAAGCATCCTCAATCTTGCCCACGAACCATTTTTATTTCGAGAGGGTCTCTCCCAACTTGGCGCTGTATTGGATTTACTCAAACCATTATATGCCAAACAAGAAGTACCTGGGGGTTCTAAACTTCTTTTAGAACTGGCAAATGCCTCGGACATAGAGAGTGCATTTAGCACTGCCACATCCACCCCACTTTTACATGCCATGGGAGCTGCACATGGTTACGTCATAATGTTCGTTCACATATGCCGTACCGGACAATCTGAAATAAGAAATCTTTCACTGCAACATTGGGGCTCAGAAGATGGGCTGAAGGTCTTGAAAGGGCTAGCTGATTTGTATACGTCTTTAGTATGGGAAAGTACACTACTACTAGCTTACTGCAGTGATGATTTGATACCATCTGATTGTGATTTTACTAGAGAAGACATAGAAAAGTTAAATGCGTTTTTCGACAGGGTAAGTGTTTTATTACAGGCATCATTGGTTTTATTAAACTTTTTACTCTATTTTAGTGTGAAGGAAATTCCAATTCAGATACTACGGGAAATGTTGCTTCTGCAATGGAAGCATTGACTACTAACCCACCACCCATAACCATGGATGTCGATGCTGAAACTGGAGCTATTAACAAACAAGACAACCGTAATCTAAAGTATATAAAACCGCTACTAGGAGCCTCATCTAGATTAGGTAGAGCTCTAGCTGAACTATTTGGTTTACTTGTTAAACTATGTGTCGGCTCCCCAATCCGTCAAAGGAGAGGTCAAAATAACGTGGTCGCACCTCCTATGCCGTCTCCTTATGCACGAAATGTAGCGACAGCCCTTAACGTTTTACTTGCGGAAGGATTAGATTGTGACAGATTACCTCAGTGTCCGACTACAAAGTGCCGGCTTACATTCCTGATATGCAGTGTTGGCTTTACAAGTCCAATGCTCTTTGATGAAAGGCGTTACCCATACCACCTCATGCTGAAGAAATTCGTTAGTCTTGGAGGCCAATCTATATTTTTCAAGACGTTCAAGTGGGCTCTAAATGCGGGAAATCTCAATGCTGAGGAGGGAATTGAATATTCTGCGTTGCCAGAAGGTAAGGTTTTTATAAGTTTGTTTTAGATCATGTTTGTAAATATGCAAAAATATAATAGGTGTGTCCACAAAAGTTATAATCTTAAAGGTTAAAAGCCAAAGTAAAAGCAAATAAACGAAATTACCTTTTTCAAAAACTTGGTGTGTTTATAATGTAATATATATAAATGATATAGTGGATGTTTTTAATAAACGTAAAATTCAACTTTTTTGCAGATGACACTCTAGTATATGTTATAGGTGATATAATAAGTGTTTACGCCTATCGAAGATTCGACGTTGTCGACAAGTTTATGCAGGCAATAAATTGTTGAAATATATATCTCTCTGTAAACCTTCAAGTAAATTATTTTTTAACCATTATAAAAATATTCAAATGAATTTGATTTGGATTGTACCCGAAATAATCAATAACGTAGTGTTCGCAAAGCATATATAATTTCTTATGTAAACCTTCAAATAATCTTTTTTCATAATTATTAAAAATACTCGGGCGAATTTAATATAAATTGAACCCGTAATAATCAAGTGCATTACTTTTAAAGTATGGTCATAATATTTTCTTAGGTAAATTATCAAGTGAGGGTTTTCAGGTCGAAATTACGCTCGTTGCTAACTCTCAGTGGCAAACAAATGAAAAAGGGTGACAAAAACCGTTGCTAAGTGAAAAATTCTACAGAGTGGTATTAGCATAATACACGTAAAAATCAAATGCATTACTCTTAAAGTATAGTCATTATATTTTCTTAGGTAAATTATCAAGTGAAGCTTTTCAGGTCAAAATTGCGCTCATTGTTAAGTGAAAAATTCTACATTATATTTCACACTAAAAATGGGGAGACCGGGTTACACGTGGAAAACAACAACCAAGAGGATCATGAACTAACTGGGAAAGGACCAAACGTACTGGGAAAGAAAATCAAGGGGGAAAAATGGACTCCACAAAGAAATCACAACGATATACTCTACCAAAACCAGAAACCGAGGAATCAGAAAACCCAGAAGGAGAAGAAGAAAATCTGTAGAAGCAGAAACACAAAAAGAGAAGCATAAACATTAAATAACGAATATAATGCGGCAACGCATTGGACTTGCCATCTTGCTGTGAAGGCGACCAGACGTACCTTATAATGCTCTGTCACCATGGATACCCATAAAAGTTAAATAGTGACAACGTGTAGAAGAAGAATATAAGTGAATGTGTTTGTAAAATAATATATATCTCGGAGCATTTTCAGTAATTGGTAAGAAATATTAGTTAGTGTTTAATTAGGTACCTATACAAACCAAAACTTTACACAGTGCTCCCCCTCTAATGCAGTAAATCATTGTATATATAGTGCAGTGAAATCGTGCCAGGCGGAAAAGAGGAGAAAGATATCAGTAATAACCGAAGAGAGGACTGTCTCTATGGAGCACTAAGTCATCAGCTTTAAGGAGAAAACATAACAACCCCGGCACACACCAACGCTATGAAAAATCAAGAAAAATGTCCATTATACTATTAGGAGACTTTAATGCACATATAGGAAAAGGCGATCAGACGGATGAGGACAAAAGCATTATAGGAAAAACTTTACTCCACACATGGCCTAACGAAAATGGAAACACGCTGAAAAACCTAGCACACATGTTTGACTTAACAATAAGAAATACATGGAGCAAAAGTCAAACCTGCATTGACACTTGGAGTAATGGAAGCTCAATCACACAAATAGACCATATCCTGGTAAGCAGAAAGATAAGGGAAAGGATCAAGAAGGTTAAAGCAAAAAGGACAACAGAAATCCTACTGAAGAAAGCGCTAACACTGCAGCAAACTAAAAATAGGGAGACCATGTTACACGTGGAAAACAACAATCGAGAGGATCATAAACAAACTGGGAAAGAAATGCGAGGGGAAAAATGAATTCCAAAAAAAAAATCATGCGTCATGTGGCTCTCTCTGCGAACAACAAGCATGACCCAAACCCAACCCAGCATTGGAAACCGAGGAATCAGAAGGCTCAGAAAAAGAAGATTCGAAGAAGCATAAACACTCCATATCAAGACAACACATATTTCACACGAAGACTCAGAAGAGAAGCAAAACCAAAAACACAAAAAAGGGAGCTTAAACGCTCCCTCACGACACAATGCGGTAACGCATCTCACAAATACCTACACCTCCCATCCTATATTCCTTTACCATGCGGCATGTGGCTCGCTGCTGGCAACAAGCTTGACCTTAGTCCAACCCAGCGTGGACGTACCAGGCCTAACTGTATAACCCTGGGCGTGGCAGCAATGCCTACCGCATGCTGGTAAATCAATCAATCAATCAAATAGGTAATTTAGGTAATTTAACAACTTATAATTTTTAATCTAACATATAGTTAAACTTATGATTTTTAATCTAGCTTATAGTTAAGCAAATATTTATTGCCACTTTATTAGCATCTTTTTGCTATTAATAAAGATTATTATTATTATTATATCATTATTAAATAAAACTTAGTATTAACTTAGTCAGTCCTATCTTGGCAATAAAATTGTTTGGGCACTTAAACTTGTCTTTATCCAAAGTTGATCGTAAAACAGACCAACACCAACAAGAATAAAATCTGTGACCAATTATAGTCGCCACTGCGATCGGATATGACATGCGCTGGCGTTTGCGCATTTGCTTAGTCCTCTTCTTAAAAGTTAAAAAATTAGGAACTTTCAATGAGTCAAAAACTACACATGTAACCTGCACATTTAACTTTTTCAGATAAAATTTATAGTTACGATGGATTATAAACAATAAGGAATAGAACATAGAGTGCATGCACCATTTGACAGCCGATGAGATAAATATGTTCTATATTAATACATACTACCTATAAATTGTTTTATACTAGAAGAAAATAATTAATAACACGTAGGTAAAGAATCTAGATCTCGCTAATTTAAAGGAAAAATTACTACACAAATTGTCTATATACAGGGTGGGGCAATGGTGCGTCGGACTTCGACAAAATACAAGTAAACTAGATAAAAAAGTCTATAACCGGAAATTATTTTCGAATATACAGGGCGAGCCAAGACGAAATTACAGAATCAAGTGCCTTTTTTTAAAGTGGAATGCTATGTATATCAGTACATTTTTTGAAGGCTCTTTCTAGACTCCATTCATTCCTATATTATTATTGATTATCAACCACTTGGATGTAATGAATTTTTTTGTTGAAATAATGCCATCTACAGATGCATATTGAAAAAAATCACCAAAGTCACAATTATGGGTTTTAAGAAAAACTTATGTGAATACTAGTTACGAGACATCTAATTAATGTTCTTGAATCATTTTTACATTTCTAAAAATGTACAGGGTAGCAAGAAATTATTTTTAAATTAAGAAATTTTTAAATTGAATTACCTCAATTTTTTCAAATGAAAAACGAACATTTTTTGTAAGTACTTCCCTATGGATAATTGCAACCATTTTCGTTTTATTTAGCAATAAGTTCAAAATTCAAAAATAAACTTAAAATAATTCATTAGAAAAAATTATAATAAGTGCTCCACATATTGCCCATTTTGATTGAGAGACGTCTTTATGCAATTTTGAAATGGGACCATTTCTTCCAATCCATTGAAGTGGGTAAATAGTATTTCACTAGTCCGTTACTCTAATAGTTTTTTTGCTGTTTTTGTTATTCGACATGCAATAAAACCTTTGGTATAAATTGTCTTGCACAAATGAACATTTATCGCGCTTATCGATCGTTAGTTCTCATTTGTATTAAATTTAAAATATTTCTAGTTTTACAAAATGAATTTTAATCAAGCGGAACTTGTAGACATGAATTTTGTTTTGGGCGAGTCGGACAAAAATTGTTTGCTTGCCACTAGAATTTATAAGCAAGGGTATCCTGAAAGAAGGATTCCTGATGTTAACAGCTTCCAAAACCTTCTCGATAGATTTGTGGAAACCGGAAATGTCGAATATCAAAAAAGTGAAAGAATAAAACGAGTTGTGAATGAAGAAAAGATGCGAAGTTTTCTGTGGTGCTGGCAACGGTTGAGAATCCTCATATTCGGTAGAGTGAAGTGAGTTTGTTAGTAGGAATAAGTAGACGGTCTGTTGGTCGAATCTTAAAAACAAATAAGTTTCATGCATATAACATTCAAATGCACCAGTAATTATCTGATGACGATTTTCAAAGACGTAGACAGTTTTGTAATTGGGCCAGAGATAAAATGCAAGATGTCACCTTTTTTGTAATGTTTTATTCACTGATGAGGCAACTTTTCATAAAAATGGATTTGTTAATAGACACAATTTCCATTATTATGCTTCAGAAAATCCTCGCTTTTTTTAGGCAAGTTGATAACCAGCGCAGATGGTCTATAAACGTTTGGGGAGAAATTATTGGAGAACATGTAATAGGGCCACATCTGCCACTATTATTGGTGAATCTACCTGAAAGGATTCGAAATAGGATGTGGTTTCAGCAAGATGGTGCTCCACCACATTATTTAAATGCAGTTAGAAACCACTTAAATAATACCTACCCACTTCAACGGATTGGAAGAAATGAACCCACTAAATGGCTTACTAGATCCCCAGGCCTTACAAAAATGGGTTTCTTTTTATGGGAATACGTGAAGGAAATTGTTTATAAAGACACACCAACAGCACTGCAAAATATTGAGGAAAGGATAATAACTGCTTTTAGATCTATCACACCGACAATTTTAGGAACAGTAGAAACCTCATTTCAAAAGCGCATAGAGATGTGTGTCGATCAAAATGGGCAAAATGTGGAGCACTTATTATATTTTCTAATGAATTATTCGAAGAAACCTCTATTTTTAAAGTTTATTCTCGAATTTAGTACTTATTGCTCAATAAAACGAAAATGGTTGCAATTAGCCATAGGGAATTATTGACAAAAAATGTTCGTTTTTCATTTCTTCATCACATCGTCGAAAAATATACAGGATGTTCCATTTGAGAAAATTCAATTTAAAAAGTTCTTAATTGAAAAATAATTTTTGACCACCCTGTACATTTTTAGAAAGTAGGAACTATTCAAAAACATTAATTAGATGTCTCGTAACTAGCATTCACATAAGTTTTTTTTTAAACTTGTAATTGTGACTTTGGTGACTTTTTCAATATGCAGCTGCAGATGGCATTATTTCAACAACAAAATTCATTACATCCAAGTGGTTGGGAGATAGTCAATAATAATATAGGAATGAATGGAGCCTAAAAAAAAAATGTGTTTTAACCGCCTTCCATGTCACCTCAATGACCCTCTTAAGTCTAGGAGGTCTAGATTTGTCTGAGTAAAGGAGATGGGGCCCTACAGTTTATAGTGGAATCCGAACCACTTCTTGGGGAAAATCATTATGAAAAATTTCTTCGCTGAGTAGGGCTCGAACCCACTTCGCTAGGTATGCTCAGAGTGCAAGCTAGACGCGCTAACCCACTGAGCTACCATCCCCGTCTAGAAAGAACCTTCAAAAAATGTACTGATATACATAGCACTCCATTTAGAAAAAAGGCAGTTGATCCTATAATTTCGTCTTGGCTTGCCCTGTATATTCGAAAATAATTTCTGGTTATAGACTTTCTAAACTAAATTTTTTTAATTTCTAGCTATCGTAGAACTCGAGATATCGAAGTCCGACACACTATTGCCCCACCCTGTATAATGAAAATTAAATTTGAAAGTGTATATTTTACTAATTGATAGCACACAAAAGTCAAAAAAAGTACAGAAAAACTGTGAATTTTAACTTTATTACATTTAATGATTGAAGTATTGTGCTCTCCAATCTCGTCAGCTGTCAAATGGTGAATATGTTAAACACACAAATATTACAAAAGGAGGAGGGGGTTAAAAATAGTCCATTTTTGCAAACATATTTGTTGAATGCTCTTAGATGTTATGAAACATTTTAAGAAAATTAATACATATGAAGAGTGTTGTAACAATAATATACTGACAAAAGTGTCGCCAATCAAGATGGCAACATCAGATGACTAAAATTATAAGTATATCGTTTATACATAAAAAATTACTTATTTTCATAGAGTATATTATAGAATGTTAGCAATTGTATAGAAAATTCAATAATCCGAAGATTGTAATGTTTACTTCTAATTTTTATATTTGTTTATTTATGTATTTGAATATGCATGTGTGTACTGGAAACTTATACATTTTAGTTACATTAATGCTCTGTTCTTGTATAGAAAATTTGTTTAAAAAGCCTTATTATTATTATTATTATCAGCATCTGACTGGGACCAAGAGGGCCTACCGGGAAAATTGCTTTGGAGGGCCACATCAAATTTTTGTATAATTTTTTTTACATACCTATTATATCCCCTAATAAGTACTTTTTTAGTTATCCCCTTAGAGAAAAAGTAGAATAGTATTTTTTTCATTTATTTAAAATTAAATACAAAAATTTCTATTAATTACATAACATGATTAAAATAAAATATATCCAATAATAAATAACAAAATAAAAAATACGAATTATTAATTTAAAGTGGGTAACAAAAACGTAAAACTACATTCTAAGATGATTATCAGAAAAAAGTTAAATCGAGAGTTATATTAAGTTTATTAAGCAAAAGTGACGTAGAGGCTAGAGTGTGGACAATCAAATCATAATTGAGATCGTTTAATAAATCTGTCTCTACACTTAACAGTATAAATGCGTCTAACTTTTCCTGTCTTAATAAGGACCATAAACGATTTAAAACAATTTTCAACTTGGAAAATACCCTTTCACAAGAAACCTGCGTACGAGATAGAGTGATTAAATATTTATACGCAATATACAGATTGTTGTATGATATTATCATTTGTTGTAAAGTTAAAACAGCATGTTAAACAACCAGCACAAGTTGAATCATACAAATGTAAGTTGATTTTAGGGTTATCGTCATCTTTATCTGTATCTAATGAGCCTCCCTCATTGTCATCACTGTTATTTGATATTTTATTAAAATCGGGTACTGGGGCTTCTTTGATGTCATAAAAAATTTGAGCAAAATTAATTAACTCATTTTTTATTGTAGCAGATGGTATACCCGTTAATTTAGAAATTGCACCAAAGGTGTTTCGTGGTGTATTTTGGTCATTTCCATTACATAAGTATTTATAAGTCTCTTCGTGATCAGTAAATCTGCTTGTTAAACTTTGTGTGATTTGATTAATTATTACTTTATATTTACGCTTTTCATTAACGACGTGGGAAAATACATCGGGAACAGAATTGATATACAATTAGATACCACAATCGGCCTATCTGCTTCCTCAGAATTTGAGCTATACTGCAAGGCACAAACATTACTCTCTGAATTTTATAGATGGTGTAGTAGAAATAAACTTGTTCGTAATCCCTCTAAAACTCACTACATAATTTTCTCTAAAAGACGTAAAACTCCAGAATTTCAATTAAAACTTAATGACACCATGTTGGTAAGGTTAGATAATTGCAAGTTTCTACGTCTCCATATTGACCACCAGCTAACGTGGATGCCCATGTTGGCTTTGTGACCAGTAGGCTAAATTCAACATATTTTGCAATCGTTAATATGAAAAATATTTTTGATACCAAGAACTGAATGAATATCTATTATGCTTTGGCCTACTCTCATTTAAGCTATATGTCGATTTACTGGGGTGAAACAACTGAACTCAGCCGCATTTTCGTTATACAAAAAAGAATAATACGAAAAAAAATTTCTGTTAATCCAATGGAGTCCTGTAGGCCCATCTTTAAAAAGCATCATATTCTACCGCTTCCCTGTATAGTTATTTATGTGGCACTGATTTTCGTTAAAACAAATCAAGGAAAATCCCCACAAAATAATTCAGTGCATGCACATGATACCAGGTCTAATACCAATATTCACATTTCGAACTTCAACTTGTCAATGTATAGAAAGAGTCCTTACTGTTTTTGCAGTCATATTTTTAATCATTTGCCCAACTCTCTCAAAGATATTAATCCAATAAACAAGTTCAAAAGCCAAATTAAGCGCTACCTTCTAGAAAATTGCTTCTACTCTTTCCAGGAATATTACTGCAGTAATTAATTTTAATATTGGACGTTGTGTACTTTGTCTCCAAATTCTTTGTGTGACTGACTACTGTTTTTTTATTGTTTTTTATTTATATTTTCCTATGTGTATAACTATAATTAATCAATTGACGTTGTCAATATCTTTTATAAGATCTTAAGACAATAAATAATAATAATAGTTTGTTTATCTTTAGAAAACATACATTTTATAGATACGTCAAATTGGACAGACACTTACCATTCTAAATAAAAATAAATCTTAGCAGGTTACAACCAGATTAAAATCAGACATATATAAGTAAATCCCGATAGGTCACCACTTGATTAAAATTATACATTTTATATGAACAATTAATATACAAAATTAGTCAGTTAATTAATTAATCAATATTACAAAAGTTAATAAAGCTAATGCAGGACAAACGATACATAAATTATATAATATGGTGTGTATCAATATATGTTATATTTTCTACCCAAAAATGCTTCCATTGTCAACAATGACTTGGTAAAATTCATCAATGGAGTATATACAATTTTCAGTCATAATTTTTTTTAGTTTATTTTTAAATATGTTTATGGGAAGATTACGAAATGACAAAGCCAGAACATTCAGCATTCTAATTCCCATGTTATTACTTATCTGCAGTCTGGTTTGAGGTATTATTAGGTTATCTCTATTTCTGGTATCATGCTGATGATTATCAGCATGCGTAATGTAACTGTTTATGTTTTGCTTTACAAATAGAATATTATGATATGCTATACAGGAGAAGAGTGACATTATTTTAACGATGTAAACAGGACCCTGCAACTCTCATACCATTTAGCACCTACTATACTTCTTACTGCTGATTTTTGTAGTATGAAAATTTTTTGTAAATGACAGTGGGCTGCATTTCCCCAAGCAAGTATTCCATAGATTAGCTGAGAATGAAAAAGTGAGTAATATGTTTTAGCGGCTTATTCATTTACAGTATTTCTTATTTTCCTAATTGCAAAGACAGACTTAGACAGTTTAATGCAAAGTATATTAAAATGTTCAATCCAATTTAAATGTGTGTCTATATGAACCCCTAAAAATTTTGTATTGAGACATTAATCAGAATTATTTTTGGTCTGAAATGTTAACACTACAGTTTTACTCTCATTTAACAATAATTGGTTGGGTGCAAACAAAGCTTTAGCCTGTTCAAGTATATATGTGAGGATGTGTTGACTATCATCTTCAGCATCTATGCTTTTTCCAAAAGTTGAATCATCTGCGTACATTAATGTGGTAACATTTAAAGTATTCAAATGATTTGGCAGATCATTTATATATACCAGGAAGAGCAGAGGTCCCAGCACGGATCCTTGTGGCACCCCCCGTTTTATCTGCATGAGTTTGCTTTTATCATTATGGTACTCAACTAGTTGAGACCTATTTCTCAAATAGGACTCAATTAACTTTAAACAATGGCCACGTACTCCATAAAAATCTAGCTTGTTAAGCAGGATAGTGTGATCTACACAATCAAAGGCTGATGTTATATCAGTAAATATTCCCAAGTACCTTTTTTTGTTTTCAAGAGCTTCCTTAATGTGCTGTGTCAATGATAATATCGCATCGGTAGTTGACATCCCTCTTCTAAAACCAAATTGTTGTGCACATAGTATTTTATTTGTGTCCAAGTAATCCACCAGATTATTAAAAATTACAGTTTCTAAAATTTTTGAAAAGGCTGGCAATATGGAAATTTGCCTGTAATTTTGTGGTTCAGTTAGATCACCTTTCTTGTGTATTGGAATCACTTGACCTATTTTCATTAGAGAGGGGAATAAAGTCATTTATTTATTTATTATTTATTTATGTTTCTATTTAAAAACTTTTAGTGGTCCCATTAATAATAAATATCAATTTCGTCAGTACGTTTCTCTCCTGGCATTTTTTTCGTTCTCCTTTGACGTAATTTAGGAAATTCCCCATCTATACAAATGTCAGTACCTTCACAGCAGTCTTTATTGTTAACTAAGTAAATAAACGCCGTCACTTTTTCGTGAATTTTGGAAAATTTGTCAAACATTTTTTCAATATTTTTAGCGTTTTTAATAATATTAAAAGCTTGGTGAAAATAATTCCTTTGGTTTGCAAATAATTTGATGCTGGTGTCAGGTGTTGAAAAATGAACATGAATATGAATGATAAAATTAATGTTTCGAAAGTCATCCAAGTATTTAAAAGAGATTGGGCCTCAGTGTTTGTTTGATCCTTGTATGAAATAAATATTGTTTCTAATGCTTTTGATTTACTCCACCAACGGGTATTGCTAATTTTTTAAAGCGTTTTAAGTTTTTTTCACCAATTTTATCCTTCCATACTGCATTCCTTTTATATAGTTCAGACAGAAAAACAGCCGTTCTATTTAACAAGCCAGTCACGTCTTTCGATTTTCGAAATTAAAATAATTTACTGGAAGCTTTGAGACTTGGATTTGCGAATTTCCAAATGTCACATAGGGCAAGGGGGTCACATTTTGGGTCTATAGGGGGACCTACCGGGCATTTGCCTGGTTGCCCGGCGCCCCAGTCCGACAGTGAGTATTGTTATAAGTTACAGGTAAAAATTTTTTTATAAACTCGCAGTTATTCATAATCAGATCCCAGCTCCGTGGTAGTTCTGACGTCAAAACCAGAATCGACTCTAAGCGATATTGGCAACATGACTATTTTCAAGCACAATACTTCCATAACATTATATTGTCGTGGTATTTTTAGATAATGTTCCGTTACATTACAGAATGATAAAATAACTTAAACCAATTGACCAATCCATTTAAATTCAATGTCTAGAGCCCACTTCTGAATATGTTTAGACTTTTTTTTATTTTTCCCTTACCTTAAAATTAAAAGTTCACAGAAAAATAGAAAAATTGAGTTTCTCAAAGACAGCTCTTAACGATTTTATAGTAGTTTGCTGAGATACTGGGTGATCTACCATGACATGCAGAAAATTTATCAGTAGGTTGTCCCCACCGAAAGGAGTTAAAATAATGAGAAATTAAAAAAAAAGACCAAAAAAAAATTACTTTATTTTTTTGTAGAAATGCGCTGCCAATGACTAACCAATCTGATGTAATGCGGTACAACCATATCACTTTACCAGACTTGGGATTGACACTATTGACAGCAAAGCTGGAGAGGGTCGAGGTGACTTTTTGGTTTTAATCAAATCATACTACAAAAATAGCGAAATAAATTGAAAAGACATGCTAGTGAACTCTGCAACAACAAGTAGATATGAGAGATATTTACTTAAACCTGTCAATAACACAAAAACACCAACTTCGGCGGTGTGTCCTGATTGTTCGACCGAAAGCAAAAAATGCGGCATTTTGACCTCGTCTGCCAGCCTAACTTTTTATGCCAATGAAGGAAATGTAAATATCTCATATGTTCTTTCACAAGTAAGTTCATCGAGCTATTACTGACTACAGACAAGTAACAGTAGCATATCTTCGTAAGTTTTTACCATTTTTAATTACCTTAGAGCACTCAAAAATTTTGCAGGGTCTTTCCCACATTTTATTTTCCGCATATCATGGTAAATCACGTATATACCGGGTGGCTCAGCCGATAGGGGCACTCTTGTAACTTTTGAATGAGCTAATGGATTTTTTTTCAAATTTGGTGTAGTGATATGGGATGAAATTTCCAATTATATGATATAAAGGAACAAAATGGCCGACTTCCAATTTCGATGCAATTGACATGAAAATCAAATTTTTAAATGAGATACCTGTATATTTTTGCATATTTGGATCCTGCTGGCCAAAATACATATGATCTGACTCTCAAATGTTTTTTTGATTTTCAAAAAATACAAATTTTTAAATGTTGTTTTAATCATAGAAGGCCGCGATTTTGCCAAAATTGTTAAAAATCGGTCTGCAAGCACCTTTAAAATATTATCTCTTCAAATACTAACATTAAACACGATTTATTCTTCATTAAGTTCAACGATATCGGTTTTCCAACGAAAACTTTTTTTTTAAATGGAGCTTCTATGGGACAACCTGTTATTTAATTTTAAATGGAGCTTCTATGGGACAACCTGTTATTTAATTTTAAATGGAGCTTCTATGGGACAACCTGTTATTTAATTAGATCTTTAAATTACGAAAACAATGATATGCATAATGCCTACCTTCTCTTTGTACTAAATTTATAATAAAAAAAAAACGTTTTGATAACCGATTTATCAATTTATTATTTTCAAATTCAAAATAATATTTCAGAGTCAGATCATATGTATTTTGGCCAGCAGGATCCAAATATGTAAAAATATAAAGGCTGTCCCATTTAAAAATTTGATTTTCATGTCAATTGCATCGAAACCGGAAGTCGGCCATTTTGTTTCTTTACATCATATAATTGAAAATTTCATCCCATATCACTACACCAAATTTGAAAAGAATTCATTCTCCCATTAAAAAGTTACAAAAATAAAAAAATTCGTAGCCTATAAAAAAATGACATTTATTAGAAGAAAATTGTAATGGTAATTAAAAGTGTCGATTTTCGAAGTCTTACAAAATTTTTAAAAAAAGTCATCTAGATATTACAATTACTTTTAAAATTTCTCTATTGTATCCTCTTTAAGTGGCAGTATCATACATACCATCAAATTTTACCAATCACTAAAAATAGACAAAAGACTATCAATCGGCAATAATTTTTCATTTAATCAAAAATTAAATATGCGCATTTTTTTAACAAAAACAAAGCTATAGTTTCAAAAACAGTCAAAACCAGTAATTTGTTTGTTAGTAATATCACTGACAGGTGTCAACGTGCACACTTTCGTATTTCTTGTGTTTTTAACAAAGTTTATAGCTATTCTCAGTATTGTGTCGTTTTGTACTGATAATGTTTTAAGTTTCTGAAATACTGAGTCAAATTAATTTCAGTGGTTACTTTTAGTAATCAAGACATACTCTTTTACTATGGCAAAGCAGAAGGGAATGCTTACCTTGCTGCAAGATTGTATCATGAACGATTTCATCCACGTAGAAAGACTCCAGATCCGCGAGTATTCAGCAACATGAATGGCGAAAACAGGGAATTTGCATCAACATGAGCCTGCTGCAGGACCTGCACGCCATCACCCCGAAGATGACGAAAATATTCTAGCCGCATTTGCTGCAGATCCCACAATAACCATTAGAAAAGTGGCGCAGCAACTTGGACTGTCAATTTGGAAGACTTGGTCAGTAATGAATACCGAAAAGAAACATCCTTACCATTATACAGGGCCTCGAAGAGGGCGATCCTCTTGCGAAAAATAGCATTTTGTCGCTTTTTATTGAATGCTGATATTGGGGACCCCAATTACTTAAAATGTATTCTATGGACGGATGAATTAAAATTCTTCTGTAAAGGCATAGCCAATTTTCACAATCTCCATGGGCGGACACAAGGGCCACAACCCGCAAATGAAAAAACAAATTTCCTTTCAGAATAAGTTTAGTGTCAATGTTTGGATAGGTGTAATTGGACATATCATTGGGCCTCATTACCTACCAGATAATCTGAACGGAGACGCTTATCTCGACTTCTTGCAGAACGATTTTCCTCCGCTCCTGGAAAATCTGCCAATTAACCTTCGCCACCATATCATTTTCCAAAAAGAACGGATGCCCAGCTCACTACTGCTTGACAGTCCGCCAATTCTTAGATCGAACATTTCCCGATCAGTGAATTGGGCGTAGTGGACCTGTGGCCTGCAAGGTCCCCATATTTAACGCCACTGAACTATTACATATGGTGTATGATGAAGGAACTTGTGTACAATGAGGAAATACAAAGCCATGTTCAACTAGTAGCAAAAATATAGCGAGCCGCTCTACAACTGCAACAAGAAATAAAATTAAGGACAACTACTGTTGAAATTAGAAGACTGGTGAGGAAATGCATTTTGAACACCAAAAATAATAAATTTGTTCTCAAATAATAATATTCGTTTTAAATAAAGTTTTTTGAAATGATAGCTTTATTTTTGTAGAAAGAACGCGCATATTTAATTTTTGATTAAATGAAAAATTATTGCCGTTTGTTTAGTGATTGGTAAAACTTGTAACTTTTGAATGGGCTAATGGATTTTTTTTCAAATTTGGTGCAGTGATATGGGATGAAATTTCCAATTATATGATATAAAGGAACAAAATGGCCGACTTCCAATTTCGATGCAATTGACATGAAAATCAAATTTTTGAATGAGATACCTGTATATTTTTGCATATTTGGATCCTGCTGGCCAAAATACATATGATCTGACTCTGAAACATTATTTTGTATTTGAAAATAATATATAGATAAATCGATTATCAAAACATTTTTTTTTTTATTATAAATTTAGTACAAAGAGAAGGTAGGCATTATGCATATCATTGTTTTCGTAATTTAAAGATCTAATTAAATAACAAGTTGTCCCATAGAAGCTCCATTTAAAAAAAAAGTTTTCGTTGGAAAACCGATATCGTTGAACTTAATGAAGAATAAATCGTGTTTAATGTTAGTATTTGAAGAGATAATATTTTAAAGGTGCTTGCAGACCGATTTTTAACAATTTTGGCAAAATCGCGGCCTTCTATGATTAAATGATAGCTTTGTTTTTGTTGAAAGAACGCGCATATTTAATTTTTGATTAAATGAAAAATTATTGCCGATTGATAGTCTTTTGTCTATTTTTAGTGATTGGTAAAACTTGATGGTATGTATAATATTGCCACTTAAAGAGAATTCAATAGACAAGTTTTAAAAGTAATTGTAATATCTAGATGACTTTTTTTTAAAATTTTGATAGACTTCGAAAATCGGCACTTTTAATTACCATTACAATTTTCTTTTAATAAATGTCATTTTTTTTATAGGCGACAGATTTTTTTATTTTTATTTATTTTTTTGTTGGAAGTTTATGTATTTCGGATAAAGCAAAAACATATTTCAGAATATCAGAAGTTAAATTTAGTACGTAATACTTAAATAAATGATGAAATATGGAGATTTTCTTAAAAAGTACAAAATATAAAAAAAACCTTAACATTTTTCATATAGGTATGTTTGGTCATATGGATGCCAAATGACTCCCTCTACCTCCCTGTTCAGGGTCAGCATCGCCTTACCAAACACCCTGTATATATAAAAAAAATCAGTCATGAGAAAGTAAGAGCGATGTGAGCTTACTCTGTTTATTAAGATTTTTTTGCCCTTGATCAGATGTAAAACTGATCAAAAGATGAATAAAAGTACACCAAATCTTTGTAAATAAAAAGAAGCAAATGAAAATATAAAAAATTGTGGTTCTTTGAGAAGGCATATTTTGGAAAGTATTGGCGATTTGAACTAATTTTCCCGGTTTGGTTGCGCATGCTGTGTGACATCACGATAGAGACAGTTTGTCATCTGTTGGGTATATTCACACTGAGCTTCACAGCATAGGTTGTTTTAATATTATTAATAATAATAATTTTATTCAAATGCTATAAGAAAAAACGAATTACGTACATTTTCAAAAAACAGGCTAAATAGAACTAGAAGTTATGAGTTAATTGTAGTAGTATTAAGTTTCTGGGTTTTATATGGATAAAAATTTGACATGGTCGGATGAAATGCAATAAATTATTATTATTATTATTATTATTAATATGTATGAATGCTGTGAACTATTTGATCAGAGTAATGAAAAACATATGTAAATTTTGACCTCCTAAAACGACCAAATTTTAAGATATGGCATGTAAGACTTTGTTTATAGTTTATTTTAAATATAAAATAATAATACATTAAATAAATAAGGATTTAATCTGCATACATGAAATTAACAAACATATATTAGTCAATTGGACAATTTAAGCGATTCATTAGTTCTGCCGACGTGTGCTCCAGCGAAACCTTCTTCTCTCCATTATTATAACATCGTCATCATTTCAAAAGTCATAATATAAACATTCCTTTCAGGCATAATTTTTTGGGGTAATTGCTGCAATATCAATGATGTATTTGTTTTACAAAAACGGACAAGAACGATAGATAATCTTAATTATAATGAAACTTGCAACGGCAAATTCAAAGACACTGGTGTATTAGTCATCGGAATCTACATACATGAGTGCTTATTATTTATACATAAAAGTAAAAAATATTTGAGGAATATAAAAAATGTACTTATTAAACGAGAACATTGTTTGTTTCTCCCCAACACAGGCTTACATTAACAGAAAAGTATACTGTTTACTCATGTGTAAAATTCTAGAACATATTACTAAATGAAATAAGAAAATTGAAAACTTTTGAATCTCATTAGATTTTAAACTTGTGCATTGAATACATTCATGCTATTGTGTATTGTACTTCTTACTTTTAGTATTTTGTAGAGCTATTGCTCATTTTAATCTTTGACACCTTTTCAGTCTTTTTATCTGTAGACTAAATTTCTAAAATAAAACATTTTCTATTCTATATTAAAACTAGAACATGATTTTTTTTAGTTTTACATATAATTTTATATCGTTTTGTTTTAATTTAACTTCTTTTCATGTTGGATACATTTATAGAGTTATTTTGGAAAAACTACTTTAAATGGTCACAGCTCACGAACTGTTGAGGTTAGATGTTTTTTTTAAATCATCAGAAATTGGAAATATTTCATCACAGTTTTGAATAATTTTTACGTATGAACAACAGTATTTGTAGAAATCTGAGACGTATGATATTTGGAACAAATGTGGCAAAAATTAGGTTTTAACTATTGGAACTAGAACATTCTTTTCTGGTTTCTTCCAACTACTTTTAACATAAGACGTATTAGAAACGAGCAATCCACAATTTTATGACTTTTATACTTTTATTTAGTAATATTATGACGTATATAACTTTACTTATTTTTCTTCCAATAATAAACACTAAGACTTCTAAATTTCAGATATTTGCAAAAATATATGATTTTAACAAATATATACGTTGTTTTGTGGACATGTCTATTGCAGAAAATTGATTCGTTAATATAAAAAATGTTTCTCTTTTCAATTTTTGCATTTCGTTTAGGTACTCTCGGTTTTCTGGATGCTTGGCTAACCCTGTTGGAGAAAATGGTAAACCCAAAAGCGATACTAGAATCACCTCATATTATCTCAAGCCGTCCTTCTCATAGCTACAGCTTTGATCCCTTAAAATATTTAATTCAGATTCATCGGTTGGCATTTGAAAGTGTCATGTTGCTGTGGGGAAAGACTCCGTTACCATCTTATGGAGCAAGGATGACAGAAACATTACTAACAATTCTTCGTCACATATTTAGGGGCGAGAAAATCATTAAAGAGAAATTGAAGTCGGAAGAAAACAAAACTGAAAGTTCTAGCAGTTCATCAAATGCCGGACCCTCTACTGGACCAACAGCAGATGATAATTTAAGACAATTAATGGATATGGGTTTTACACGAGAGCATGCCATTGAGGCACTTCTACATTCAACTACACTAGAACAGGCGACCGACTACCTCCTTTCAAATCCACCACATTTACCACGTGCTTCTAGCAATTCTATGGAGGCCGAAACAGAAGATGATCAAGTCTTGCAAGCCATCGCAATATCGCTTGGTTGCACAAGTAGTTCTGGCGACATTAAGAAGGAAGCTCCAGAAGATCCAGAAGAGTCTTTTGAAACATTAATTAATGAATTCACCAACCATGCCCTTGATGTTTGCTTAAAATTATTAGAAGTGATACCAGAAACCGTTCATAAAGTCTGCGAGCTATTAGTTACCATAATGAAAAGAAATGGTCGAACTTATAGAGATAACCTACTTGACACCTTAATTGCAAAAATTCTTGAATGTGTCGAGTCTATTTCTTTTTGTTCATACAGATACGACGCTAATGTCATAAGCTACTATACTATTGCTTCTTCTAAAATAGCTAAGCGCTTAACCAACTATATCCATCTCTACATCCTATTTTTCGAGGTGTCATCATACTTTGAGATGAAAATACCATGTGGATATGCAATACACATATCAAAACTGCTAGAACCACTTATTGAAGTAATGTGTTGTTCTATTAGAATGATGATTGGATTGGAAGCTTCTAACGAACCAAAATGGCTCGCACCTAGTTTCCTGTTACTTGATGCCGTGTCGAAAGTTGCAATCTGCACTGATAGAAAATTAAACATGCATATGGGTACTAACCGTGTTTGGAGGTGGTACGATCTTGTGACTGGAAAATGGGCACATTACTCGAATAGTAACAATAAACTTATAAACGAAGCCTACTGGAATGGGGAACAGAGTATTCGAGTTACCTGTGGTAGAAAGAGATACACAGTTACCTTCGCTAACATGCTACAAATGAATGACGAGACTGGAAATAATCGACCCATTGCTATGACATTGATAACGTTGAACCACCCGAGTTGCACCGACATAAACGGTCCTGACCCGGAGGAACCTCTGTACGCTGATTTGACTGAAAAAGAACAAAAAAGGTGTATTCCTGTACCTGGCCTGACTCATTTTCAAACAAGGGAAATTGTTCGAGCCTGTGTTAGACTCATGCAGCTTCCGATAGACAAAGATTTATTACACTCCGCTCTCCAAATTTGTGTACGATTTACAAGAGATTTTGAAATGGCTAAAGTTTTTGTTGAAAATGGAGGGGTTAAATGCCTGTTAAAAATGAGACAAATAAGTGACTTTGGAGGGTTTGGAATATTGGCAACTATTTTAATTCGACATGCACTAGAAGAACCAAATACTTTGAGGTATGCTATGGAGAAGATTATTAGAGGACGGACACTAGCTACTATACCTCCACCTTACAAAGACCTGGTTTATTTAACTCGTCAAATTGGAGGAGCTATAACACGCGCCCCTGAAGCTTTCTACGAAGTAGCTAGTGGTATTTTACGTGTGGATTTAAATGCAACGAAAGGAGAACCAGCTGAGTCGGCCATTCCATTAAAAGTTGAGGCACCGACCCGTGCCAAAGCTCCACCGTTGGAGGATTCCGTATCAATAGAAGTTGTCTGCGATTTGCTAGATGCTCTCCTAAAACCTCTCGAAGACGAATCGACGTTAACTGAAACAGAACAACAGTCCAAAAGCACTGAAACAGAAAATGAGGTTGTTAATAAAGAAGACAATCAACCCATTGCACCCTCTGCACCTCCTGCTCCCCCAGCACCCTCCACAAGTACGCCAACTCCTAATGCAGAAAATGGTGAAGAAACAACGCCTTCTACAGAAGCTAAAAAGAATGAAACATCTACTAAGAAACCCATGCTACCTAAATCTGTTATTCTCAAGATCCTGGCAGATGCTGTTGTCTCGTATGGGCCAATAGCTAAGCTTATTACGGAGTATAAATACAAGGCAGACTCTTCTGATATTATTACAGAAGACACATCGGCCTTGGCATTTATTTTTGACAAGATTCTTCCAGCAACGGAAAATATATCGGATTCCGATTGCTCAACTATGTGCAGAATGTTAATTGCAGCTTTGGCATCGTCCAATCATTCCCCAGAGGCACAGATTACTTTGGTGTCTGAAGTAAAAGTTGCCTTGACTAGAGCGCTCTATCTACCTGAGTCGTCAGAGAAGCACAACCAAGTTCAGCACATTTGCGGAATTATCTCGACGATGATAGAAAACTGTCCACTTCCTCATGCTAATAGATGGACAAGCTGCAGTATTAATAATATCGTTAAGCTTATGATAAGGCGGGGAGTGTTCAATGATCTAGCCAAAATCACTCACTACTTAGATTTGTCATCACCGAATACATCTTTTACTGCCAATGCAGCATTAAAACCGCTAGAATCACTGTCGAGAACCATAAACCAACCCACCCCAACTGGAAGTCAAAGCAAAACTAGAAAAAGTCAACAGTCCAATGAAGAGAATGTTGGTGTACAAAGTGGCACTTCGACTGAAGGTACGAATGCTCAAGGAGAAGAAATAGAGGATGCCGAGAATACAGATCATGACATTTCTGCAGTGGCCTCGAGTTTAGAAAATAACCCGGTTGGAGCTGGAGAACTTGATAATACGCTGGAAGAAATGATGGAAATCTTGGAACAAAGGAACAATGACAACAGCCAAGGCTATAACGATGTGCCATCCAGCAGAAATAATACCATGGACATCGATGAAGACGGTACCATAGGTTATGATCATGAGCGTGACGCTACGGTAATAATAAAGTCTTATTATTGCTATTGTGTTGTCTTAATAATAATATTTAATTTACAGGAAGAATTGATGAGCACAGATTCTGGCGAGTCGGATTCTAATCCTTCTGATCAAGTCGATGATGAAGGTAATGATGATAACGATGGAGACGATGACAACATAGATGATACCGAAGAAAATGAGGATAATAATTACGATGATGATGATAACAATGAAAGGGATAGGCGAAGAGGTAACTTATAAGATAAAGCCTGTTGCACTAATTTGTTTAGTGATGGCCAGCACTTAGATTTTGGTCATTTATTATATCAAAAGTGACCGATCACTTTTAAAAATGACCATTTAGATCACTTATAAAAGTACAGTTAATATCAAATATGTATATATATTTTTATTATTATTTCTGAATTAAAAGTAGCGAGATCAATATTGTCACTACTTATTATACTTAATTTCTTTTACATCTAGGTTCTGAATTACTTGAAGGCAGCTCTGGAATGTTCCGTATAGCTACCAACGATAGGGATGAAGATATTCTTATGATTCAGTACGACGCCGATAATGACAATGCTTTACCAAGGATGATACGATGGAACGAAAATGGTTTTGCAGTTTTGGATGACAATAATCCAAACGATCATACAGGTATGTTGATGTTTTTAGTATAATTCGTACAATTTACACTTGGTAATGTATCTTTTCTTTTTGTGAATTATGCATTTAGCAATAGCAAAAGTGATTTTTTTAAAAGTAACCGGTCACGAAAATGGTGATATATCAAACTAACAGTATGATTATTTTTATATATATGTATAAATACTAATTTGCCATCACTAAATATTAACCGTATTTAATGTGTACCTGTTTGAGATGTGGATGAATTATGAAGCTGGTGATTGTTTTTATTGCATACATTTTGTATTCTAGTAGCTATTACACATCCTCTTCTGATGTCTCGTAATACCACCGAAACTAATCAAAGCGCGGTCACACGGAATCAAAGGGCAAATCGTGCTAGACGTTATCAGTATTTATTTAGTCCCAGAAATCCAAACCCTCCAGTTATTTTACAAAGGTGAGTAAAGGATTTCGATCTAGATGTCAATCCTGGTTAACTGTTTTGTTTTTATAGATTATTGGGCCCACACGATCCCCATATGGCTAATATGATGTCCGCAAATAATCTTCTCAGTGGACCTACTGAAATACGTGAATCTGCTAGAGTTGTAGTTATGGATAATTTTGGCATAATTCCATCCAACGAAGAACAAATTGACTTTGTAGACCAATCGGGTTATTTGTTTGGACCCAGCTTAGCTGCTACCTTAAGTCATGTACCGCCTGTTTTGCACTGGTGGAACATCGAGTCGAAATTACTCGATTTGGAGTCTGTATATGATTGCACTACATATATCTGTAATAAACTGATACCAAACTTGATTAAATATAGAAATGAAGAATTGCGAAATAAGAAAGCCAAAGAAGAAGAAGAAAACTCTAAGAAGAGAAAACAGAAGAGCGAACCTGAAATTCATGATGAATATAGTCAAGAAACTGTCCTGTTTAATTATGATGATAATGTAGGTTCGAATGATCCAACTTCTGAGCAGAAAGATGGTATGTTGTATTTACTTTTTTCGTTTAAAATTATTTCACAAATATTTTACCGTTTCTTTAACAGATCAAGACGAGGAGATTGATGGTGTTCCGTTGGCCTCAGCAGACGTCTCTATTGACCCTAACTCAAGAGAAGGTATGTTATCTAAACCATTATATATTTACAGGTTTCGACCTCACTTGAATAACCGGAAAAAGTCGAGAATATTTGAAACATGTCAAAATATAATTTGAAAACATAACTCGATTCTTATTTGACATTGTCTGAAACGGTCAAGAGTACAAAGTTGATTGAGCCATTTGCAAGGGCTATACAGGGTTACCAATAAAAACTCCCAGGCAGATTATTTTGGAAATTAATGAATATTTTAATTCTGTAAAAACCAATTACTAGAATATATAAATGGCTTCAGTTTTGAATACATACCATGGTAACTCGCATTCCATGAAGGCGATATTGTTTGCTAATAATTGATAAAATGAAAAAGTTTCTTGACACTAAATTCTTTATTCATCAAAAAAAAAAAAATAAACTTACTGGAAACTCACGTTACATCATTAGACATTATAATAAAACTACTTTAAACTTTCAAATTATTATTAAATGGAAATTAAAGATAACTTAAGGGGGGAAAAAATTTTTTTAGTAACTCACATTACACAAAAATTGGAAACTCGCGTTACAATTAATTTTCATAAATGTAAAATAGGAAATTATATATATTTATATTTTTTATGTTTTCTGGTAAATCGTTTAAAATTTTATCAATTTAAATTACCCCATGTCTTTATTGTAATGACGATAATCGGAAACAATATATTATGCTTAAAAAGAGTGCAAAATTTCAATCAAACTGGGATAAAAATCTTAATAACTCTCATTAAATGTTCTCTTAACTGCCTCTCGAGTTACCGCAACTCCAGGATTTTGTGTTAGGTAAAGAGAAACAAGACCCTGCAGTTTATATATTGTGGAATTTGAACCACTTCTTGGGAAAATGTTATAATTTAAATTATTTTGCCATAAGCAGGGTTCAAACCCACTTCTCTAGGTATCACAGTTTGCAAGTTAAACGCGCTAACCACTGAAGTACTGGCATTACGTTCATGTTCCAGGAGTTACCGATAACTCGCGTTACATAAAACAAAATTAAACATACGTTGGAAGTGAAGGAAACAAAAGCATGTTTATTACTATTAGTATCCATTTGACATACTTTAGCAAAGATATATTGAAAGTTGATAAAAAAAAAACTATAATAATAACACAGACCTGCGAAGAAAAACTTTTTGAAAACTGTCTTAAATATTTTAGGTTGCATTGATTTTAGTGCTGATTTCAAATATGACCTCCATTTTTTTCATCACAAGGTTTTTTCACAATACAGATTTAAAAAAATTACGCAAAATGAGATTTTTGTTAATTAAACTTTTATTAATACAAAGTGTTGGCAAGTGAATTACAATTAAAATGTACTTCATGTAAATCAGTGATGTAAAATTCTCGAAATACTGAAATACCACCGAATATTCGGAAATATATAGGAACATTTTAAAAAAAGCTTTTTATTGATGTTAATAATAAAGACCTTACAACTACTGAAGGCGTAATATTTTAATATTTATCAGCTGATTGATGTCTAACGGTCTAACACTGTTGGAGCAGTGCAATATTACATGCAATCGTATCTCTGCAAATATTCGCAAATTTAGGGGGCGAGCTTTCACGAATATTTCCAAAATTATTCCCAGCTCCCATCACGGACTTAAATATGATTTAAAGAGCACTGAAAGTTCAAAGCTTCTTTTGGTAAGTTACCTCTTATGAACGTTTTACGCGTCGTCTCTCTTAAGCATTCAGCAATAATCAGCAATCATATTTATGTTCCATCTTCCCCAGTATCTTCTTTCCATTTTTTTAATATCTTGATGGCATTTACTGCCTTAAGATTTTCCGGAAAATAGTTTAAATACGAATCTAGTAAATATACTTTTAAGCTCATTCGGCAACTCAATTTTTTTTTACTTTTTCAACATATTTTTGTCTTCAAGAAAGTTTTTCACTATCTTTGAATGCTTTGCATGCCATTAAATTAGCTGGATTCTGTCTAATAAAAATCGCTTATTGTATAAGAAACCATATATGATGGATTTTTTTCACTATTTTTCCCTAAAAAATATAAAACTCGCCTATTAGATTTAAACAAAAAGGATAAGATAGAGTGGAAGGTTCCATATGGCCACAATATATTTTTCCGTACAAAGTTTTCCTGCGCCACCTGGGCGAGTCCTAGGCAGCATGAAATCCCCCACTACCACACATAGCGGGAAACTGAAACTCAAGGTCCTCAATCCATGCACCCTGCGTGGGTCGGGCTCGTAAAGGAACTTTCAGCCTTCAATTTTTAGCGGGAAATTTAAATTCGGAAGTACCGAGCCGGCGCCCTCTGCAGGTCAGATGCGTAACTAAATCCCCCACTGCCCACTACCGCCATTACAGGGAAATTTAAACTCTCGAGGCACCGCACTCGTGCCATTGGATTTCTTAAAAATTAACGAAAAAAGAAGCGATAAACGTGAAAAAAATTACTTTATTTTAAGAAATAGCCATTGCACCCTTAACAAAACAAATATTACTAGTAATAAGTGAATGTAAATAGTATAAATAATTTATAAAATATTCTACAAATGACACTGTATAATAACTTATAACTAGAAATTTGTATAACACGGAGGGGAGGGTAGCAAGCTGGTAGCATATTTTCATAACAATTTCAAATCAAACTGGCATCTGGGATCTTACCCACATTTCGGGTTCCTTAGGGACCATAAAAAACCCATGCCCTTTATCTTTATCGTTTCTTCTACGGCAGTTTGGAAAATTGCAGGCCACAACCATTATATACTTTATAACTATAATCAAAACTATAATTTTTTTACACATATAATACTCATTTGCTTTTTCTACGTGACATTTTATTATGATCACCATTGATTACCATTGCATGATTGTAAGGTTAGGTGCGTTTTTTTGTCCACGACTGGTAGCGTCAGAAATTCCAGAATGATATTTACCAATAAAACGACAAAACTGAAATTCCTAGGTGGGAGGTGACAAATTTCTTAGGATTCTTAAATAACGAATAATGGCATCGACATTCATGTGTGTGGAATCAGAATGGCGAGCAAAAAACGACAAGATTTGATATTCCGGTGTCAGAATTGTAGCAAAAAAACGCACCTCTTGATTACAGACGCGATATTGCTCGATGCCAATCGCAAGGTCAATAGTATAGACGACAATCTCTTTCATTGATGCCGATGCCTGTAAATATGAAGTTGCTGCCTAGAACTCGATAGATGGCATGTGTACGCGAGCCTTCCACTCTATCTTATCATTTTTGGATTTAAGATAATTTTACCCTCGCAGGTCGACTAAATTAAGCTAGTGCTACAACAATTAATATTAAGCACAAAAATTATGATTTAAATCATTTTAATGTTACCTGTAAAATTATAAATTAATTTAGAAAGTTATGGAAAAGCTGGAAAAATTGGGGAATTTTATGGCCTGTTACGAGAGTTAGAACTTAGAACCCCATTTATCAGAAATCGAAAACCTTTAAATTTTGTAGTTATTGTTTTTTCGCTTTAAGTATTTTTTTTTTATTCTGAAACAGATGCCGATGAGGATATCGATGGTGTACCTCTAGAAACCTCAGATAATTCGAACGACAGGTCTGAAGGAAACACGCAGAATGAGGACATCATATTGTCTCCTCTTCAGCTAAGTTTTGTAAGGGGTTCAAATGAGAACTCTCAAAGTAGCATATCGGAAGCAACACAAAATGCTGCTGTGCAAACAACCGAGGCATCAGAGAATCTGTCAAGAAACACAGATGACTCCAATAGTAGGGCAGAGTCAGAAATCAGGACTGACAGTGAATCATCGAATCCATTTGAAATGTCCTTGCCAGCTTACATCCGGTCAACAAGGCCCAATATAATCTTTGCAAGGCCCATTAGTTCTCCACCTCTGCAACCAGGTGGCGATCGCGATCAGGAAGATAACGAAATTAACGAATCACAAAGAAATCATGATCTCATAAGATTTAACGCATCATCTACTAACCCTCTTCGAGCTATATTTGAAGAAGCAATTAATCAACATATAGATTCGCTTGCAAATAGTGATAGAGATTCTCCTACTGGACCATCTGCTGCTGGAGCTAGTCAGACTGATGAGGGTGGCAACAATGAAACAGCTGCTACAGGTGAAGCGGGTCCAAGTACTTCCGCAGATGAAGAAATTCCAGAAGGAGTAGATCCATCATTTTTAGAAGCTTTACCGCCAGAGATGCGTAGAGAAGTTTTAGAACAACATCGTATATTGTGCCTGCAACAACGCATCGCTGCAAGTGCTGCCAATGCCTCGGCTAATGAACAACAGGAACAGGCAACCACATCAAATGAGGTTAGCCCAGAATTTTTAGCGGCACTTCCTCCAGCATTACAGGAAGAAGTATTAACTCAGCAAAGGCTAGAACAGCAACGGCAGGCGGCAGCACGTTCCAATCCTAACGAGCCTGTGGATGCCGGAGCTTTCTTTGAAACTCTACAACCATCTCTAAGGACAATGGTAAGTTTTTCTTTATGGTTAAACACGAATTTTTCTCTGTTATTCATAATCAAGGCACGAAATTTTTCAGTGTAACAAAGTTGGATTTTTAATTTAATTTTTCAATCAATAGCGTAACTATGTTGTGTTTTTACACTTGTGGATTTGTAACTGTAATTTGTCTCATATTATCTCTGTAACATACTACGTACTACTACATGTCTTGTAAGTCAATGACGGTAAAGTTATTATTATTACCTATTGTATTTCTGTAAAAGTTATTTTATTGAGCAGAGAAATTTTTAATAACAAATAATCAGTTGAAACTGAGAAAATATATTGGAAAACAATAAGTGCTTACCCCGTTTGTTCATTTGTGATAGACGCCATAAAAAGGTACCAATAGCCAGCTTCAGTATAATGACAATAGAATGAAAGGTGTAATAAAAAATGTCTTATCCTTTGTTTTATTTGCATATATTTATATAAGTATAAGACCATGGCAAGGGAACGAAATACGAAATGTCGTGATCACATCACGCTTTTCTACCAATTTTACTAACAGTCGTTACCTGTGATTTTTTAAAATCAGTGATTAAATCACAGTTTGTGATATATCGCCCATCACCATAGTAATGGGCGATCCCAACAAACACTAAAGGTCGGCCCATCAGCGGGCCATCATTAGGCCGGAAATCAAACTTCTGGCCCCGTGATGGCCCGCTGGAAGGCCGACCTTTGGTGTTTGTAGGGATATGTCACGAACTGGCCATAGCCAGTGGCACCAGTAGCTTACGGATAGAATTGTGTTCGTAGCGGTGATTAAATTAAGCAATATAATCCTGCTTTCAGTGTGGAATATTTTCATTTTTTTTTTTTCTGTCTGGGAGCTGTGTAAACACAAGAGTAGGACACATTTTTATCTACTGCATTATATGAGGTGAGGTACGGTATTGGTTTCAGTGGCGAGACCTCGATCAGCGAAGTCAAGGTACGCCGGGCGAGTCTGGCTCATGGATGGGTGACCGTATCTCATCTCGTCATCCTAGTTAAGTAGTGGAGTAACATTAGCTAAACTTTGCCAGGATGTAAATATAAATAAGGGAATTAATATAAAAAAATACAAATAGAGCTCGATGGCAAAAATTTTATTGCAATTACACACTCTTATACTCTAGATGACGTTGTGCCACTGGTAAAAATATTTGCACACATTGGCTCCTCCTCAGCGTTACCACATTTGGTAGATTTTTATTTCTTTTTAGTAGAATTTTAAGGGTTTTTTTAAAGTTTGGTAGGTAAAATTTGCTGGTAGATTTCTGATAATAATTATCAGAAATCTGCAAGCAAATTTTACCTACCAAACTTTACAAAAATCCTTAAAATTCTACTAAAAAGAAATAAAAATCTACCAAATGTGGTAACGCTGCTCCTCCTCCAGTATCTTTTCATAATAACACTATTCTAGTATGATTTTTGAACCAAAAAAAATAAAAAAATAAGATTTTCTCTAAAAACTATTAGAGCTAGAACTTTTTTTGTTTTACACAGAATTCTATCAGCTTCTTTTTCTCTTAGAACTACTTTTATCATAAGGCGAACTGGAACCAAAAAATCCATGATTTTGATTTTTTGCCTTTTCCAAAAAAAAAAAGTTTTGATTTTCTCGTAACATTTATGTTGCAAATATTGTTTTAAATTGGCGAGTATTTTTTGTTATACTAATAAAATTAAAATTGTGTTTTTTAAGTTGCATTTAAACATAAGGACTCTTTTTTTATAGATTCTCTCTGATATGGAAGACTCACAGATGTCTGCACTGCCACCTGATTTAGCAGCCGAAGCTCAAACTCTTCGTAGAGACTGGTATGTGAGGAATAGACAGATGGCTCAGGAACGATTCTTACAAAGTAACCTGACAACTATAATTAGACACTCGAGGGGACGACAGACTTTAAGGCCTAGTAATTTCCAAAGAGGGGGGTGGAGTCAATGGAGTAGAGACTTTATGAGCAATCCGGTACCGTCTAATTCTCAAATGAAAATACGTGGCCGGCAGTTGTTAGATCACGAAGGCTTAGCTTGCTTACTCATACTTCTGTTTACTGATGATCCTCATTTAAATAAACTGAGACTACATAGAGTTATAAGGAACTTGTGTTACCACGCACCTACACGGGAATGGATCATAAATGCATTATTGTCCATCATTGAAAAAAGCGTTCACGTTCAACCTGATGATAACCTCAGTAAACCTTCGAGAAAAGGTCCAAGGCCTGGACCTTTAACAAGTAAACTATTGACAGATGCTAAACATTTACAAAACGGAAGTCATTGGCTTACCATTCGCATGGAAGCCGCTCTAGGTTGTGCAGCCAACGTATTTATAGTTAACAAAACTGTTGGCAAAAAATGTGATAAATCCAATGGTTCAAGTGTTATTAGCATCCATCCACAGGCAGCACCTATTGTTTGTAGAAACACTTTAGATCTTTTTACATCGTTAGCCAAAGCTTTCCCATCTTGCCTCCTCCCAATAAAGTGTATCAGGGAAGATAACGAAAAGAGTACGGTTACTCCAGTTAAAGTTAAAAATGAAACTACAACTACTTCGTCCGATTTTTGGGATGTATTACTACGCTTAGATTCTGCGACCAAGAAAGGCAAGAGCATCCAAAAGAACAGCACATCCAGTACAACCAGCGATACAGATAGTGTACTTTCATTTGAACAGACCATCTTTGGAAAACTTCTCAACATGCTGGCATCCCCAGTGGTCAACAGGAACACTCAGTTAACTGATAATTTGTTGAAATTACTGTCGGTCACAACCTCGGGAATGCCAGAACTTGTTAAACCACAGAAGTCAGGCAAAACCAAAGGCCAAGCAGCAGACACTTCAAATACTCCTCCGACACATGCCCTTAACTTAGCTGTCAATGTTATTACATACAAAAATTGCTCGGAAGAGGGACTTGAATTCATTACCAACTTGTTACTCAACCTGGCCAATTCTTCTCTGGACATGAGTTCCATGGTAAGTCGATAAATCTTTTTTTACTCCATTTTATATCACTAGTACTGGGTTCATAGCAACCTGGAAATTTGAAGTTGGTCAGAGAAAAGTCAGAGAATTTGGAAAAATTTATTGGAAAATCAGGGAGTTTTTAGTAATTTTCATAAGTCAGGGAATTTGTGTATTTGAGTTAATATCAAACTGATTTTCGATTTAAAGGTATCAATGGATTTGTCGTGAAAATCTTTTAGACGCCCAGTAGTTAAATACGAACTACTAGTGGAAACGCATGTGTCATGGCTTGGGAAATAAATGATTAAAATTAGAAACATAATTTTTCTGTTGAGTTACATTGTTTTATTTAAGATAACTCATATTTCCACTCTCAGATGAGCGGGCTTCAACCTTCACCCCCCCCCCCCCAAGGGGTGTTTTCTTCTATCTTTCAAATCTCGTCAACGGTATGAGATAGGGGATATGATTTTTTTTTTAAATGATTGTATTTTTGTATAGAAAGAAAAATGTCTCATAAACTTTTGTCATATTTCTAATAGTTAGGGAGGTAATTTGGAAAATTATATTTTTTTATCGCACTTGAATTGAAACATGCTTCCAAAACAATTGTAGGTGATGCTGTAAGCTTCAAAATGGCATGAATACCTGTCATTAATTTAGTTTATTTATGCAATAGAACATTCAACAGAATAAGGAGACGTTGCTTTGGTACAAATTGACAAATACGTACAAATTGAGTTTTGAACTAAAATGATGCATTATTTCAAAATGTTCTGTCCTGAATAGATGCATTACATTTATACATCGTTTGCCACAATTATTAATATATTCGTAGATAGTTTCAAGAGCGCTTTTTTATATGATATATACCAGTGATTATTGTTGCATTGAAACTATTTGATCTGAATGTTATAATAAAAGTCGGTCTATTGAAATTTTATATTTTTAATCCTGTAAAGAAATTTGAAAAACAGAACCTAATGAAATAAACATAATTAACTAATACATAAATAAATGAACAGCAAGTTCAAGACATTCTACAAATCTTCCTCATCGCTGCCATCGCTGAGGCCAGTTATTGGCGTTTCTTCTTGGTCTGTATTGTTTTTATAGACTTGTTCATCTCCTTCGCAGAGACAAAGTTCCGTACATCGTAAGTGATTAATAAAACACTTACATCTTCTGGAGTCACAGAAACTTTTTTTGCAGGAGCATGAAATCAAGTTTAAAATCTCAGGTGGCGCAATATGTTCTGCTGTTGTTAAAACTGGCTTATATATATATATATATATATAATTTTCTTGTCGCCATCCAAAATTCAAGGGGTCCAGATTAGGGACCTTTGCAGTGTGTGAACTGGTCCATATAAGGAGCTGCAGCCTAGCTGTATTTACTGCCGGACAGAAACTACTTCTTGTAGGTGGCAACTGCTCGCCTTGTAGTTGTTGTTTGGTAAAGCACCACCACCGCAGATCCGAGAGTTTTCTAATATTTACATTATTAGGACTATAAATAGTGCAAATGGAGTTTTCCAAATCATCCATTATAAGATTTAGGTCTCTTTCTGCATGTCCAAGTAAAGCAAGAGATTGAAGGACTTTTTCCGGTGAATTTTTAAATGCTTTCCAGAAAGACAACCTCCCTGAAATAAAAATCTCGTTATGAATTTTGGCAAGCATAATTTTGCAGAAGCGTGATTACCTTTTTTTTTTTTTTTTGAAAAATCCTCCGGTTGTGTCGCATCCCGATAATGCATGCATTGCTAGCAGGGTCTCCCTTTGTACGCTACAGATGAAACTGTTATATCTCTTCTCTTGGATCCACTTCCTGTTTGAAATGTAATATGGCAGGAGAAGTTGTCATAATACGTCAATAAGAGGAAAAATACATCAGAATCTGGAGAGCATACGGTAATAGTAAGTGATTCTCTTGATGTTGAATGTTCCTTGGCCGCTGCTAAAGAATGCAATATAAGTTTTGTGTCTGCTTCCTGTTGCGTGCTTGCTAAATGTTCCTCCTAAATGACCTTTTTTTATTAAAAAGGCAGGTGTTGTACCACGATACTATCAGATTTTTAGATTCAAACGTAGCTGATTTCATTAACTTCACTGAAAGGTACTCAGTTAGATCGTTCTTCGTATTATGAGACAGCAGACAGACCCTTTGGTTTCGATACAGTCTTCTCTTTTTTCTTGGAACACTGACAAATAATGCACAATGTACAATTTCAGAAAGTGTTTGTTTTGGTATTGCACTAGTTTCAACGATTTAACCGACCGTCCACAATAAAGACGTCTACCTGTACTCTAGCAGAGGTAAAGAGTGACACGCCCCATCAAGAGAATTTATACATGATTGCTTGCTTCGCTCTCGCTTGCCGCTCTCACTTGCTCTTATTGCCATATTAAAACCACCACTTTCCGATTCTGTAGTTCAACTTAACGATTCCTATCTCCATCTCTATAATTGTCGATAATCACAAACCACTACAAAAATAATAGTTCAATTGCATCGATTTATATTAACAATGCACCGTCATTAATATAATGCACTCCACGCCCGATTCCACATTTGCTTTGGTCTGTCGCCGCTAGTCGAAAACTAGTCTGCGCACTGATCCACATTTTAATGGTGTTTCTATATTTGCGGCTTTCACACGTTGGTATTTAAACGAAATATATTGTTATATACATCGTTTTAAAGCTAAAGAACGGGTGCAACTTTTTTATTTAGGAATATTTTTGAGAGAGTGTTCCGCTTGTTTTACACCAATGAAGCGACAGAGAACTTTTTTTAAAAATGTTGTTTTTTCCGAATAACTTAAAAATGCATAGAGATACGTCTAAATTCATAATAGCTTTTTTTCTTTGTAATAAAGAGACCTTTAATTTGGCGAAAAAACGAGTTTTCTACGATAAATAGTTCCTGAGATATCTTAGTTAAAATATTTTAACCTTCAGAAGGTGCAGGTGGAAACATGGATTTTCATACATAGAAAGGTGTCTTTTAACAAAATAATTATGTCTCCAACTTTAATCATTTATTTCCCACGAAATCCCTAATTTAGCCGTATGCGCTTCCACTATTCTGGGTGTCTAAAAGATGTTGCCGTTTGAAAAAGTTGACAATTACAAATTGGTGATTTCGGAAATTTTGGTTTGTCGTAGCTACTAAAAACCAATTCGAAAAATTTCACGTTTACATTTTTCTCTTATTGTTTTGGTCTATTTGATTGATTTGAGTGCATTCACTGTACTCTAGATGCAAAAATAAAAATAGCCCTAAAGAAATCAAGTAGTCTCAAAAATTTTTTAAAACTATGCAGTCGTACTTAACCCATTAAGGACTAAGAACGTACATGTACGTTTTCATTAGAGCTGCTGTTGACGGCCGAGTGCCCTAGTATTACGATATCTGATCCTAGTATTGTATACAAAATAATAATTTTATATTTTGTATTTTTCCTGCTCTCGACTGGCACAGTCGGAAGTGACACTCCCAATAATAATAATCATTTATTGGTGTCAGTACATTAAAATGTTTACACAAGTCAAGAAGAATGAAAAATACAAAAAATATTAAAATGAATCAAAATCGATCATGTAAAAGCTTAAATCTAATAAAAAAATAGTATATAACAAATTATATAGAAATACACACAAGGGTTGATTATAAAATACACATACATATAATTTAAAACATTAACAATTTTACAAATCTAATAAATTGTCTTTAATAAATTCGTCAGTGTTGTAATAAGCTTTTATTTTAAGGTATTATTTGATTCTTTGTTTAAATTTGTTAAAATCTAAGAATTTTATTCTGTCTGGTAATTTATTATAAAATTTAACACAGTAGTAGCCAGTGTCATTTCTGGATTTGGTAAGTCTGAGAAAGTTTTGTTTTATATTACGTCTGAATCTTGTGTGATGTGGGTGTATCTGTTCATCAAATGCCTGTAAATTACGGAGTAGTATATATAGTGAGGATATTAAAAGTCTTAAAATGTCTCTATACAATTGTCTCTATAATTTAGACCAGCAAGGACTCTGATATGTTTTCTTTGAAGACTAAAGATTTTTGCACTGAGATGAGTGCCCCCAATTTAAAATAGCCCAGGTCATGTTACAGTGAAATATGCCGTAGTAAGTTGAAATAAGAACTTGTTTTGAAACTGTATGCACTAGATTTCTCAGTAAAAATATTTTTTTTGACAGTGATGATGATAAATTTACTATAAGGCCTTCCCAACTTAGCTTAGGGTCAATGTACACACCAAGGAATTCTACCAGATTGTCATAGTTGATTTTGTTGTCACAGTGGAGAGTAAATGTCTGCGACTGAGTCTTATTCTGGTTCAAGTTCAACTTGTTTGCAAAAAACCATTGCTTTATGTTAGATTGTGTACTCATAACATCCTCTGTTAATTGACTCATATCCCTATCTGAGTGAAGAACTGTGATGTCATCAGCGAATAATATAAAGGTAGTGTTATCATCACAGTTTGTGAGATCGTTATATAGATGATAAATAGAATGGGGCCAAGTACTGAGCCCTGTGTTTTATCATTGTTTGCTGTGAGCAGTTACTGTTATATGACACATACTGCATTCTATCTGACAGGTATGACCTTATAAGTGATATACTATTATCATCGAAACTGTATTGTTTTAGTTTATCTAAGAGAATGTTATGAGACAATCAAAAGCCTTTGTTATTAGATCATAAAAGGTTCCATTGGTGAAATTGCTAAAGTTGTTGACAGCTTATTTCTAAACCCAAATTGACATGAATGGAATAATTTATTTTCTTTGAAAAAATTTGATATTTGGATCTTTAAAACTGCTTCAAAAATCTTTGCCAGGATAGGAACTAGTGAAATAGGTCGGTAGTTGGATACATCAGCAGTACAACCCCTTTTTATAGATAGGTATGACCTTGGATAATTTAAGTACATCTGAAAAGATATTCTGCCTGATACATTGGTTAATTAAATTTGTCTGTGGATATATTATTAATAGTTTTTATAATCTGTACATTTATATCGTAAGCATCTTTGCTTTTGCTGTTTTTTAAGTTTTCCAATATTTCTCTAATTTCATTGTAAGAAACTTCCCTGAATTTAAAGCCTACATTAGGAGATACATTTTCAAAAAAATCGGTAGGTGATTTGGTGGATTGAGGAAGATCATTTAGTAAGGATCCTGTTTGAAAAGTATTTGTTAAAATTATTTGCATTTAAAGACTGACATGTTTCTGTGTGGTAATTGTCACTGTTATTTTTTATGATTTCCTACATGGTGACTTTCATATTTGGAGAATTTTGTATGTGGTCATTGTTCGCAACTTTTTTTGCATTAGAAATTTCGAGACGATATTTGTTACGATAGGAGTTTACTACCTCTTTGGATATCAAATGTGGGTCTCGTTTGTTTAAATCTATCAGAAAATTTAGATGATCTCGCATACTTTACATTTTGGATTTTGTCAGGAAACGGGTATCAATGGCATCTAATAATTTATTTATAAACAGTTTAAATTTAAAGTTGACATCAAAAAGTGGTTCATTTACAAATTTCCAGTCAATTTGCTCATTTTGCTATACAACTGTATCAGGCCATAATCTGTAATTGGTCTGTGATTAATCCTAACATTTTTTTAGGTGCCAGTTTATCCAATTCAAAATTAAGGAAAATGCATTGAGGATCTGATAATTTTATGTCATGAATAGTTGCAGTAGACTTGTTATTTAAGTTGGTGAAAATATTGTCCAAGCAGAAATTGTTTCTTGTATTTTCAAAAACTGTTTGTTTTAAGCCAAAAAAAGTAAATCTATTGGTGATGAGTCGGGCATTGTTATCGTTAGTGTTAAATTTTACATTAAAATCGCCAGTTATAATTGAACTTTTTTTGTTGTCCAGTTTGTTCAGTTATTGCATTAGCTTATCCAAAAAAATAATATCCCCTGAATGAAACATAAATTGTTATTATTGGCATTGTTCATATTGGATGCCTGTCATCTCAGTGCAATTCTTCGGACAAATTGTCAATATTAAAAGATAGTAGCAAACACTTTGTAAAATCTCTTGCATAGATACTTACACCTCCATGAACTTTATTTGCCCTACAAAAACCAGAGACAACCTGGAAGTCCTCTATCCTAGTTGACTCAATTTTCATTTTTATGAGCCAGTGCTCATTTAAACAAAGAAAATCAAATGAATTTTTTTTTCAAGAATACCTCAAATTCCATTGTTTTATTATGGAGACATTGTACATTCAGGTGCAACAAACAAAAGTTAGTTATATATATATTTTTTTTATCGAATCGACTTGCTATATGTACAATAATTATTGTACCATATGGTTAATAAATACCATTTACTGTAGTAATTTTTTGGTTTCTGTGTGTTTGCGTATGGTTAGGAGAAATAATTAAGACATTTTATAAAAGGCGGTTTAACATGGTATAATTACAGGCATAGACCTGATAGAATGTTATTTGTTGAGTGAGAAACTTAATGGGTTTGTTTCAAATTTCCAGATACTAAATCTTTTACTCAACGGCGCAGTGGAAATTGGTAATATAGTGGAAAGTCAGATACAGTATATGTTAAAGGATTTAAAAGATCTTATAAGCAATACTCAGAAGAGAAAGCTGGAGGAAGGAGGACCGTCCACTTCTAAAGGTGTAATTTACAATAGATTTACCAACGAGCAAGTGGTTGTAACTGCTTCTACCAAAGTAAAAACTGCATGTGAATTGCAGTTGCCATCTATGGTGCCCCTCACATCGAAATCCTCAAGTCAAGTATTTTTCCTAAGAGTACTACGGGTTATCGTCCAGATTAGAAATTCGATCAAGCAGAGTATGAAAAGAGGTAATACACATATTTTTTTCTGCAAAGCAATGACTGAAATAAGTGTTTTTATTCGCAGCTGATTCAAATGCCTACGATTTACCTGCTTTAAGTGACCAGCTAAGCAGTCTTAATAGTCTCTGGGAAACCCTTAGCCAGTGTCTACTTGAACTAGAACATGCCCCAGATCACCATGCAGTCCTTGTTTTACAGGTATGTACCAACATATCGGCATTAAATATTTATACATCTATATTATTATTTTCAGCCTGCTGTTGAAGCTTTCTTCTTGGTTCATTCCCCACAACAAGGACCAGCTAAACCACAAGACAAAGATACCAAAGAAGAGGAGGAAGAATCCATGCAAGATGGTTCCGAATCTGAACAATCCAATGACGCCACTCAGCCTACACCCGACGCAAACATTCCGGAATCTGCAGAAAACCCGGAGGCTGAGCGGCCACCACAGCAAGACACGACTGAAAGCAACCCTGTAGAACACGACAGGAATTCTGAAACAAGCACCAAAACAATCGTAACTCCTGAACAGCAACAATTCCTTGCCTTTGCCGAGAAACATAGGACGGTTTTAAACCAGATTTTGAGGCAGAGCACCGCTCATTTAGCCGATGGTCCATTTGCTGTTCTTGTAGATCATACCAGAATCTTGGACTTTGACATCAAACGTCGTTACTTTAGAACGGAATTAGAAAGAATGGATCATGGTATTAGAAGGGAGGAGACTGCCGTGCACGTGAGAAGAAGTAACATCTTTGAGGATTCGTTTAGAGAGCTGTTTAGAAGGCCTCCTGAGGAATGGAAAAATCGCTTTTACATTGTGTTTGAAGGTATTACCTTAGTACCTTTTTAAGGCATTGTTATATGTATTAGTTCTTTTTTTTAGATGAGGAAGGTCAAGATGCAGGAGGACTTTTGAGAGAATGGTACGTTATAATCTCGAGGGATATTTTCAATCCGATGTATGCATTGTTCACCGTTTCACCAGGCGATAGGGTGACATATATGATCAATTCGGCGAGCCATTACAATTCCAATCACCTTTGTTACTATAAATTTGTAGGAAGGGTCATAGGTAAGCTGTTTTTGTTTAATATTTGGAGAATAAATCACGTATTTCAGGTTACATTAATAAAAATGATCAGTTGGTATCAAAAGCAAAAAACATAAGTAGTCTTGTGAAATATAATTAATAACTGTTTAGGTAAATCCAAAAAAAATAACTTGCAGATCGATATAGATCATTACTATCTGGAATCATGTTTAAAGCCCTCTACTAATTCATTATTTCTTAAGGCCCTGACAGAAGAGGATGTTCTAGAATTAATAAATAAGTTGGAAAACTCAAACTCTTCTGGCGTTGTTGAGATTTCTAACACTTTATTAAAATCAGTTGGTATATATATATAGTACATCATCTCACTTATACAATTAATCTGTCGTTGGAACAAGGCATATATCCTGAAAAATTAAAAATAGCTAATGTAATACCTCTTTTTAAAAAGGGCGACCCAGACTTAGTTATTAACTATAGAATAATCAGTCTACTGCCAAGTGTATGAAAGGTTTTTGAATCTGCAATTAATATTCAGTTTTAAGTTTTCTTACAAATAACAATGTGCTCCCCCAAAGTCAACATGGGTTTACAAAACAAAAAAGTATAGACTCGGCACTCAGTGATTTTGTAAATGGAATAGTGAGTGCACTAGACAAATCAGAAATTGCCATGGGATTTGTAGATTTCTCTAAAGCGTTTGACTGTCGATCATTCTCTACTATTAACTAAATTAGAAAAATATGGAGTGTTGCTTATAAATGGTTTAATTCCTATCTGTCAAACCGCTTTCAGCAGGTAAAAATTAAGGATTCACTTTCATCATTAGCTGCTGTTAATACGAGAATCCCTCGGGGATCCATATTGCGCCCAACGTTATTTATTATTTTTATTAACGATACACATAAAAAAATATATTTTAGAACAAATAAATATTATTCAAGTCAAGCAAAGGATAACTTCATATATAAGCAAAAGCATCATCAAATTAAAATAAGAGAAATATTTGTTTGAAATTATTTTTAATATAACTATACCGTTAAGTTCATTTAAAGAATAAGCATATTTAAAGCAACACTGTCAGATTTAGAAACAAATATTACATTTACTTGCTGGGATACACTAAATGTTTCTGTTGAAATAACCATTTACTTTGATTAATTAAATATTTGCATTATTTTAAACAAGAGATTAGATTACTTCTGAATATATGGTTTATTTATTTGAAAATATGATGCACATCAGATTAAATGTTTTCGAATATCGATACAAATATATTATGTTATTTTTTACAATTAATTATTTTTTATTTATTTGCTTTTATCATGTTTAGAGAATATTATTTAGGTATTATGCAAATCACAACTTACACACTTTTTTATTTATTATGAAAATACCTACTTTCTGTATATTGTTGCCCTAATATATTTTTTTTTTCTTTAAAATGCCAGGAATCCTATCATGTAATTCAATGCTTCGTCAGTATTAGCTAGAAGAGTAGTTGTTTTGATTGGTTTTCCAATAATGAGTGTTTTAAAGTGTTGTCCTAAGTAGTATATTAGCGTGACCCGATTAAGGTACCAATATACAGAAAGTAGATAATTTCATATTAAATAAAAAAGTGTGATGACTAAATGTAAATAAATGATTGAAATATTTTCAATATATTTTTTTTCTTTAAAATGCTAAGAATCCTATCATGTAATTCAATACTTCGTCAGTATTAGCTAGAAGAGTAGTTGTTTTGATTGGTTCTCCAATAATGAGTGTTTTAAAGTATTTACCTAACTAGTATATTAGCGTGCCCAGATTAGGGCAACAATATACAGAAAGTAGGTATTTTCATAATAAATAAAAAAGTGTGTAAGTTGTGATTTGCATAATACCTAAATAATATTCTCTAAATATTATGTTATTGTTTTAAATATCTCTTCTCACAATAAATAGGCCCAATGTCGATCCAAATACATCAGATTGTTAGTTTAACTCTTTCACTGCGGGAATCAACCGAATCTGTATGTGAATATGTTTATAATATGTTCTAAACTTCAATTTGACACACCCACAAAAAAAATAAATAAAAACTCTTCCTTTATGTTTTTATAAATTCACTATTTTTTATTTTATATGTTTTTATAATAAATACTTTATTCTACTAAAACAAATTTTACTTAGAAATCTGTAAAATGTGACATTTTGCAATATTTACATGTAACATTTTGAAAATACAATTAAAGCGCACCAATGCGGGAAACGTACACGTCCGCGAACATGATTCATATGTTAGTTGCGGGAGACGTACAAATCCGCAAAGTCTTATGGCGGCCGCACATTATATTTTTCTCATAATAAATCCTAATATTGTTATTAATTTAAATACATGGTTTTCTTATAATAAATCAGCCCAATATTTATTTAAATTGAAAATCATGATTATTTCCTTTCAAAATGAAGTCAACTTCATATCGAGAGCAAATATTAACTTATTTAATTATTCGTCCATCATCCGACTCCTGATGATTCGAAAATGTCTGATGATATTGCGGTGGAGCATTTATATTTTGATTGCCTATATGAATTGCTTGGTGAATACTCTCATGGGCCTGTGGTAGGATTAAGTCAGCGAATTGTAAGCAGATCCATCCACCGTGAACTTGGAAATGGCTTGACTATGCACTGTTTAAGTTGAATAATGTTACTCTTAAATTTTAAAAATGTGTATATATTTAAAGAAAGTCTTTCTTTTCTCAAATATACATTACATTTGTTTCAAGAGTAAAGTATTTTTTAGTTGAAATTATGCATAATTCTATACGTAGAATATGAATCTCTTGACTTGAATATACTTATCTCAAGTTCAGTAGTTAGCATTTTAAATTTTTTTGATAAATACATACATACATTTTTTAGGTAAAAGACGTTGGAGAATAAGAATGTTTATTTAAAAGTTAAATACGGTGTGACTCAAAAAAGTTATTTCGTTTTAAATGTATGCAAAGTACCGCAGGTGGCGCCCTCTAAAATTGTACAATGAAAATGAGGGCAGATTTTAATTTGTCACACACACACCCCCCCCCCCCCCCTCCCTCCCAGCCGAATATTCTGACAATGCAACAATTATTAAAAGAATTATTTCTGAAAAACTAAAACCAAATTGAACTTTGGACACCCTGTATCTCCGAAATCATCCACTTTTGGACTGAGATAAGTTGGGTTAGATCGTCATATTTTAGCCTCAGGAATTTGTGGTAGCATTTTTTCCGCACCTTTTAGAGACACTCTGTAAGGATACATATAATTAAACAAAGAAATCTACTATTTATTTCAAATATGTAATGTTTATTCTAAGGCTAATACATTTTTAACTTGAAACTATGTATAGGTTTCAATGAAGAATATGGGTGTCTCTACTTGATTATACTCTATTTAATTACATATATGATATTCCCAATTTTTTAATCATATGCATATATTCAAAATAAGAATTATATTCTTGTTTGAAATGTATATAATATTTGTTCCAAGAGTAATGCTTTTTTAAGTTAAAATTATGCACATTTTATATTTAAAATGCGAATGTTTTGATTTGATTATTCTCATCTCAAATTAAATAAATTTATCAAGATTTTGCTTTAGGTTTCCCAAATAATTATATTGTTTCAAACCAAGAAAAATCCCTTCTTTTAAGCAAATAATACATTCAAATTCCTGAACAGATATATTCAAAACAAGAATACTTTTTTTTGTGTGTATGTTCAATTATTTAGAACATCCATTGTATTCATATGCAGATGATACTAATATTCTAATCATATGTAAAAACCTGTCTGATGCTGAAAACTATTTTAATGTTGCCAAAATCAGCAACTGGGCTGAGAACAAATTATGCATTAACCATGAAAATACAGAGATCTAATCTTAATGTAAATGATGGCATAGTCTTAGATGGCCAAACTAATATCAATTGCTCTCTGAACTCGAAAATCTAGGGTTAAGGATAGATTGTCATCTTAAATGGTCTAGCCATATACAAGATGTCTACTAAATTATCTAATGCATTAGCTTTAATATCAAAGCAGTGCAGTTCATCAATTATAAGGCAATTATACTTTGCGTCATTTCACTCCAGCATTAAATATGCCATAGTTCATTAGGGTCTATCACCGGATGCACACAGCATTTTTCTTATACAAAAGCGAGCCGTACGTATCATGGCAAATTTAGGTTATAATGAATCTTACAGAGATACTTTTAAATAATTAAATATTCTAACCCTGATATCGGTATATATTTAAGAAATTTGTATACAAAAATAAAGCAGCCTTTGTTGAAAATAAAGCTCAACATCTTCATAATACCAGGAAAAAAAACCTACTGATACCACATAAGCACGAAACAGCACTGTATCAAAGAAGTCTCTTTTTTTATAAATGGTAAGCTTTTCAATGCTTTACCTGAAAATGTAAATGTTTACCAACAATATTAGTTTTTATAAATCATTATTATTTTTATATCACAATATAATTGTTTTGAATTATATAATTATCTAAAAATTTTCTCATTATATAGCTACTTGTGACAAAATTTCTTAAACTTACATCTTTGTAGTTTTCTGAAATGAATAAATATTATTATTATTATTATTTGTTTTATTTTCTAGCAAAAGCGATATATGACAACAAGTTATTGGAGTGCTACTTCACACGCTCATTCTACAAACATATTTTGGGAATACCAGTGAAATACACCGACATGGAGAGTGAAGATTACAGTTTCTACAGGGGTTTGGTTTATTTAATGGAGAACAATATTAACAACCTCGGTTTAGATCTGACGTTTAGTACTGAGATTAGCGAATTTGGTGTAACTGAAACAAGAGATTTGATACCGAATGGTAGACATATTTCTGTCACGGAAGAAAACAAGATGGAGTATGTCCGACTTGTTTGCCAAATGAAAATGACTGGAGCTATTAAGCAACAGTAAGTAATTACAAGAAGTTTGTGATGGTGTATCGTTTCACAAATTATATTTTTTTAGATTGAACTCGTTTTTGGAAGGATTCTATGATATTATTCCAATGCGCCTAATTTCTATTTTTAATGAACAAGAACTAGAATTACTGATTTCTGGATTACCAAATGTAGATATAGATGACTTGAAAGCAAACACTGAGTACCACAAATATCAAACCAACTCATTGCAGGTTAGTAACTAGTGACGTAATTTTTTTTTCAGTGTTTAAATTGGAACAATCTCTTTTTAGATTCAATGGTTCTGGCGAGCTTTGAGATCTTTCGATCAGGCGGATCGTGCCAAATTTTTGCAGTTTGTAACAGGAACATCGAAGGTACCTTTACAAGGTTTTGGGGCACTTGAGGGCATGAACGGTGTCCAAAAGTTCCAAATTCACAGGGATGACCGGTCAACAGATCGCTTACCATCTGCCCACACCTGGTAAGTTTCAACCGTTTTCTTTGTCTTGATGGTATACCAATCAGTGTGTATTTTGTCTATACCTTAGATTTTGTTTTATGCATATGGTAAAAAAAATGTTAGGTAAAATAAAATATGTTCTGTGCAGACAATAATTGTTCAGTAAAAGAATAAGATGACTAGAAAAAATAATAAATTGTCTTTAGAGTGGTGTTGCGAAATATCTTCACATTATTTCGCCGCCTGCCAGGAAGCTGTGCGTAATCTATATAAATATCAGAGTTGACAGTTTTAATGTACTGCATTACGCAGCCCCTCAACCACGAAAATTTTATTGCAATTACACATTCTTATACCCCCGATGACGCTATACCTCTGGTAACAATGGTAACATGTTGGTTCTGCCACGAGCATCTTCTCACAATAATATTACTCCACATTAGTAATTGTTCAATAATAGTACAGTAGTTAGAGGTAAAATAGATGCAAAACTTAGAAACATCAAATATAATAATTTTTTTTATGAGCGATTTTTGTAGCAAATTGTTCTTGTATGGTCCTGATACTTCTTCTTGTAGTGTATTTATGTTTTTGCTGTCACTGATTATGAATCTGAAGCCAAAATGGCGGCTCCATTGGGGTATATTTGATAGCCTATTTTATGGTGAAATCTGATTCGTGATGATGCATGCTTCATTTTGATACCAAATAAGTGCACACAATTATATTATTTACATGACTTACAGACTTTTATCAAATATGGAAAGTTTCCTCTGCACATCTCTATTGATTTAACCTCCTTTTAAAATTTATTGTTTCTTAGTTTGAATTTTAAAAATTGGGCTTTATGATCTGACAAATGAAAATCATGAACACTTGAACCTTCAATATTGAAATTTGTAAATATATTATAAATACTTCGTCTTATAAACGTTCGGACGCCATATTTTGATCGTCATATCTCCGAAACTGTTAATTCTACAAAAAATATGTATACAGTTTATATGCTTTTTTATTAGTCTCTAGTATTTTTTCGCTAAATGTGATATTATTAAGTATTATCGTTGAGTGAAGTTATACCAAGAGGCGCAACCGTGTACTTGAAATCGTAGCCAGCACAGGGTCTGATATACAGTACGGCGCCACCGGCATTGTGGTCTAAGATCTTAGTCAGTTGCACAAACATCAGTTAGGTTGATGGCACTCGTATGAATCACGTTGCGTGAATCGTCGCTTTTGATAAACAAGGAGATTTGTCTCCGTGCCAGAGACGGCTCTCATATAGACATCATATTTAACTGCAAACACCTACTGAAACATTCAGAAAAACGACGAAATGGTGAAATATTCATCATTGCCAGCTACATTGTATTTTTAAATTTAACCTAAAAACGGTAATAATTCTTACAAAAACATGTAATGCATACCTAGCAAATAAAAAACAATTTTGAATCAAACACATATAATACCTTCCTGTTCTGTTTAGTGTGTGGCGTGTTTAGTATGTTTATTTTCATAACAATTAAATATAAAAACCCAATGAGCTGCTGGCAACATAAAACATTTTTTTCTCAGTAAAATGAACTATTTTTATATAATATTAAATAATACATAACAAAGAAAATTAAGGATTAATGGCATAAAAGTTCTATGTACCATGTGCATCACAAATGCGCACAACGTGATAAAGTGAATTTTATTACTTTCACATCCAGTGGAAGTATAGTAACGGCAAAAAAAATTTCAAAAAAATGTCATTGTTCAAATAGGCTTAGAATGTCATGAGACGTCGAGATTTTAAGTTTGAGCGAAAAAAAAATCCTGTCTGTCTGTCGGTGTGTCTGTAACTTTTTTTTGCGCACGTTTACTCTGGAACCGTTTAAGATATTGACTTGAAATTTGATACACGTATGTATTTTAACGAGAACTGGAACTAGATTATATTTTCATCTTATTCCGTTGAAGGGTAAATTGGGATAAAGGAGGGTAAATAGGTAAATCAAGCAGGTAAGAGTCCATAAAATTGGTATTTAGTATATATAAGAAAAGGTAAGGTCTCAAAACATTACTCCCATTACCACCCCCACCCCACTATTAAAGGGGGACGGAAAGGCCTCAACATATTTTTTTACTTCATTTGCCTCCTCTACCACCCACTACCGATGTGACATATCGTTTTATAGGTTTTTGGAGTAGGCGATTTCAAATATTATGTTATTAAAGTTTCATAAATAATTTTCACATAGTGGAGTGCAATTTTTTTCTTCTTTGTGAGAGACTTGGATAGAAAATGTGGATGTGGAATTTTAAGGTTTATAAACAGGTTGCTAAATTGATACATTGGTATCAATTTAGGATAAATGTGGATACAGCAACGCGTCCTTGCGTGTGTATCTAGCTTCTACGACTTTCAATTAAAATACCATGCAACCTGTTCGGTGTTTCTATTATTTTCTTTATTCTTTAATAAGTAGGTTATCTCGAGTAGTATATAGATGCGCAGTGGATTTCCTCGACTACTATGGATGCGCGGTGGCTTTCCTCGAGTACTATAGATGCGCAGTAGGTTACTCCAAGTAATATGGATGCGCAGTAGATTTCCTCGAATAAAATGGATGCGCAATGGGTTACCTTGAGTAGTATGGATGCGCAGTGGGTTTTCACGAGTAAAATAGATGCGCAGTAGGTTACCTCAAGTAGTATGGATGCGCATTGGGTTTCCTCGAGTAACATGGATGTGCAGTGGGTTACCTCGAGTAGTTTGGATGCGAAGTTGGTTATCTCGGGTGGTATGGCTGCGTAGTAGGTTTCCTCGAGTATAATGGATGCGCAGTGGCTTTCCTTGAGTAGGTACTGTTGATGCGCAGTAGTTTACCTATACGGATACACAGTGGGCTTCCTCGAGTAAAATGGATGCGCAGTGGGTTACTTCGAGCAGTATAGATGCGTTTCCTAAAAGAAAGTGCTTAAAGTAGATTAGTTCCACCGTGTAGTCCACGGCACATTATGATTGTTTATATTTTTGTCATGCCATTTTCTACGTATTGCTCCCACTTCCAGTATAAGTGTAGTAATTTTGAAAACATTTATTCAAATAGGCTTAGAATGTTATGACATGTCGAGATTTTAAGTTGAAGCAAAAAATAATGTCTATCGCGTCAGTCTGTGACGTTTTGGGTGCACGATTACTCTGGAACCGTTTAAGATATTGATTTGAAAATTGGTACACATATGTATTTTAACGAGATCTGGAATTAGGTTATATTTTGATCTTATTTCGTTAAAGGGTTGAGTGGTAAATTGGGATAAATGGGGGTAAATAGGTAAATGAAGCAAGTAAGAGACCATAAAATTTGGTATTTAGTTTATTATTATATAAAAGAAGTTAAGGTCTTAGAAAAATGTTTGGCATGAACTACCCCCATTATCATCCCCACGCGATTATTAAAGTTAAAAAAAAAATGTGATTTAGTGTGTACAGGAACCAAAGGCCTCAAAAAATTTTCCACTTTATCCACCCGCGTATCACCTCCTACCATCACCCCAACCCCCACTATCGATGTGGCATACCGTTTTTTGGTTTTTGGGGTAGACGATTTTATTTAGAAAATTTCATAAACAATTATTTCCACATGGTGGAGTGCAAATATTGTATTTTCGTTGTGAGAGACTTGGATAGGAAATCTGGATGTGCAAGTAGTGATTCCTTGGGCTGCGGTTTTCATTTTAAAATGTTAAAACCGCTGCCCAAGGAATCACTACTTCCATATCCTGATGTTCTATCCAAGTCGCTCAAAACGAAAAATATTTTGATACTATATTTGCACTCTACTACGTGGGAATAATTGTTTATAGAACTTTAATTATATAATATTTGAAATCGCCTACCCCAAAAACTCATAAAGCGATATGCCACATCGGGGGTGGATGAAGTAAAAAAAAATTGTTTGAAGCCTTTTGGTTCTTGTACACACACTAACTCACAATTTTATTTTTCCCTCCCTTTAATAATGAGAGTGATATGGTTAATTTTTTGAGACCTTGACTTCTCTTGTATTTACTAAATATCAATTTTTGTCGTTGTTATACTTCCACTGGATGTGGAAGTAAAAGGCATATTGACATTTTATGATGAAACTGTTATTTTTAAAATATCACAAAATTATCCATTTTGCACCTTTCTTAACCATCTTCACCCTAGTAAATTTTGAATATGTTTTAGATGACATTTTCCATTACTACTGCCGCAAAAATATTACATGTTGCAATATTTTTTGGGTTTACACCATTCTGTTCTTTAATTCTGCTGAACTGTAATAACCAATTTGTACAAAAATATTTATTTATCCTCTCCCAAATATATGTTACTGCAGTGATGGGTTCATTAAAAGTTATTTATTTGTTTATAGGTTTTCTCTGTAATTGCTTTTTTTTAATAATTAAAACGAAAAAGCGATTTTATTGGGAAAAAGTAATAATTAGTAAACATAATAAAGTTTAATTAACTTAATTTGAATATCTGCGGAAAGACTGGTTAATTTTTTTTTTTATTACAAGTAGGTATTACTTTTCCGAGAGCAAAGTTTTCGAGGCGATAAAGTATCGCACAAATGGTACACTTCTGAAATCGCTTGCATTTATCTTCTGGTACTAGCAAAAAAAATATTTTAGTGCGATTTCATTGAGTTCGATGGTAACAGTATTTGTGAATATTTCAAGACCTCCCAATTTGCTTACACGATTATAAAAAAGTATATTGAAATTTCGAAGAAGTTATTTTTTGACTTACACAGCAAGAACGGTAATAAGTATAACGAAAATGCACTTTTTATAAAGCATCGAATTTTGTACAAAAAAGTCCCTGAGAGCATATTTTTATCCATTATAGTTCACATGCCAAAGGCGCCCGAGCACAAACCTCAAGGTACCTAACTGTTTTTCGCGCTGTTCTCCAAGCAGCCCGTCAAAGCAGTTAAATATTATTTGTCCAATGAGAATTTGTGGTCGTTTTTTTTTATTTATGAATTTCTGATCGCTCTACACGATGGCGTCCTTCATTTTTCTTAAATATGCATTTTTTTATGCAAAAAACATTTAAAAAACCGTACATTTGTACTTTTCCACCTCTTGTAGGAAGGAATCGATTGATTTTAAAAAATGCTCTTTTAATGTGTCAGCGGAAATCGATTTAAAAAATAATATTTAAAAATTGTTTATAAAAAATGCATTCTAGTAGTCGATGAGGCTTAAAGATATAAAATCAAGCTCATATTTCTTTCTTAAAAAAATGTATTTATTGTTGACATATCATTTTGTTTTTATTTATCGCATATAAACAGTGGCGGCTGGTGAAATTTCAATAATTTTTTTCTCGCCTGTGGCGTATGGGACCCATACGAAATATGGGAAATAACATCTAGAGAAGCACCCCTCTAACGACCCGTAAAAAATTTTGAAAAAGCAGTTTGAAAAAAAAAATAATTTTAAACAGGAGTCCCTAGACCTAGGGGGGTCAACCGAATTTTGAAAAAATTTTTCGCAAACTGCATTTTGCATTTTTTATATCTGTTAGTTTTGGCCAGTGTCCCAGGCCATCAAATCTCACTTCCATGGAGGTGCGTTTGATTCTCTTTTTCAGTATAGTAGGGGGGTCACAGATCTTGATCTTGGTCTCCCTACACGAGTTTTGTATATTTTCCCCATGTTTATAAGCGATTTCGCTTAGAGAACCTTTAAATTGTAAGAAGTCTTTATCCGTATGTCCACTACATTTATATAAAATATAAGCGTTTACTACCGACACATCTAAAAAGTGCATAAAGACTTTTATGTACCATCTTCTGTTTTTTCGCCGCATTGGGTACATGGCTAAATATTGATCATGAAGATCAACTCCACTCATATTTTTATTGTAGAATTTTATGGCAAAGGGTCGATCAATTTCAATATTTTTGTTTTGCTTCTTAGAATATCTTTTTGCTTTATCTTGTGGCTCCTTCCCAGCACATGTAGATGCCACAAGCATTGGAGCTTTATCATACCACTTTGTTATTGTTGTACAATTTCTACTTGCGACATAACAAGTACCTCTTGGTTGTTTCTTGATTATCTTGTCAGTGGGTAATATTTGTTGCGCTCCTTGCATTCTGTTAGATCGTAAAGTTCCTGTACCACATTATTCCTCAAAGCATCTAAAAGACCAATTGAGCAAAACAGATTATCAAAATAAACTTTATGGTTTTATGAGAAATATCGTCACATAATCGTAAAACGACATCTGCACAAGCTCCCAGTGGGCTTACTGCAATTCTGTTTTTTGCTCCTTGATAAATTTCAAATCGGTACATGTAACCACTTGTGCCTGCTCTTACCCAACATTTTATTCCCCATTTCTTGGGTTTTTTTGGCAAATATTGTTTTATACTTATTTTACTTTTCATAGGAATAACTTGTTCATCCACAGACTGACATTCTTCGGATTCCATTGCCCTCTTAAAATTATCTTGAAGTTTAGCCAGAAAAGGTCGGAGTTTCCATAATTTGTCTTCGTTGTTTTTTGTTCTTTCATTAGTTTTAGCCCTTTCACCCAACGGATTTTCAATGAAATGGAGGTTTCTTAGAATTTCTTCATACCTATTTACATACATGGCATCAGCAGTTAAATCCATCCGTAAACCTTCCTCACTTGACCAGTACAATCTAACACGTGGATAACGAATATAAAACATTACTAAGTTTATACCAATAAAGACATATAATTCTTTTTTAGTAAGGTTGATGTTTTCTTTTCCATTCCGTTGAATGTTTGATATACAATGTCATCCATCATATCATCAGATATCAAAGAGAAAAATATATCAATTATAGAGTTCACATTTGCATTTATGCTGGAAGTGCCTAAAAACAGGAGAATGGTTGCAGGACCTCTTTCATTATCTTTAGCCATCCACATATTTTTTAATATTCTTTCCCATAATTGTAACAAATTAATTTCATCCTCACTATTTTCAGAATCATCTTCTGAAAATTCAAGTTCATCCTGATTTTCTTCTATATCTAGCACTTCATTTTCATCCTCTAATTCTACTAATAAATCGTCAAGTTCGTCCTTAGATGAGTCGTTATGATCATCATCCTTTACTCGAGAGGTTGAAGGTGCACAGAAATCACCATCATCATCTGATATTGCCAATTCACTAAGGTCTTCAAATAGCACAGCCTGTGGGATAAAAAACACAAATAACTATACTTGCCATATTCAAGTCGTAGATGCATGCCGTACACTAGAGTGGACGTTTATGAAATTACCATAATATCAAAAAAATCTACAATTTTTGATAATGTAATATAAACAAATAACTTCATAATAGTATCAAGGTTATAAATAAAAATGTCTTACCTTTTGTTTCGGCAAACCGTAAAAGAAATGGGTCTTCAAAGTTGGATAATTTTCGTCGTTCATGTTTCACAGCTGATACGTTTCTAGATTGTGTTTAAATGCTGAATTTACAAACTTTAGTGAAACTTGATAAGTGGCGCCAGTGTTATTATAATTTAAACATTCATTGCAGTGGACTTATGCATTCAAACGTAAAAATATATTAATTTTTACACAGAAAAAGACGTTGAAATCTTGTGTCCACTACAGTGTACGCTATGCACGAAAGGGTTAATTAGTGTTTTTTTCTGTACAATTGTACATAGATTTCAATAACACAAAGAATGTTTAACTATTTTTTTATTTTATTTCAACATTTTTTTAATACTTGTAACTCCCATTATTAATATTATGCATCATATAAAAAACAGTTTTAAACAGAAGTTACTCATTATGTTTTGTGTAATTTAAATTTGACTATTAGCATCGCCGTTTTCTTAATTTTTTGTTTATTAATTAAGTCGGCGCACGCCAGTGCCACTTGCAGAGTAGCGTAAAAAACAGTCATTTTTGTGCTTACACGTGAGCACCTGTAGCTCGAAAACTATAGTAGGTAGAAAAGAATATGCCCTCGAGGACTTGTTTGTAGAAAATTCCATGTTGTACAAAAAAAAGTGCGGTGCATTTTCGTAATTATTACCGTTCTCGCTACACAAGCGCTGAAAGATCAAAAACACCATCCTCGACATTTGCATATTCTTTTTTCTAATTATTTTAAATTATTGGGAGGTTATAAATACTATTCCATGGAGCTGAACCGAATAGCAAAATAAAATATTTTTAATTTATCACATTTACCTATTATTCGTTTACTCGTACTGAACATGTCAACGCCGCGCTGGCCGTCGGCCGCTTTTGTCTCGAGGACAAGGAACAATTGCAATTTCGAACAAAACACGATTGTTACAGCGCACAACGTGGCGACTTAAAAGATGAAATGCAACAATAATTGGTAGTTAAAGGTTTCTCTTGTTTTTGAATTTTAAGTGAAACTAGTGAAAGATTTATGAGATTTTTGTTTGTAAGTTTTTATTAATAAATTTGTCCTAACAGTAGTAACTTGTAAATGTTTTTTATCAGGGCGGCAAGCAACTGTTTGCTACAGGTGCCAAATGCCCTGACGCCGGAACTGATTGCGCTGGTCTACAACCTGCGTCGAGAATTATAACTTTTAATAAAATATTATGTACCCTCATTCGCTGGATATCAACGTCCAGTGTTTCTATTCGCTGTTCGCGCAAAATAACACCGCGCGGTGGCACCACAAGTCAACGAACAATATGTGGATAGGGACGTGCGGGAAACGTGATGAGCGAGATGAACATATAGGAACCGTTTTGGCCGTATAGTTGCACATCTTATAGACTCTTCAATTAACGGTATTATTGTTATTTTTTGGAGATGAGTTTCAGTATATCTCATCTGATAAACTATCTCGTCCTATTCAATATGTAGGTTGGGTATATTCTTATTTTCATTTTTCGCCTTTTTTGTGTGTCAATTATCGGCATTAATTAATTTGTATTTTGTTGCAGCTTTAATCAACTCGACCTTCCTGTGTACGAAACGTATGACAAGCTACGAGCCTACCTATTGAAGGCAATTCACGAGTGCTCTGAAGGCTTCGGCTTTGCTTAAAATAATCCTTTAATGTTTAAGACTGATGTGTTAATTTCTTGTTTATATCAGTAGTAAGTAGTTTTCTTGTATATAAAATATAATCCTAAATGTTAAGTGTACAGACTACGACACTGTAAAAAAATTATTTTAATTTTTCTATAAGCTGCAGATTTTAAGTTAACTGTGGGTTAAGTGCTTGAGTTACTTACAAGTTTTTGTAAATTAACTAATAGGAAGGCACATGTATTTTTGTAAAGGGCCATAAAGGCAATTCGAGTGTGATACGTTGAATTTGATAGTCAGATTCAAACCTATATTTACTATTAATATTATTTTATAAGTATTGTTATTATACACTTGTATTAAAAGTAATCATTTAATTCATTCTTTTTTTGTACATGAATCTGTTACTCCCTACATATTTTTTATTTGATTTCTGGCAATATTAAATTTTTATGATAGTCAATGTAACTGAGAATTTGTGATTATTATTTAAATAAATGTTTTTTCTCAAATGTTCTGTTATGAGTAATATACTCCTCTTCCTCGTATGGTTAATTTGACAGGATTCTATTGGAAATGTTCAGCAGATTTCACATAGAAACGGTATAAGGGTCTTGTCCTATTTTGGCCTCTAGAATGACGTAACGGATGTAAAAATTGTAAGTTTATATTTTTCTATCTCCAAATTATGAGACTGATCAAATCAAATCATTTATTTAGTTCATCACAAATCTAAGACTTCTGAACACGTCAAGTTACGCAATACATTACAATACAGAAGATAATAAAAGTATTAAGCATTAAAAAAATACAGTTTAAAATATCAGAAGAATAAAGCACATCAATTTGTATGACAATACTACAGTTTAAAATACACACAATATAAATATACACATATATAAATAATTAAATAATGTTATTAGATATTTCTGTTCCGTGTTTGAGACATATATTCAAAAAACTCATCAATGCTATAGAAGGGGCTGTCGGTAAGTGTTGTTTTTATGTAATTTTTGAATTTATTGAGATTTAACGAACGTACATTGATAGGTAAAACATTATAAAGTTTAATGTCAATACTGGCTGGTGTCCATTCTTGCTAATCTTGTTTAAGGTACTAATAAATTAGTTTTGTTTCTTGTGTCATGCATGTGAATGTCGGTCAATACGGGATACTTATCGATGTTTTATTTGATATTTGACAATTTCATAAATATTATTTATGAAAAGAGAGTCATGATTTTTAATTTTTTTAATATTGGCACACAGGAGTCCCTAGACTGAGCACTTACAATAGATCTCACTGCAGTTTTTTGTATCAGAAATATTTTATTTAAATGTACTTGACCAGTTGAACACCAAACATCATAATTGATTCGAACAATGCATAGTAGGTAGTGACTGCATCTGACTGATTTATAAACTGTTTGACCTTACGTGTAGCATAAACTGCACTATTTAGCCGTTTGCAGAGTTGATTGACATATTCCTGCCAAGTGAGTCTAACATCTATATATACTCCTAAGAATTTGGTGAAGAGTACGTCGGGGTTGATATCTACATTGAATAAAAGTCTTGTCTCAAAAACGAGTGATTTGGTTTTAACATAATTTAGTACAAGCTGGTTTGTATTAAACCAGGTTTTAGCTTGATCCATGACCTCCCCAAGGACTGTCATTGAATCCTCATCTTTTTTAATGTTAACTCCAAATGTTGTGTCCTCAGGATACATAACTGTTAAAAATATTCGGTAGATCATTTATATAGATTATGAAAAGAATAGGACCCAATACTGACCCTTGGGGAACTCCTCTTTTTATAAATCGGGTACTACTTCTTTGGTTTTCACTGCATATTATTTGAGACGTATTTGATAAATAAGATCTTATCAGTTGTAATGCAACTTCTCTAACTCCATGAAATTCTATTTTACATAGTAATATATTATTGCTCTACACAGTCGAAGGCAGCACTTAAATCTGTAAATATTCCTAAAAATAATTCATTGTTTTCATAGGCGTTTTTTATAGAATTCGTTAATGATCTGATACCATCTGTCGTAGATAGATTTTTCCTAAAACCATATTGTTGGTCATTTAGAATTTTGTGTTTTCTATGTAGTCAACTAGTTGATTATACAAGACGGTTTCTATAATTTTGGAAAAGCAGGGTAACACTGATATCTGCCTAAAATTTTCTGGATCTCTAGTTCCTTTTTTATGTACCGGAACAATTTTAGCTAGTTTTGTTATTGAAGGAAAAAATCCTTCCAATAAAGAGGTATTTATTATACCCACAAGAATATCTGCTAGCAAATTAGCACATTTCTTATTCTTTCTTTACACCATAAATATCCTCGGTTTTCTTGTTTTTTAAATTTTCTATTGCTAACACGTCATACCTGTCAACTGGTCTGAAAAACATTGAGTAACCAGGGTCAAACTCTTTATTTAGGAATGCAGTTACATCCGCTGTACCATCAGGTAAAACATTTACCAAGTTTTCTGCATGATTAACAAAAAAGGAATTCAATTCATTTAGGCTTATATTTTCCGGATATATTTTCTGTTTACCTTTTCTCCCAGTTTCAGAGTTTATAATGTTCCATACAGTTTGACTCCTATTGTTCGAATTGAATAATTTACTTTCATTGAATGTTTTACGTGCCTCTATTAGCAATTTATTGTATTCTTTTTTAGCTTGCCTATGGATTATTTTGTTATTTTCTGTTGGATATTTTTTTGTACCAATCATACATAAAGATTACCCTTTCTCTAGCATTTACATCTTGTGTAACCCATTTTTTCTGTTTTATTTTTATTTTTTGAGGTTAATGGAAAACTATTGTTAAAATGGAACATGAAAATCTCATGAAAGTTGCTATATTTTTTTTCAGCAATTTTTTCATTACAAACGGTATCCCACTTTTCATGGCTCAGATAATTATTTAACGATTCAATATTGTTTGTTGTGTACAGTCTTCTTTTCATTAATTGATCTATTACATTTTTACTTTTAGTACTTGAAACAATATCTATTAGTTCAATTACTTGACATTTATGATCTGAAGCACCCCACCACAGATTTTGCGTGTTGGAGCTATTGTTTCTGAATATGTTATCAAGACAATTACCAAGTAAGTGAGTAGCTTCAAAGACCGTTTGTTCTAAACCAAATGACAGAAATAATTGAGAGATTTTTTGGGAATTATTATCTTCCAGATCATTGAAGTGTACATTAAAGTCACCTGCAGCCACTACTGTAATATTTTTACTTATGCTATCAATATATTGTAACGCTCCTGATATTTTATTCACAAAATTGTGTATGTTTCTGTATTCAGTTGATCTGTGAACAGAAAGATTAGCTATGTTTAACTGTTTTATGTAACAGACCGACATCTCACAAATTTGCTCTTCAGACATCTGCACAATATTTTTAATATTGTTATTTAATAAACTGTTATGTATATATATATATATATATATATATATATACACAAGAGCCACCTCTCTGTATATTTGACCTTGAATAGGAACTCATCAGAGTAAAATTTGCAATATTTATGCAGTTTAAAAATCAGCCTCGCATAACCAATGCTCAGTTAAACACAGTATTTTTATTTCCGTATGTGAAAATAGAAAATGTTCTAGAACTAAGGTTTTGTTATAAATGCTTTGAACGTTTGCATGCAAAACAGAAATATCCACCAGCGTATGTTGAGATTCATAATTTGGTATTTCTCCAATTGATTGGAATTTCTTGTTTTCATCTTGGCTTAAAGTTCTTCCATGTCTTGTGTGAGTTTTCTTGGTTGGACATTCATTTAATGACTCAGAAAAACCGAGTTATCAATGGTAAATGAACTCTCTTCCACTTCTTTATTTCTTTGGCGGGGGTTGTCAAGGAAATGTTGTCGTCTTTTGAAGTCAAACCTCTCAAATGCAATACCCCTTTTAAACAGGGGTCAACACCCACTAAGAAACAGTTATTGTCCTTTTTTTTGTAGAATGTTTTTAGTAGTTTAACTGAAATATCCGTCAAATCACTCTTGGTTTTTCCCTGTACATATTTTTTAACTTTTTCTTCTGTTACGTGTTCTTTAGCTCTTGATATAAATACCCAAATTTTTTTATTTTCTTTATAAGACTTCCTGTCAGTTTCGCTTCCTTCAAAACCATTTTCATTTGAGTGCGTTTCTCCAGAATTTGTACCTATTCGTTTAGTTTTTCTTTGTTTTCGTTTTACTAGCGTAAAAGTTTGCAAATCGATATTTTGTTTGTCTGAGATTTCAGTTTATTTTCACCATCCTCATTATGATTGGAATTAGATAACGGGTTTAAGTAATCCTTTTTTGTTGATTTTTGATGATTATTTGATTTTATTTTTGAGGCCGGCATCTTTAGTTTTTGCGCATAAAATGTGGCATTTGGAGTCGGTATAGGTGAATTTTGAGTTACCATGCTATAAGTGTAGTGTGTGTTGGCATTTGCAAGTAACTTAACCATATCTATGTTTGAATCTTTTAAGTGTGTAACTTCTTCTTTGGTGTTTTTGATGTCTTGTTGCAATTAATTTCTCAGGGTTTTCAGCTCACTTTGTAGTGGTTAAGTGATTGACCATTTATATCTGTATTTATTGCATTGCAATTAAGCTTTAGTAGTTCTTTAACCCTTTCGCTGCGCAAAGCGGTTTCACGTAATTCTTGTGTGGTGCGCAATAAATTGACCGCATGCGAGTATACGCGCTTGGAGCACACAGATCCGATATTACGTTACTATTTGATTTGGTTTATTGTATGCATGGTCTATTATTATATATAAAATTGAAAGAAAAACAAAAACCAAGTGCTCTAGTTTCAATAATAATAATTTATTTTTTTTAAATGGTTAAAAACAGTGCAAGTAAACATAAACATAAAAACAAAACAACATTCTTATCAAAAATATTAAGGTACAACAGAAACTTGTGTAAGTATATAAAAATGTATTAATAGAACATATACGCGTGTTAAATCGCTTTGAGCAGTCTGAACCAATTTAAAAACGACAGGCGAGTTAACACGCTTGGAGCACAGTGGGCCCATTTATTTTTCGCGCGTATACACGCTTTGAGCAGTGAAAGGGTTAAGTTTATTATAAATTTTTTTGATATCAATTTGAATTTCATCAAGTGTCTTATTTTCTTGCGTTAGACTTGTAGTTGATCTGCAGTTTGAACACAAATATATAAGTGTTCTGGCAGATTTAAGAGTAGCTGCTCTATATTCAGTACTGGAAAATTTAGCACATGACTGGCATAACTTGCAGTTACACTTGTCACGTGGCCAGTGGTTCATTTTTGTTTCCACAGTCTTGCATTTAGAACAAGACATTGCTTAAAAATACTTAAGGCCAGTCCTGTTAATTCTCTACCTGAGATAAAGTTTTTCAGTCTAAGTTGTAGATAAGTTTTTATTCTCTGGTGTGTAAAGAAAAGCCAGGAATGTTGAACACAATTATTAAAGATGCATTTTTGACAACAAATTACAGTTCTGGTATCAAGGTAAACAGTCTGAAAATATACCACTCAATAAATTGCACTTTAAAGTTTATGTAGTGAGAAACTCATATTTAAAGGTCTATTTTTTCCACTCAAAAATTGTAATAGAAACTGTGACTGTCACTATGTTGTTTACTTAGCACTTGGCATCACATACATACATGAATAACCTTATATTACTGTTAAAAGAAAATAGCCCAGCTTGAAATCTCAGGTAGGGTCAATTTACTAATTAATTTGTTTTATTTCCAATATGTGTATTTACTTATAAGGAAATCCAATCAAATACATAGAGACAGAACCAATTAAGGAAACGAACATAAGTTTCACAACAGTTAATTATTGGGCACCACTGATTTTCATGTCTCAAATTTGAAGTACGTGCGTATGTAATGTTGTCTATTGCGACTGCGCAATGGCCAAGAGTATGTTCCGTGCTCAATGTACCCATGATACAAGGAATACAAGGTATGACATTGCGCATGTGGGCAGAGCCAAATCGACAGTTGCTTCGTCACGCGGTGATAATTTTCTACCCGCTTCCTTCTTTAAAAGTGAGTTTGCCGACGTCTGTGGAAGTTGTTTTTTGGATTATTTTACTTATAATAATAATAATAATAATAATTTATTCATCCAAGGAACTTATACAGTTATAGGATATGTCACAGTATATGATGCACTGAGGTGCATCTTAGAATTATAAAAAAACTATTTTAAAAACAATGCATTATTAAAAAAATATTTAAAAAAGTTCAAATCAAATCATGGTAATACATTCATAATTACAATATACGTCAACACATTAAAATTTATAAATTAAAAGTATTTAAAAAAAAATATATATATATATATATACGGATGTTTTCATGCAAAATCATGCAGTAAAAACTCTTCCTCACTATAGAAGCAGTTTCCTTATTTTTTGTTTGAATTTATTGACGGACAGATTTTTATATTCGTCAGATAATTTATTGTATAATATAATACCTTTATATTTTGGGCACTTCTCAAATTTAGATGTTCTGTGCCCTGGAGTTTCAAGTATATTTACATTCCTTGTATCATAATGGCGGTTATCACCCAGTCTCTTATATTTATTGATGTTTTTTTGTGTATGTATTAATATTTGATAAATATATATGCATGGGAGTGGAAGTATGTTATAATGCTTAAATAAAGGTCTACATGTTGTTCTGTTATTGACATTGGCAAGAATTCTTACTGCACGCTTCTGCATTATGAACACTCTGGGTTGCGGATACTGAGCCCCAACATATCAAACAGTATGAAATTTTCGAGTGTATCTGAGCGAAATAGAAATTTTTTAATATAAAATTATTGACACGAGTCTTTAAATGCCTCAAAGTAAAACATAATTTGGAGATTTTATTACAAACGTTGTCTATGTGGTGATTCCAGGTTAGAGTATTATCGATTTCAACTCCCAGAAATTTATGTGATAATTTTTGTTCTAAACTTATACCGTTACATTTTATTAAAGTACTTTGATCATTTGCTGCATGATTTATGGAAAATTTTATGAAAATTTTTTTTTTCCTGGTTTAAAAGTAGTTTGTTACCCGACATCCACGTGCTGGAGGTTTCAACCGTGGCACCCATTTTAATTCTTAGGTCTTCCTCATTCGAGGATCTACCTAAGAGACTGGCATCATCTGCAAACATTACAAGTTCAGTGGTTTTGACAATATTTGGAAAATCATTTATGAAAATATTAAAAAGCAATGGTCCCAGTACCGATCCTTGTGGGACACCTATATTACAGTTAAGTGTTGTAGATTTTACATTATTAAGTTCCACATAATGTCTCCTTCCTGTAAGATAACTTTCAAACCACTCATGAGGCACACCCCGCACACCATAACACTCCAATTTGTATAATAGAATATCATGGTCCACGAGGTCAAATGCCTTGCTGAGATCGAGGAACAGACCAATCGCCTTATCACCAGCATCCAAGCAATCATACAAAAGATGCGACTGCGTCGGCAGTTGAGAGTCCTTGTCGAAAGCCAAACTGTTGAGGTGTGAAAATTCTACATTTTGTGAAAAATACTGTTATTCTTTTTGCGACTAATTTCTCAAGTATTTTTGAAAAACTCGATAGAAGCGAGATAGGTCGATAGTTTTCAAGAAGAAGCTCCGAGCCTTTTTTAAATATAGGTATAATTTTGGAATGTTTGAGCTGATTAGGAAAAATGCCAGTTGCTATTGATTGATTATAGAGATATGCAAGAGGTTCTGCTATTTGGTTTGCTACCTTTTTTAAGCAAGTTTGAACTGATTTCATCAACACCCGCTGAGTACGATGGCTTTAAAGATTTTATTGTTTCCTTTATCTCAGAGACAGTTATAGGAGCCATATAAAAGCTTTTATTATTGTTAAAGTTAAGACGAGGTAAGTCGCTTTTCTCAATTTTATTTTGAAGGTTAAGTGGTGTGTTGTTAAAGTATTCATTAAAATCATTGCATATTGATAGTGGGCATTTCACAAGTTCACCATTTAAATTTATTTCGTTTATGTGGGTTTTGTTACCTTTTCTTTTGTCTTTTTACTTCCACATTCAGTGGAAGTATAGTAACGACAAAAAAATTTTTAAAAATTTTTATTGTTCAAATAGGCTTAGAATGTCATGAAACGTCGAGATTTTAAGTTTGAGCGAAAAAAAAATTTCTGTCTGTCGGTCTGTAACTTTTTTTTGTGCGCACGTTTACTCTGGAACCGTTTAAGATATTGACTTGAAATTTGGTACACATATGCATTTTAACGTGATCTGGAACTAGATTATATTTTCATCTTGTTCCATCGAAGGGTTGGGGGTAAATTGAGGTAAATTTGGGGTAAATAGATAAATTAAGCAGGTAAGAGTCCAGAAAATTGGTGTTTAGTATATTAAAGAGAAGTTAAGGTCTCAAAAAAATGTTTGGCGTTAGCCACCCCCATTACCACCCCCACCCCATTATTAAAGGGGATGAAAAAAAATTGCGATTCAGTGTGTGTCTACAAAAACCAGAAACCTCAAAATATTTTTTTACTTCATCCACCCCCACTACCACCCCCTAGCACCACCCCCACCACACTACCGATGTGGGGTATCGTTTTATAGGTTTTTGGGGTAGAGGATTTCAAATATTATATTATTAAAGTTCCATAAGCAATTATTTCCACATACAAAATTTTTTCGATGTGAGTGACTTGGATAGAAAATCTGGATGTGGAAGTAGTGATTCCTTGGGCAGCGGTTTTTTATGATATTCCAAGCGGTTTTTGTTTTATTAGTCGATTTACTTAATAGTTCACTATTATACTGCATTTTTGCATAATTAATGAGTTTTTTATAGACAGCTTTATATTTTTTATAAAAGTTTATGTCATCTATATTACCAGTTAAGCTGATAAAATACAGATTTTTTAAATTACGTGAAGAGATTGTTAATCCTCGCATAATCCATTGGTTACTTTTACTCTTTGTTACAATTTTTCTAACTGGGAAACAAATCTCAAAGTAATAAGTAATAACTTGCATAAATGATTCAAAATTGCTATTTATGTCATCTCCTTTAATAGTATCCCACTTTTCCTTAGTTAGATAATATCTAAATGTATGAATGTTTTCGTTGCTTATCTGTCTAATTTTGCTTTCCTTCTCTGTGTATTTTCCTTTGACAGAATAGACTCTCAACTGCTGTGCTGTATGATCACTGATTGCCGAGAAAATTACCGAACTCTCATATTCATAATTTTCCGTTAAATATAGACCAATGTTATCGATACAGCTAGCTGTTGTGCTGGTGTATCGTGTAGGTTCTTTTATAGTAAGTGTAACGTTGAAGGAGCCTAAAATTTCCTGGAAACTATCTGTGTTATTATTTTTTTGTAAAATATCGATGTTGAAATCACCACATAAGACAATGTTTTGTTTTTTACCAGGCCTTTGTAAATGTTCTAAACAACTGTACAAACAATTTAAAAATTCCTTATTTTAATGTTCTTGCAATAACCATTAGTTATAAAAATGCGTTGTGCATTGGCATCATGTAAAAGTGGCAATATGTTTAAAACATATTTATGCTGAGATAAAGCTCATTTATAAAGAACGATGGTTACTAAGAACACTAAGAATCCCCATTTATTCAAAATTCCAATGAGTTCAGGCAAATCCATGATACGAATTCTTTGTATCATGATGAAAATCCTATGTAATTTAAAATCCTGCTATCAGTGCTTGATGTCTTGCGCCAACCGAACCGAATTTGGCGAACTGACTATCATACCTTGTATTCTTTGTATCATGCTGTGTACCAGTCCCAAGCCAGTCGTTGCATGTTTCTGTTACAAACAATAAGTGTTATCATTTCGTTGTCATGATTAAGATGAAGCGCAATCGCAATATAAAACATTTTTTTAAACTAACTGCTGAAAATATTTCAATGGAGAGTGATACAAGTGTATTAGAACATGATGCAGTGAAAGATGCTGATTATGAGTATATTGAATTTGAAACTGGTACTGATGACGATGAATCGGAACCATCAACATCTACGTGTCTAGCAGTAGAAAAATTAAAACTTCTGAACTAATAAAAACTAAGTGCTTTAAAGGAGAGGATAGTTTACCTGTGGCCTTCCATAACCCTTGTTTTGTCATGTGACTACCAGTATTGAAATTACGTGAAACCAAACTGAGCGTCCATAGCCATTTTAAGAAGTATTTCGACATCCAAAAATTAGCAGACACCGCACACAATCTTTGTTTAGAAAGGCTACAACTGAGCGAAACTGAGTGGAAATTAATTCATAATATTACAATAAACACAACACAGCACAATGGAACTTAAAACCTCACTTTTCTTTTTGGCGTATGCGTAAAAACAAAGTTAAACTAATATTTGGTATGTAAAAACAGATATGAAATGATTGTCACTATCCCAAAAATTCTCAACCGCGCCGCGCCTTGGGGGAGGGCAACCAAGGGGGAACCAAATAAACACATAACACAGCACAGTGGAACTTAAAACCTCACTTTTTTTTTGGCATCAATATTAATATATTGTGTAAGTAGCACTCTATCAGATTACGTTGGTGTTTTACCCAATAATTTGTGATTATCTGTTTTAAAATGAGCCGTTCACGCTAAGTATCTATTGTAGAATAATGTATGTAATTCAAAATTTGTTCTTAAGGGAATTATTATTACTATTTAACAAGCGCGGATCTAGAAATTTCAATAATTTTTTTCTCGTCTGTGGCGCATGGGACCCATACGAAATATGGGAAATAACATCTCGAGAAGCACTTCTATAATGACCCCTAAAAAATTTTGAAAAAGCAGTTTGCGAAAATTTTTTTCAAAATTCGATTACCCCCCCCCCCAAGATTAGGGAATCCTGTTTAAAATTATTTTTTTTGTCATATGCATTTTACTTTTCATAAAAATACAACACGGTGTTTTGAAGTTTATGAAAATATTTTCGTTACTAACTTAAATACAACGAATTGAAATTTTGTGATTTACAATTTAACAAATCACAAAATTTCAATTCGTTGTATCTCAGTTAGTAATGAAAATATTTTCATAAACTTCAAAACGGATTGCTGTATTTTAATGAAAAGTAAAATGCATATAACAAAAAAAAATAATTTTAAACAGGAATCCCTAATCCTGGGGGGGTAATCGAATTTTGAAAAAATTTTTCGTAAACTGCTTTTTCAAAATTTTTTAGGGTCGTTAGAGAAGTGCTTCTCGAGATGTTATTTCCCATATTTCGTATGGGTCCCATACGCCACAGACGAGAAAAAAATTATTGAAATTTCTAGATCCGCGCTTACTATTTAATATGCTTTTCAAAAGACATCACTGAATCAGTTCAATTTTGTAACAAAATTGTTACATATTTAGCCCACGTAAATTAGATATTTTAGAAGAAATAATTCATAAAGTAATCATATTTGGGGTGCGTACTCTAGATAGGGTTAGAAATAGACACCCGAAAAGTTCCCCCCAATTTAGGGGTGGAACGTCCGTAATGATTATGAATAAAGCTGCTTCGGCCATATTACGGGGACTTAACGCTGGTTTTTCACTTTTATCTTGTAAACCGTTCGTCGAAAGAGAAAAAAATAAAGGAAATAAAAAATTTGTCGCGTTAAATTCTGCATAAAAAATGTACTATTAACCTTGTAGCTTATCCTCACCTATTTCGCGCTAACAGCGTCCGAACAGAAGGGTAGTTTGGGGCGCAGAGGTAGACATCCATCCTATTCGAAGTTTGACGGCGAATATCTTAAAACCGGTTACTTTCACGAGAAAAATGCTCAGGAATGAATTTATAGAGAGGAATTTTCTCTATTAGATGCATATATAGCGGGTTTTGTCGCAAGTAGTTTATGTATTTCCCCTTCTTTGCAACTATATTAGAGGATAATCTGTACTGTTCACTCAAAAGAAGATTTGGAGTCATGTTTCAATTTTGAGCTTGCTTCAATTCCTCTTCTTCTCTTCTATGAAAAAGCAGTTTGCGAAAAAGGAAAATTAAGAAATTGTTTCTATATGATATTTCAATGCTGTACGAGAGAGGCCAATAGATTTTTCCGATTGCCAGTTCATTGTTGATGGCGGCAATTTGATTCATCATATAGTATGGCCGAAGCAGCTTTATTCGTCATCATTATGGCCAAAAAGTGACTGTAGTGTTTGACGGATATGCTGACAATGCCCTGCAGTATGAAGAGCCTCGAAAGACAGCAGCGACTTTTGAAACGCATTTCACCGGAAGTTATTTTTAATGAGAACACGCCACTGACTGAAACGCAAAATAAAATGATAAACAATCTCACAAAAAGGAACGGTTTATTTCGCAATTGGTGGAGAGATTTAAAAACGAGGGAATCAAAACAATTACTGCTGTAGACGACGCTGACGTACTCATAGTTCAAACTGCTTTAAACGAATTTCATGAAAACGATGCAGTGGTCATCCTCAGACAAGATATTTTTCTCGCATTGATTATCGCTCTCGCACCTGAAGATAAAGATATCCGTTTCTTAAGAGAGGCTCATAGAAAAATAAAAAATAAAGATTACAGTTCTCGTGACTTGCAGTCCACGGAAGTTTTAAAAAGCTGTATGGAGACAGTTTTGTTTGGCTTCATGTTCAGTGGATGCGATAACACTTCAGCTTTCTTTGGTAAAGGAAAAGTGCAAATGGTGGAATACGTCAATAAAAGAAAAGATCTTGAAGAGGTTGTCCGTATATTCAACAACCGTAGCTCAACGAAAAAAGTAATTACAAGTGCTGGAGAGCAATTCGCGCTAGCAGTATACAAAGCCCCCAAAAAAGAGACATATCTTTGAATCATCAAAGATTCATTATCTTCAATAAGTTAGTCGGCCAATCTAGTACTACCGGGATTCTACCAAGACTGCCACCAACATCCGAGGCATTACGTCAACATTCTTACAGAGTATTTCTCCAAATTCATGTTTGGAAAGGAGAAAACTTGGAACCAACGGAATGCAGAAAAGCAGAAAATAATATAAAATATTTCAAAGAGATGATATAAAGAAGTAAAATGTTCAAAACTTAGATCATTTTGGAGCAAAAATGTAAATATTTCCCTCCAGCAAGAGAAAAATTTTTGAAATGTTTAAAAATTTTTTAAAAAGCATTCAAGACGACTCCAACAAACTATCATTCATTAGTAGCAAAGTTTATGATTAACCAACAAATATATTCTAGAGTTTTGGTCTCGAATGCTTTTTAAAACATTTTTATTTCTTGCTAGAGGGAAATATTTACATTTTTGCTCCAAAATAATCCAAGTTTTTAAAATATCTTTGGAAGGTGGAAGATTATTATTATTTTTTTATTTGCTGCTTTTTAGGCCCCCCAATAAAAACCGTCTTCTACTAATTTCTTTTTTACTTTTATTATATAAGGCCAGCGGCAGTGACAAATAGTGGATTAAGGGCAACTAGTTACGTTGAGGAATGTTCGTATCCTGTTGGTTACGCTGGAAGTTTTTGTGAGGTAAATATGTTCTATTTAGTAGAAGATGCTTATTTATTATTAAGGGGCCTCAAAAAGCGGAAAATAAAAATATAATAATTCTAGGAGGCCACGGAAATCAGACGATTTCAGATCATATCTACAGTCTAACTATCAATTATACATATAGCCATTACTTCTATACATGAGTATCTATAGAAGTAAATAACTGTGACATCAAGACAGGAGGACAAAAATTTAATTTCAATAAAATTAAATTACAAATTTAAAAAACCCCCTGACACAAAAATATCGACTAAATAACTAATATAAAAAAAATTAACACAACTTTAAAAATCATGAAATAATTTTGATTCCATATACGAACTCTTATGATTTATTTAAATCCAGCTTACATTTTCTTTATGTCCTCGAGATTTACTTTCTTGTACGCATGAATATATCGAGAGCTGCTGTTTTGAATATAACTATTTAATAGTTCGTCTTTACAGCAGCCCCCGACATATTCATGCGTATAAGAAAGCAAATCTCGAGGACATAAAGAAAATGTAAGCTGGATTTAAATAAATCATAAGAGTTCGTATATGGAATCAAAATTATTTCATAATTTTTAAAGTTGTGTTAATTTTTTTTTATATTAGTTATTTAGTCGATATTTTTGTGTCAGGGGTTTTTTTAAATTTGTAATTTAATTTAATTTTATACTTTTTAAACTAAACATACACATACAATATAGCGTATTCTTATATATCACGAGTCCCACACAGAACTTTTTAACCTTTAAGCCGACGCGGTCCAATTTTGTATTCTACTAGTCGCACACGGTCTACAGGACCAGTTCTATTATAAACATATTTATGTGTTATATTTCATTTTAATAAAAACTGCATCAAAATCGGATCTCCCGTTGATATAAAGCCACAGACAGACACACAGACAGGCAGGCAGACAGACAGACAAACATTCAAACATACGAGTCAAACTTATAACACCTCTTTTTTTGGGTCGGGGGTTAAAAAATTTAAAATTTTTAAAAACTCCCGATCAATGTATCTAATCGTACTAGTTTCATATGACCGAATCAAAATGAGGCCGAAATCATATTCGGCTACCATTGTCTGCACATTTTCAATTTTACTTGAATCGGACAATTTCTAGAGAAGTTCAACATGGCGAATTCAAGATGGCGACCAAACATCAAAATCTAATATGGCCTAAAACCTTCTCGACAAAATACTCTTTCAAATAAAAGAAGGGCATCAAAATCGGATCACCTGTTGAGGAGATATGAAGCCACAGACAGACAGACAGACATACAAACATACGCGTCAAACTTATAACACCCCTCTTTTTGGGTCGGGGGTTAAAAATTAACTAACTTCAAACTCTTGGTTATTTTTTGGTGGTGCATTAATTTCTTGGAGAAGTGTATATTTCGTTCCTAACCGATATAAAACTTATAGTTTAAACCGAATCCTTCACTATTTCTTAGAATGCAATGTATGAGCGAATACACTATACGATCAAATTATAGTGTTAAAACTAAAAAATTTCGTCCGCCATCTTGGGACGTCCGCCATATTGAATTTAGTGTGACGTCATTTTATGTTCGTATTCTTCTCAGCAAACCCTTTCATTTGATACCCATATCATGGGGGTGCATAAAAAATAACTGGTCCACCATATTGGATTTGGAATGACGTCACTTAGCTAACTATGCATTGCCATCCAAACTAAACGTGTATGCAAAATTTCAGCTCAATCCGTTGGGAATAACTGTTTTAAAATTCAGTTGCGTCCGCCATATTGAATTTAGTGTGACGTCATTTAATTTCCTATTCTTCTCAGCCAACTCTTTCATTTGATACCCATATCATGGGGGTGCATAAAAAATGACTGGTCCGCCATCTTTGGGAGTCCGCCATATTTGATTTGGAATGACGTCATTTAGCTAACAATGCATTGTCATCCAAACTAAACGTATATGCAAAATTTCAGCTCAATCGGTTGGGGATAATTATTTTAAAATTCAGTTGCAAGATTTGACCCACAAGAACAAGGCAAGTTAAATAAGAGCTTGTAATCAAGATGGCGACCAAACATCAAAATCTAATCTAAAATCTAATATGGCAATCTTTCAAATAAAAAAAAGTGCACCAAAATCGGATCACCCGTTGAAGAGATATGAAGCCACAGACAGACAGATAGACAGACATGCAAACATACGCGTCAAACTTATAACCCCCCCCCCTTTTTGGGTCGGGGGTTAAAAAATCATCAATAAGTACCTTTTTACAAGTATCTAAAACAAGAAAAATTACTGCATATTTATATCCCGAAGGTGGTGGTTAAATAAATACATTTTTAATAAGGTAAAGACCTTTTTTAATTTGCTCCAAGCTATAAAGGGGTACAAAAATATTTCTTTCTGAACAAAATAAACGTTTTTTTATTCCCAAATTGAAAAAATTTTAAAAAAACCATTGATCTCTAGAAAGTATTATTTCTGTATATAAATGTTATTTATATTTTTAGTAAGATAATTTTAGTTACCATGTCTACAGATGTATATAGAAATAGTATGCCTCTTTACTTTGTTGCCAAGTTTATGAGGCGAAATCGCTACTTTACTGTAAGGAAGCATTTAATACCCATATACATCAAATGTTTAAAACAGCAGCGCCACCTGGTAAAAAATGTAGTGGACTATGGTGTATGTTTACATATGTTTATAGGTATTTTCCGCCTCCAAAAAAAGTCGTTAAATGCTTCTATCTCTCTATCTCTTCCTTTTTTGTCATAATCTTATATGCGCACCAATAAAGCTGATCATGATTG